>JXCR01146853.1:0-35853 GCA_002079205.1 Phalaenopsis hybrid cultivar | reverse complement strand
CCGGCTTGCTTTGCGTGTTCCTGTTAAAAGCCTGCCCAGTTTTTTTTCATTTATCCGTTAAATCTTTATTTAATGATAATGGTTGATCAAACTATTTTAATTAATGAATATGAGTAATATTTCTTTGATATATTCATGTGAATGTTCAAATAAAAACCATTTGTTCTTGTCTCTTTAAACCATCTTTTCAATTTTCATTTAGGTTCAGATTGATCCCTTCTAAACAGTATTTTACCTTGATTACTTATCAATTTTCTTGTTAAGATTAGTGTTGATGTATTTTTTTTACTTATATTAAATTGTATTCATCGCTTGTATTATCGTCATTCTTAAGCTATGATAGGATTGTACATTTAGTTAAAAGATGAAGTAATGTCAAACACTATTTTGAAATATTCGAATATCATTCAAAACAATTCAAACATCAAATTTTAACCTAGGGTTAGATCACTATATTTGAAAGTATGTTTAATTTGACTTGAATTTAAGGATTTGTAGAAAGTTTTGACTAGTAGCAAAAATTTCATATTTTATTTAAATCATCATATTTGAATCTCATTAGAACAAACTTTAAAACCTAATCTCCATTAGAATATAACCAAACTGAAGAAGGGTTAGAATAAGATTTGATATTACACGTTTGAGCATTATTTGAGCCTCCTAATTGCTTCAAAATAAAAATTCAAACTAATAAGAATTAAATTCAAACCATTTTCGAACATTAATGACCCTATGTTTGAATCTAGTTGAGCCCGAGATTAAATTTATTTATAGCAATTCTTTAAGAGCAAATATTCAAATTAGGNGAAGGGTTAGAATAAGATTTGATATTACACGTTTGAGCATTATTTGAGCCTCCTAATTGCTTCAAAATAAAATTTCAAACTAATAAGAATTAAATGCAAACCATTTTGCACATTAATGACCCTATGTTTGAATCTAGTTGAGCCCGAGATTAAATTTATTTATAGGAATTCTTTAAGAGCAAATATTCAAAGTTAGATTTCAATGAGACTTGAGTTTTAGGGCCTAAAAAAATTATTACTCATTGTATTGTATGAATTTAATTCATTTTATTTATTTTGCTAGGTATGTACAAGTCCAAACTTATTATTTTAATGAAGAAACATCATATTACAAGAGTATCGTATAGAGCAATAGTGATATAAAAGTTATTAAGTAATATAATATTATCATTTTGAGAAAGCAAACCAATGTCCCTTTAAGAAGCTTTCATGTTTCAAATGATAGCTTCTTATATAAAGTTTAAAAAGTAATTCAAAGAAAGCTTAATTTTGATTTTGAAACTTCTATGATAGCTTAGTATTAAATGTATGTTGAAAGTGGGTTTTCATATGCTTAAAACATAGTACAAACATATTCAAACAATATTCAAATAATATTTTGTTGGGTTCAGATTTTTCATGTTGACCATGTCCAAGATATAGAGCATAGGGATTAAAGGAGAGAAAAAGTGAGAGAGAGACAGTGAAAGGAGTAACACACAACGGTCGCCCCCAGTGGGCCAAGCCAGGGGTGTTCCCTAAGTTCTCGGACCCATTTATATATTGAAAAGAATTATTACAAGAGAATGGGAGTGTAAACCCTAAATGGCTCTTCCCCTTTTACATGTAGAAGATTCTCCAATTTATAGATGATAGAGGGATTTGAAAAATTACTTCATCGCCCGTGGGAGTTCCAAGTCATTGTGCACCTATGAGTTATAAGTCATTATGCTTTGAGGAGTTACAAGTAATTATGCTCTTGGGAACTACTGGTTTTCATTGGCACATTTTTGTATGTATGGCGCTCTTTACATATACCTAGCATCATTTTATTATCAGATCCACCCGACGAGGTGGCAATCGGTCGGTTGGGGTGGCCAGCCGAATGATAGGACCGACTGATTTCTTCTACTATCAAGATTTTCCAAACATACATAAATTACCCCAAGTCTCTTACTTCTTGAAAGTGAAGTTGTGATAAGAATAAGAAACTTTAAATTTCAAAAATTCAAATATAATACATGTACTCCATTGATTTTGGTGTTTCATAGTGCCTTGTTTTTTCCTATCTTGAAGTGCTCCCTCGAGGCTTTTTTGGGTTGATTTTTTATCTTCATTGTCGGTTGGCTAACTGACCTTCGGTTAATTGAGTTATCCTTTGGTCGGTCTTATTGACTTCATTTTGATTTTGGCATTTTTCCTCTGCCAAGCTATTTATTTGTGATAGTAGCTCAGCGATAAATATTGGGGTTGGTTGATTTGCTCGCGCTTGGGGGGTTGTTGATTCGCTCGCCCAAAGGGTAGTTGTTGATTCGCTCTCCTTGGAAGAGAGTTGTTGATTTGCTCGCCTCGGAGGAGAGTTGTCGATTCACTCACCTTGGAGAGGAGTTGTTGATTCACTCGCCTCTGAGGGGGGTAGTTGATTCACTCACCCTCGAGGGCAGTTGTTGATTCACTCACCCTAGAAGGGAGCCACTAATTCGGTCAGCCTAAAGGGCAGTTGTTGATTTGCCCGCTCTGAAGGGGGCAGCTAATTTGCTTACCCGGGATGGGAGTCATTAACTTGCTTGCTTTAGAGGCAAATCCTTGATTAGCTCATCCCATATTGGGACTCTTTGATTTGCTCTTGGTGGGTTTTTTTTTTACATGACCACCATATTCCACAGAAGAATTCTATCTGAATGATCGGATACAATATTCAAAGAATAATATATTATCTCAAATGATAGAAATATTATCTCAGAATGGACCTAATCATCCGGAAGAGGAATTCTTTGGGATTTATGGTTCTGCAAAACCAGGATAGTTACAAGATAAGATTTAATTATGGGAACCTCATTTCCTATAAGGGCATGCCATCATGGTTAATTACATCTCTAGGGCCATGAACTCTAAAGAAAGCTCTTAATTAATACGATAACCAAATTTTTTAAAATTAAGCCCTAGAAGGAAGGATTTAACATGAATGGAAATGACATCATATCATAGAAAAAGGCCTAGATGAGGAGCCATAACTAATTGGAATTGATTTTAGAAAACGTAAGATGATGAATTTAATTGATCAAGTTAGGTCAAGAGATTAATTAGGAACACTTGATTTGACTAACATAAGTAATACAAACCTTAAATTAAGAATATAGTTCATTAAGAATGATTTATGGATGGAGAATGAAACCCTAGACTCTATAAGGAATCCTAATAGGTAGACTATTTTAAACCTTGGGAATAATGTATAAGGTCAAGATGCTCAAGGCTTTACATCTTTCTAGGTATATTTGTATCTATTTACTATGACCAACCTCATAACCAAGAATCCTCTTTAAATTTCATAGCTCAAAGGATTCGTAGTCGCGAAGTAGTCTGAAATAGCTTCATCCATAACCATGGGTTACATTTTCCTATTCCCTCTAGCTTCAGAAGATTGGTTTGTTTATTTTATGTGTCCTAATCCTTAAAGCTAGCAAGGGTACCTAGACTAACTTAGGCTTCTATACTCAGACTAACTTGGGATAGGTTTATGACCCTATGTTTGGTGTCTAAGTTGGCTAATCTAGAGTTCATGTTGGATCTTCATATGGTTAACTCCTGTTCTTTATCTTGGTGTGTTTTAGATGTTTATTTCAGGTTCAATATTAAATTCATGTTTTGGTTTCACTTCCTAGGTTTGTCAGTCATGATTGATAAATCAAGATGTTCTTGAATTTTGATTAAAGATTTTGTTTGGGGAAAAAAACACTTTGCAAGTGTTTTTGCTCATCCCTTCTTATTTTGTATATTTTTTTGTTATTTTTGTTTTGAATCACACATGCAAAATAACATAAAGAAAAAATGTTAATAGCCTTGATTAAATTCAGGTTTAGGGTTGGACATGGGTCAAGTATTTTATTTTGGGTAATTTAGATCATTCTAAGTTATTTGGATGATTTTGGGGTATTTCGGGTTATTTGGGTAGTTTTAGGGCACTTGGGATCTTTTGGGTGGTTGTGGGGTGTTTCAGAATATTTGAGTGGTCTTTTGGGTGTTTTGGATCATTTTGGTGGTTTTGGGGCATTTCAGGTCATTTGGGTGATTTAAAGGTGTTTCGAGTAATTTGCGTAGTTTCAGGGCGTTTCGAGTCATTTGGGTGGTTTCATGATGTTTTGGATTTTTTGGTGATTTCGGGATGTTTTGGGTCATTTGGGTGACTTTAGGGTGTTTCAAGTCATTTAGGTGGTTTTGGGATATTTTGGGTTATTAGGATGGTTTTAGAGCGTTTAGGGTCATTTAGATTAGGTTGTTGGACAAGACTTGAGCTGGGTCAAGTCTAAGTTGGGCCAGGTATGGGTGAGGTCAGACCTAGCCTAAGTCTTAGGGTTAAGGTTACGTTGGGCTAGACATGAGCTGGTTTGGATCTTAGTTGGGTCAAGTCTAGGTTTGGTTTTAGGGTTTAGGTTAAACCACTTTAGAGAATAGGATTAGGTCTTGTTCCGGTCAAACTGAGTTGAACCAAACCCAAGCCTAATCCAAGGCTATTGAGTTAACCTAAAATAGATTTTAAAACACTGAAATTAAATGCTTGAATTAAACACTTTACTTAAAAGGAAAAAGAAATGGCAAAATAATTACAAAGCAAATGTTGGCCGAAAAACTTAGCTTGATTGCTTCACCACTAGATTCCTTCCCTTCCTTTTTCTCAACAGGGATGAATAGTTGCCTTTTATAGGCAACAACGACTGCCCTGAGTCGTTGACCAAATATGAGTTTGATACACTTAAAATATATAGTGTATTGTACACATTTCTATACCAATTTTTGAGATATTGCGCTGTAATGAAAGGTATTTGTGTGTTTTTCTTGTAGGTGCAATCAAATGGATGAAAAACGCTAAAAAAAGTAAAAAGGGGTCAAATTTTGAGCAAAAATAAAGAAAGTTGCAAAAATGAACTGGGGCGCCTAAGCGCCTAAAATTCGCTCTTAAGCTCCAGAGTATCCATGCCTAAGCGCCACATACTTCGCACTTAAGCGCCAAAGTTAGTTACTTGAAGAAATATTGATTGGAGCAGAATTTTGAAGGGGTGTTTAAAGCAACCCTTGATAAAAACGTGGGAAATAGCCCATAGACACGAAAATTCATTCAATTAGCTTTTGAGGAGACAACTTTTAGAAGATTCATTGAATGGAGACACGGTTTTTAAGAGACATCAAAGCACTCCTTGGATTTTTATAAGAAAAGACTTAGATTTTCCAAAGGAAAAGGGGGCAAGCAACCAACCACCAAAATTTACAATCGATGCCTCCGCCGCCCATCGTCGCTACAGCTACCGACCACCTTTACTTTGATTTATTTTTATTTTGAGTGTTAATTTGTATTGTGAGAGAAGGAAGAGAATTCAAAGGAACTTCAAGACTTTTGGTGGAAAGAAATTGAGATAAGTGTTTATCTTTGTGACTACACTTGGTTTTTAATTTAATTTTTTGTTTGTGTGCATGATTTCTACTTTTAAACTCATGTGTGATTGTGTTTTCTTCATAGATTCTGAGTAGTTTTCTTTATCTTTTCTTTTAAATGATAAGTGATTAAATGTTTAAAGAAAGTTGTGTGAAGTATTAGACTTCAATGCTGGAAGAAGTTGTGATGATTCAAGACTCTGCACTTCATTTACTTCTTAATTTGGCCAATTAAGATGTTAAAACATGTTGTGAGAATTTGTAAGATCCAAAATGTTATTGTCTCATTCAACAAATGGTTCGAACCACATACTGATTTAATGAATGAGAATGTAGTTCATGGGGTTGAGTGTAAATAAATAGAGAAATATATTTTCAAGGGTGTAGAATTAGAGGACTTTATAGTGACATGCTAAAGCCCCCATGTGATTTATAGTTTTAGGTTTTGATACGAGATGTTAGCCCCTAGGTGGAGGGAGAAGAGGAACTCTAGAGTGAGAGCTAGTATCTTCCCTGCCTAGCTGGTTTTCAAGGCTATTCAAAATATAGATTAACCAATGTTCTTCACAACATCTTTAGTAAGGGTAAGGAATATTTTTGCTCTTATTTGGAACAACACATTTAGCACACTTCCACAACTAAATTTCTATGTTTATCACTGATTCATGATGGAAAAATATATTTTACTTATATTGCCTTCTTCTTGCAAGTATTTTAGTTAAGTTAATTAGTTGCTTACTTTATTTTCAATTATAAAAAAATTACAAAAATAATCAAACTTTTATTCCTATCATAGCATCTTAAGTTTGAGTAAGAATATATATTGCTAAGTATGTTGTTATCTAAAACTAATCATTCTCGTAGGTTCAATATTCAAGACTTAATCAAAAAGTTCTATATTACTTGATAACGATAAATTTACTTGCGTAGTATCCTATTTTGAAATATTATAAATATAATTGCATACATCGCATTTTACATCTCTATATATAGAAAGTCGGGATCAAGTTTTTCGCGGCATTGCTGGGGAAGGAGAAAAATATTAGTAATTTGAAAAAAAAAATCAGAAAGAAGTTTTTGAATAAAAATTTTTTTAGTAAGCCTTATTTAAATTTTAAGATTTATTTTATGAATATTGTAGTTTTGTTTTCTAATGTGTCAAGTCATGATGTAAAATCAGATATTCCTATGATTATGGTTCTTTAAATATTATGGTGCATATTAAAATTGATTAGAGTTACATTGGTTAGGATCCTACGGTTCCCTCATTCCGGTACCACTATTTTCTTTCGGATTCACTTAGTCCAAATGAATTTTCTAAACTCAACTTAATGAATTCTATACTTTCATTTAGATCATGGGAAATCTCTTTAGTAGCCGTAGGTTACCTCTTCCAAGGGATTCCTGATCATCTGATAGAGATGTCTTAATTTAGTTGCAATTATTGTTTTGTGATGTTTGAGATTAAATTTTGAGTTGTCTTATATTTTGAATGTTTTAGCGGTGAATTTTATCTTGACTAATTTTAGTTTTGGTTTTGGTTTTGGTTTTGTGGTTATCCTAGTAGTTTTTATTTTTGTACAGGATGACATCGTTATTTAACATGCAAGCTCGAGACAAGGAAGTACAGAAAGGTACATGCATTAATTTAAAAATGTATCTATCAATTCTTCTCATTCCATAACCTGAATGGTCAGTACTTGCAAGACATGTATATAATTTTGCAAGGAATTTAAATTACAGGAGTAGACGAAGGTTTAGCCACCAAACCCCAAGTTATGATTTTATTGAATCTCAGAAGATCCTGGTGGATGGTTTTTGAACAAAAATATAGCAAGTCCAATTTGCCCTTTAGAATTTCCAATAGATTTCAAAATACTTGAGGCATGACCCTGAACCATTTTGAAGACCTCTTTAAATATTCCAAGTTCATTTTGGACTTATCATATTGTTCCATTAATCATCCGAGGTCGAAGTGTGACTACCCCGTGGCTCAGTGAAACTTGAAAATTTAATCATCCCAAGGATAGGATACTTGATTAATCAATTGATGTTTCAATTAAGAGTTATGTGAGTGGGTGCCCCTAAGGCAAGTTTAGGTCAATTTTTTTTAAGATTGTGGTGCCCACAATTAAGGTCAGTGTTGACCTCACTTTTGGTTGATATTTAGTTTTCCCTCTTTAGTAGCCTAGGGTCTAACCAGAGGACTTTTCTGTTGATTATTCCTAGAAAACTAGAAAAGGATCCCTCACCATTAGAAACTCTAAACTCTTCTTTGCTCAACTTGAAGGTCCACATATTGGTTCTAACCTCTAGCACTTAGTAGGTGAGGTCAGTATAGAGGATCTCAAAGAGAGTCCCCATAGGACTGCTTAACCTTAAAGCTTGTCGGCGGTATTTTTTTTTTGGATTTATCGGTTAGAATTTGTCAGTCACCGAAATAAAAATCTCGTTGCCCACTTCAGAAAGACGTTATTCAACGTCTTTCTGAAGTGGGCAACGAGATATATATATATATATAGTTTAGAAAAATATGAAATCAAACTAACCCCATATTTCTCATAGTTTAAATGAAAGAGCGCTATAGCTCAAACCCTGTATCTATCGTGAAGGATAAACTGAAGACTTGAGGATGAGGCTCAATCAAATAAACTAAGAAATACATGACGTCTGTTTGGTCTGCGAAATCATTTTATTTGCTGACAAGTTCCCCTATTTAATATGAAGAATTAAATAGGTTTTATATTAAGTTGGGTTCGGAAAAGCTTCCTATAAGGTCAAACCCTTATAGTTAATTACATCTTAGATAACTAAAGTCACCTAAGAAAACTCTCGATAAAAATTATAAAATATTTCCTTCAAAGAGATCAAAAGGATATGAGTTTTCAACGATATCAAACATAGAGGTGTGAAAGGGGAATGACTCAAATTTGGAGCATTTTGTTGTAGAGTCCAAAAGAGGAAGAACCAGGGGATGTCATAGATCTGGAGGAGGACCTCAGCGACTTCCCAAGCTATTATATTGTTTGACTTTAGTCTTAAGGAGAATTTATTTAACTGATTCATCTTGCCAATTTTTTTGGTTAGGGCTTACATTCGTGTGAAACAATCACACAAATAGTCTGAAAGATGTGAGGGTTTAGGTCATGATAAACGACAACCTCAGAATCTTAAGACGAGTTATACAAAGGCCTAAAGATAAGTTGAGGATTTATGTTACATAAGGAAACAACCTCAAAATCCTATGACTTTTTATTTAATTCTAAAAAAAGATATTCTATTATAGATCCTCTTACTGTTGAAGATGGTCGTGCTACCCACAGTGCTAGCTCCAAGCTCCTCGTTGTGACGAGTTTAAGTTTTCTAATGTGTCAGGTTACAATATCAAATCAAATGTCCCTATGATTATGGTTCTTTAAATATTATGGGGCATATTAAAGTTGATTAGAGAGACAATGGTTTGGATCCTACGGTTCCCTCATTCCGTCACCACTATTTTCTATCAGATTCACTTAGTCCAAATGAATTTACTAAACTCAACTTAATGAATTTCATACTTTCATTTAGACCGTGGGAAGCCTTGTTAGCAATTGTAGGTTACCTCCTCTGAAGGATTCCCGATCATCCGATTGAGACGTCTTAATTTAGCTGTAGTTGTTTTTTTGTGATGTTTGTGATTAAATTTTGAGTTATCTTATATTTTGAATGTTGTGGCAATGAATTTTATCTTGGTTGATTTTACTTTTAGTATTTGTTTGGTTGTGTCTATCCTAACAGTTTTGGTTTTCATGCAGGATGACATCATTATTTAACATGCAAGTTTTATAAGTATAAAAATACAGTATGGAAAGTACAAAAAAAAAACGGTACTGTAAACTGTAAAAATGTACCTGGTGAGTCTTCTCGTTCCACCACCTGAAAAGTCAGTACTTGCAGTGCATGTATATAATATTGCAAGGAACTTAAATTGTAAGAGTAGATGAAGGTTTAGTTACGAAACCCCAGGCTATGATTTTGTTGGACCTTGGAAAATCCTACTAGATAATTTTAGAGCAAAATATAACAAGTCCAATTTGCCCTTCAAAATATCTAATAGATTTCAAAATGCTCAAGGCATGGCCTTAGATCACTTTGAAGATCACTGAAATTATTTCGAGTTCATTTTGAACTTATCATATTGTTCGATTAATCATCTTAGGTCGAAGTGTGACTACCCCATTGCTCAATGAAACTTAGCAATTTAATTATCTCAAGGATAAAATACTCGATTAGCCAATTGATGTTTCATCTTAGATTTATGTGAGTGGGTGCCCCTAAGGCAAGTTTAGGTTATTTAAGATTGTGATGTTTAAAGATGTTAATCACCAATTAAGGTCAGGCTTGTAGTGTTTAAAAATATTAATCACCAATTATGTCATCTTCTAAATCCGATCAATTGGGTTTAGACATCGAGTCTATGTCACTACTAAGCCTTTAACAATAATGATAGGTGAAATCGTGATTATCAAATTTTTTATTTTAGTGACATGTATTGTTATCAAATGGTCAAACCATCCTCAACTTTGGGCTTAAGAAAAGTTAATTTCCATCTTTTCGACTTAAGCCCCTCACTTAAGAATTGTCTGATCTTAGTTGATTTCCAAGCATGAAGATTAGGAGGATTATGGTTTTGTTGTTGTTGTGCAAGGATAATGAGTGAGTTTCTACCTTTTAATCCCATTATATTTCATTCATCCAAATATGTTTATTAAGATCAAAATTACCCATTTTTCCTTTGGTTAAACCTAAATTTTGATTAAGGCACCAAAGTCTAAAATTACCACTTTCCCTTGGGGAACTTTCACCTCATAACTCATTAAACACAACTCAAATGACTTTGAGGGTTTAAAGTGTCATAATCATGAGGTAATTATAATGTTGGAGGAGAACATGTAGACCTCTCAAAATTTTAATTTAACGTAGATAATTACTTAAATTTAGAAGATAGGATTTTCAAAGGTTAATTTATTTAATTATCCAAAATAAATTTTGTATTTATGGAAAAATTATTAGAGGTCTCCTAAGTTCAGAGAAACACTTAGGCTTTATGATTTTTTGAATTAAATTTTTATTACTATTATTTAATTTTTAATGAGTATCAATGATTAAATTAAATAGAAAATAATGTTTTAATTTCAAAAAATTATTTTTATATTTTTAATAGACCTCTCTGAATTCAGAACACTTAGAGAACCAAGTTTTGTATTTTTGTGATTTTTAATTTATTTATTATAATTATCTTAGTGGGAAAATATGAAAAATTCATTTTTAAGCTTTTAAAATTTATATTTTAACTTAGAAATTTAGTAAAAATATCAAAATGAATTCTAAGTGATTAGGGGACATTTTCACTTATTTTTAACCCTTTTTGTATTTTTAAAAATTTTGATTATTTTTATTATTTTTAATTCAAAATATATTTTAAAAATAAAATATTTTCACAAAGATAATTTTTTTTATTAAATGCTCATGGTCATAAGGAATTTAGAGAACTAAGTTTCATAATTTTATTAAGCTTATTTAATTTGATATAATTACTTTTATACAAAAATACAAGGTTTCTTTAAAAATCAATTTTAGTGCTTAGAATAAGTCAAATAATTTTGATATTTTTACAGTGAGTAAATATGATTCTTATGGATAGTGGGAAGTAATTTTGTCAATTTTTTATAAGTGTATAATTTACATAAATTAATATAAGGTATATGCATTTAATCAAGCATGGAAATTGACCAAAGGAAAACATGCTGAGATTTTGATACCTATTTTACACTGATTTTGATGATATTACACTTTAAAGAAATATATTTTTGATGTTTTGTTGCAGGTATGGTGAACTATGGTCATTGGAGCAAAAAGATGCAAAAAGAAGCGCATTTAGAGCAAAAATGACCAAAATATGGAGATTTGATCTTGGGCACTGACGGCGAGCTTGACGGCGCTGACGACGGGTTTTTCCCGAGAGTCCAGAATTAAATAGTCTAGAAGGCCGCCAACGACGCCATTAAGGCCACCGATGGCGCCATTAAGGCCGCCGACGGTAACCACGTCAGTTATCTCAACAGATGCATTGAATATGGACGATTTTTGAAGGGACGCTTGGGCAACTCTTGAAAACTCTTCTACAACTTTAAAAGAAACATTTTGGATGCCAAGAAGGGGGGTTTCCACGAGTGTCCATTAAAGTGTAGAGAGTGTAATTTAGGGTTAGTATTGTGAGGAATTCTTCGAGAGATTGTAAGAGTGGAAGGAAAATGAGAGATTTCTTCCTATTTGCCGCTTCGAAGGAGAATTTTGTGTGCTGTAAATAATGGAAGAGATTCAGAGGAACTTCAAGGAGTTTGCTTGGGGAGGAATTAGAAATAAGTGGTATTTACTTATTGAAGTTTGTATGACTTTGCTTTTATATATAAATTCCAAGTTTTATCGTATCTTCTCCATGAAAGAGAAACTTCGAGGAGTTTGCTTGTGGAGGAATTAGAGATAAGTGGTATTTACTTATTGAAGACTTATTGTAGTTTGTATGACTTTGCTTTTATATATGAAATCTAAGTTTTGTCGTATCTTCTCCATGAGTTCTGAGTAGTTTTCTCTGTTTTTCTCCCTTGTCTTGAGATTTTGTGAAATGGTGATTTGAATTGGTTGTGCCATGAGAATGTTAAAGAACTTGTTAGTTTGCTTTGAATTTTATGAAAAGGTGATTTGAATTGGTTGTGCCATGAGAATGTTAAAGAAGTTGTGATGATCTTTTCACTTCAATATTAATAATTGGCAAAACCATGAAAATGTTTTTGGTAATTTGAATTGGTGAAGCCATGAAAATGTTAAAGAAATTGTGATGATCTTTTCACTTCAATCTTAATTTATTGGAGCCATGAAAATTTTAAAAAAATTATGATGATCTTTTCACTTCGATCTTAATTTACATGAAGCCATGAAAATGTTTGAGAAATTGTGATGATCTTTTCACTTCGATCTTAATTTACTTTCAAATCTGCCCAATTGATTTGTTAAAATATGTTGAGTTTTACAACTAAAGTGAATGGTGAAGTCATGAAAATGTTTAAGAAATTGTGATGATCTTTTCACTTCGATCTTAATTTACTCAAATATGGTCAATTGATTTGTTAAAATATGTTGAGTTTTACAACTAAAGTGAAGATTACATCTAAGATTCATGGAGGTCAAAAAAATGTTTAAGAAATTGTGATGATCTTTTCACTTTGATCTTAATTTATTTTCAATCTGGTCATAAATGTTAAAGAAGTTGTGATGATCTTTTCACTTTGATCTTAATTTACCTTCAATCTGGCCAATAATGTTTAAGAAATTGTGATGATCTTTTCACTTTGATCTTAATTTGCTTTCAATTTGACCAATTATTTGTTAAAATATGTTGAGTTTTACAACTAAAGTGAAGATTACATCCAAGATTGAGGGAGGTTTTAAAATATGTTGAGTTTTACAACTAAAGTGAAGATTACATCCAAGATTTATGGAGGTCAAAATAAAATATGTTGAGTTTTACAACTAAAGTGAAGATTACATCCAAGATTTAAGGAGGTCAAAGTCCTTGAAAGTTTGGTGCAAATAAATATGGAAATAAAAATTAACGGGCGTAGAATTGTAGATTTTAGAGTGACAGACTAAAATCCTCAATTCAGTTCTATCGTTTGGGTGTTGAAGTGTAGATCTTAGCCCTAAGGCGAGGGGAACGTGGGAGCTCCGAAGTGGAGCCGGTATCCTCCCAGCCTAGCCACAGATTCAATAACCAAGCATAGGATTAGTCAATGTTTTTTATGTCTGGTCTNTCTGGACTTAATCAAAAGCTAACCCTAAGCAAACAAAATCACACATATAATAGCCAATAGACAAAATAGGAACGAATTATAATAGTATGGAAATAGAATTAAAAAGGAAATAGAAAAAGGCAATGGATCAAATAGGAAAAAAGGCTAGGGATCAAATAGGTCAAAAAGAAGTAACATTATTAAACATAAGAAAATACATTCAAATGTAAGAGATGAATAGTTTATTTATCAAAGAATAGTTATAAATCTAATGAATATTTTTATAAAATCAATGTCTTCCATGTTTTTACAACGAGAAACTAGTTGTAAGGCTATTCCGTCAATTCAGGTGAACTGATCTTGTACAAACTAAAGAAAAATAATTCTTTGTAGGTTTCAATTGATTCCAGGTTTGACACTACGGCATTTAGAATTCTTGTAAATTGTGGATGAATACCTCCATTGAACTTATAAATGCAAATTGATTTCCCTTATAAGAAAAATGTGATTTTATTAAGCTATAAATCTGGTGAATATTTTTTTAAAATCATTGTCTGCAAGAATTATGATTCATGTTTATTATATAGGAAATGCCCAATGAATGTTTGTTACAATAATTATGCTTTAAAAAATATTNGCAATTTGAACTATATTGTTGTGATTAAGTATTGATTTTTTAAATCTTAGTTCGTAGCCTTTAATATTACTCTCTGTGGGATTGATATACAGGACTCCATTAGAGCTCTGTATTACTTGAGCGATACGTATACTTGCAATAAGTGTGACTTTGCAATTATTGAATATTTTATACACATCTTTATCAAATCTATAACCGCTGTCATGTTTTTGGCGCCGTTGCTGGGGATTTAAATCTTCTAGTAGCAGTATCAAATTCTTATATTTTTAAGCATATATAAAGTCGTTGTCAAGTTTTTGGCGCCATTACCAGGGAGTAAAAATTAGATTTAAAAAAAATCATAATTAGAGTAACGAACATACTATCAGAAAGCTTTTACTTAAATTGCAACTTATTTTCATATTTAGTTAACTATTTTTCTGTGTACTGATTTCAATTGTATGTGTAAATTTGGACATAAAAATCTTAGATCCTACTATTCAAAATTAGAATGCACTGTTAGGAGAATTAGAAAACTAAGAAAAGAACATAGAAATCCTGACAAATTGGAAAATAATGTGAACAATCAAAGAACAGAAAATGAACATCTACCGATACCTCTATGAGATTATGCAAACCTACAGCAGATGAAATTCACTTATCTATCCAAATTCCTGATGTAGTTGCTAATTCATTTGAGCTGAAACCTGCTATTATCCAAATAGTACAAAATAATCAATTCAGAGGTACACTAAATGCAGATCCTAATTTACATCTCGCTAGTTTTTTAGAACTTTGTGCTACCTTTAAATATGACAGAGTTTCGAACAATGCTGTTAGACTTAGACTTTTTTCTTTTTCACTTAGGAGATAAGACTAAGATGTGGTTAAATTTGTTAGCACCTGAATCTATTAGAACTTGGGGAGAACTTTCAATTTTTCACTTAGGGATAAGGCTAAGATGTGGTTAAATTCGTTAGCAGCTGGATCTATTAGAATTTGGGGAGAACACCAGGATCTATTAGAACTTGGGGAGAACTTTCACAAAAATTTCTATCCAAATATTTCCTTGGATCTATTAGAACTTGGGGAGAACTTTCACAGAAATTTCTATCCAAATATTTCTCTCCATAAAAAACTGCTAAACTTAGAAATGACATAACATCATTCTGTCAGATTGATGGAGAGTCAATATATAACTATTAGAACTTGGAGAGAACTGTCACAAAAATTTCTATCCAAATATTTCCCTCCATCCAAGGTATTAGAACTTGGGGAGAACTTTCACAGAAATTTCTATCCAAATATTTCCCTCCATCCAAAGCTGTAAACTTAGAAATGACATAACATCATTTTGTCAGATTGATGGAGAGTCAATATATGAAGCTTAAGAGAGATTTAAAGATCTTCTTATAATGCCCTCATCATTCGTTACCAGACTGGTTAATAATTCAAACCTTTTATAATGGATTAGTGATTAGATTGATGGAGAGTCAATATATGAAGCTTGAGAGAGATTTAAAGATCTTCTTAGGAAATATGTCAAATTGATGGAGAGTCAATATATGAAGCTTGGGAGAGATTTAAAGATCTTATTAGGAAATGTTAATTTATGGAGAGTCAATATATGAAGCTTGAGAGAGATTTAAAGATCTTCTTAGGAAATGTCCTCTTCGTTACCAGATTGGTTGATAATTCAAACTTTTTATAATGGATTAGTGGGATCTCTTAGATTGATGATAGATGCTCGTTACCAGATTGGTTGATAATTCAAACTTTTTATAATGGATTAGTGGGATCTCTTAGATCAAGAGTCAATATATGAAGCTTGGGAGAGATTTAAAGATCTTCTTAGGAAGTGCCCTCATCACTCGAGAGTCGATATATGAAGCTTGGGAAAGATTTAAAGATCTTTTTAGGAAGTGCCCTCATCATTTGTCCCAGATTGGTTGATAATTTAAACTTTTTACAATGGATTAGTGGATCTCTTAGATCGATTATAGATTGGTTGATAATTCAAACTTTTTATAATGGATTAGTGGGATCACTTAGATCGATTATAGATATGTTGATAATTCAAACTTTTTACAATGGATTAGTGGGATCTCTTAGATCGATTATAGATGTTGTGGCTGGTGGTTCTTTAATGTCAAAACCTTTTAATGAGGCTTATTCGTTAATAGAAGAGATGAATACCAACAATTTGCAATGGCCCTCTGAAAAGGTAAATCTTAAAAGAGTAGCTAGTTTCCATGATTTTGATACAATATCTATGTTAGCTTTGCAGATTGCTGCAATATCAAAGAAATTAGATCATTATGGAATGAATTATTCTCCAACATCTACTATGATGGAAGAGAATTCATCTGGGCAATTTGTGGATGTTCAACCTTCTTATGAGACTTTAAATATTAATAATAGACCCAACAATCCTTATTCGAGCTATTATACCCCAGGTTGGAAGAATCATCAAAATTTTAATTGGAATAACAATTCTTCTACAAATCAACAATTGGTTTATATGAAACCTTAAATGCTATTATAGACCCAACAACCCATATTCGAACTATTATAACCTGTGGATGTTCAACCTTCATATGAGACTTTAAATGCTAGTAATAGACCCAACAACCCTTATTCGAACTATTGTAACCCAGTTGAAACCTTAAATGCTATTAATAGACCCAACAACCCATATTCGAACTATTATAACCCAGGATTAACTTTAATTGGAATAACAATTCTTCTACAAATCAACAATGGGCAAACAACCCAGTAAACCCGATGGGAAATTCATTCGACCAAGAAAATGTTAATTATAGACCTTCTTATCCTCCAAGATTTAACAGTAACACTCAATTTAAGGAAAAGAAGTTGTCTATGGGAGAGCTGATACTGAACATGGGTCAAAAATTGCAGAATCAAGGAAATCAATTACAAATTCAAGTAAATCAGTTACAAAATTAAGGAGCTGCTATCAAGAATATTGAAAACCATTTGGGGCATATCGCTACTGCGCTTAGTAACCGAACATCGAGCATCCACCAGCCGTAGTTGTTGATTTTGTAACTGGAAATACCTATAATTTTAGGGAGACCTTTTTTAGCTACTGTAAATGCTATGATAGATGTTCAAAAGGGAGAATTAACTATGAGAGTGAATGATCAAGAAGTGATTTTTAACATTGCAAAATCTATGAAATACCCTGTTGTTGAAAGAGAATGATTATTTTAGTATGAAAATTAGTTAACATCTATTGAACGAGCATTTTAAAGATTATTTTGAAGAGAAAAAAGATTTTGAAGACAAAGATGAAGTTATTTTTTGATGAAATAGAAAATGAAGAATTAGATTATGTTCAGGAAAGATTTGAGATGCTAGATATTATAGGAAATGCTGATAGGAATCTAGTTTCGTCAATTATAAAACCACCTGAACTTGAGTTGAAAATATTGCCTAACCACTCGAAGTATGTGTTTCTGAAAAACTCATCTACATTACCTATTATTATATCTTCAGAGTTAAATGATTTGCAAGAGCAAAGACTTTTGGATACTTTAAAAAGATATAAGAAAGCTTTTGGTTGGACCTTAACTGATATTAAAGGAATCAATCCTTCAATTTGTTGCATAGAATTATACTGGATGAACAATATAAACCAAGAGTTCATCCACAAAGAATATTAAACCCAATGAAGAAAGAAGTAGTCAAGAAGGAAATTTGAAATGGTTGGACACTGGAATTATATATCCTATTTCGGACAGTGCTTAGGTAAGTCCAATTCAATGTGTTCTAAAGAAGGGAGGGGTGACTACTGAAGCACAAAAGAATAATTAATTAATACCTATCAGACAAGTTACTGGGTGGCGTATTTGTTTGATTATAGAAAATTAAACACTGCCACTAGGAAAGATCACTTCCCTTTACCATTTTTAGACCAAATAGTGGATAGACTTGCTCGGCACAAATATTTTTGTTTTTTAGATGGATGTAACGACTACCATCAAATTCCTATTGCACTTGAGGATTAATAAAAGACAACATTTACTAGTCATTTTGGAACTTTTGCTTTTCGAAGAATGTCTTTCGGATTATGTAATGCACCTGCAACATTCCAGAGATGTATGATGTTTATATTTAGTAAGTTAATTGATGATGTAATAGAAGTGTTTATGGATGATTTCTCTGTATTTGGAACAACATTTGACGCATGCTTAAATTATCTTGAAAAAAAATTGGAGTTATGCGAAAGAACTAATTTAGTTCTAAATTGGAAAAAATGTCAATTTATGGTTGTAGGAGGAATTGTGTAAGGGCATAAAATTTCAGAAAATGGTATGGAAGTAGACCCTGCAAAAATTTAAGTTATATCTAAATTAACACCTCTTACTAATGTAAGAGGGGTTAGAAGTTTTCTTAATGTTGGTTTTTACAGGCGTTTTATTAAAGATTTTTCAAAAATTACCAAACCTCTATGCCAAGTTGGTTTTTACAGGCGTTATATTAAAGATTTTTCAAAAATTACCAAACCTCTATGCCAACTTATAGAAAAGGATAAAAAATTTGAGTTTACTGAAAACTATTTAAATGCCTTTGAGTTATTAAAAGAAAAGCTAATCACAACCTCTATAATAGTTTCACCTAATTGGGAGAAACTATTCGAACTGATTTGCGATGTTAGTGATTATGCTATTGGAGTTGTTCTCGGACAAAGGTTTGATAAGATTTTTAAAGTTATATACTACGCTACTAAAACTCTTAACGATGCTCAAATTAACTACATTGTTACTGAAAAAGAGTTACTGGCTATTGTGTATGCTTTTGACAAATTTAGATCTTA
This sequence comes from Phalaenopsis hybrid cultivar, assembly GCA_002079205.1. Lineage (NCBI taxonomy): Eukaryota > Viridiplantae > Streptophyta > Magnoliopsida > Asparagales > Orchidaceae > Phalaenopsis > Phalaenopsis hybrid cultivar. The sequence goes on along the minus strand of JXCR01146853.1, from coordinate 17,136 downwards.
TTTAATTGGGACTAAATGTGTTGTGCACACTGATCACTCTGCTATTAAATATCTGATGCAATAGAAGGATGTCGAACTAAGGTTAATTAGATGGATACTTTTGACGCAAGAATTTAATTTTGTGGTTTTTGATAGAAAGGGAATTGATAATAAAATTGCTGATCATTTATCGAGATTAGAATATCATGAATTATCTGACACCGACAATGAAATTACAGACAGTTTCCCTGATGAACAACTCTATAATATTAATGAGTAGAAAATACCATGGTATGCTGATATTGTTAATTATATTGTAAGTGATATTTTGCCACATATGTTGACTTTGCAACAATAAAGAAAATTGATTGCGAAAGCATATTTTTTGGATGAGCCTTATTTATATAAACAATGTAAGGATCTTATTATGATAAGATATGTACCTTATGCATAAACTGAACTGATCATTCAAAAATGTCATGATTCTGAATTTGAAGGACATTTTGGGAGTGATAAAACTATTTATAAAATTTTACAAGGCTGATCATTCAGAAATGTCATGATTCTGAATTTGGAGGACATTTTGGGATTGATAAAACTACTTATTAAATTTTAAAATGTCATGATTCTGAATTTGGAGGACATTTTGGGAGCGATAAAACTGCTTATAAAATTTTAATCTGAATTTGGAGGACATTTTGGAACTGATAAAACTGCTTATAAAATTTTACAAGCTAGATTCTATTGGTCTATTCTCTTTAGAGATGTTTACAGATAAATAAAAAATTGTGATCGATGCCAACGAGTAGGCAATATATCTAGAAGAAATGAAATGCCTCTGAATTTCATGTTAGAAGTTGAGATCTTAAATGTTTGGGGATTGGATTTCATGGGACCATTTATTCCTTCATATGGGAACTTATACATATTAGTTGCAGTAAACTACGTTTCAAAGTGGATTGAAGCACAAGCTTTACCTCGTTGTGACACTAAAAGTGTTTCAATATTTTTAATGAAAAATATTTTCATTAGATACGGAATGCCGAGAGTGATTATCACTGACGGAGGATCCCATTTCAGGAATAAATACACTCAGAGATTGGCAAAAAAAATTTAATGTTATTCATAGAATCTCTACTTCCTATTACCCTCAGACTAACAGAGATTGGCAAAAAAAGTTAATATTATTCATAGAATCTCTACTGCCTATCATCCTCAAACTAGTGGGTTAACTGAAGTTTCTAATAGAGAGATTAAACAAATACTAGAGAAGACTGTAAACCCTAGTAGAGTATATCAATCTACTAGACTTGATACTGCATTATGGGCTTACATGACTGCTTATAAAACTTCTATTAGAATGACTCTTTACAGACTAATTTTTGGAAAGACTTGTCACTTACCAGTAGAATTGGAGCATATAGAATATTGGGTGATTAAAGAATTCAATTATAATTTGAAAGATGCAGGTGAGAAGAGATTGTTACAAATGAATGAATTGGAAGAATTATGAAATGAATCTTATGATAACGATAGAATTAATAAGGAGAAACTAAAGTTATAGCATGATCGGAAGATTAACCAAAAGAACTTTGAACAAGGACAAGAAGTTTTGCTTTACAATACAAGACTGAAGTTATTCTCTGGGAAATTGAAGTCTCGTCGGTTAGGACTCTTTACTGTGACTCGAGTTTATACTTACAGAGCTATTAAAATTGAAGATCAAAAGACTAAGAATAGATTTCAAGTAAATGGACAGCTAGGGTAAAAGACCAAATTTTAAAGAGGTTTTAATGGTCAGTCAACCTGAATAATATCTAAATAAGTTGAGCTGATGAAACTAAACCAAGCGCTTTATGGGAGGCAACCCATATTTATCTTTACTTTATTCGCAATTATAGTAGTTGCAAGCGCTTTATGGGAGGCAACCCATAGTTATCTTTATTTTTATTGCAATTATAGTGTTTTTAGCTTTATGGGGAGGCAACCCATAGTTATCTTTATTTTTATTGTGATTATAGTGTTTTTGTTTGAAATTATAACTAGTTTGTGGTAGTACTGAACTTTACTACTCGTATTTACCCTTGAATCATCATAAAAATTGGATCCATAGAGAAAATTGGAACACATTCGGACTAGAGCGAAACTGTGAAATTTTTGCCTTGGGCGCCGACGACAGGCTCGACACCAGATTTTTTTTGAGAATCCAGACAATTAATTCTCAAGGTTTTTTGATGGCGCCATCGACACTGCCGATGGTGAGAACGGTGAGATGACAGTTTCTGGAGTTTGAAATGTCAGTTTTGGGCAGTTTTAGGCAAGATTTACTCCCTATAAACTTCCATACTCTGTTTTTAAATTCATATTACCCAAAAATGAATTGAAACTCCACCAAATTTATCCCTATGACAGGCTTTAACCTTATGTCATTATCAATGTTTAAGAGATTGAGATTAGGAGAAATAACCCCTACTACTATAACTCTGTAGTTAGCAAAGCTTTTGATAACCTATCTTAAAGGAGTTATAGAAGATGTCCTTATGAAAGTGGATCAATTTATCTTTCCTGTTGATTTCATTGTGCTAGATATGGAGAAAAATAAAATAATACGTATAGTTTTGGGGAGACCTTTCCTAGCCGCAGTAAGAGCAATGATAGACGTGCAGAAAGGGTAATTAACAATGCATGTCAATGATCAAACTATTTCTTTTAACATTTCAAAATCAATGAAATACCCTGCAAAAGATAAAGATGATGAATGTTATAGAATGGATGTTATAAGATATGTAAGCGAATGTCATTTCAAGACTACTTATGAAGAAAAATCTAAAGAAAAAGATTTGGAACACATGCAAGAAGAGTAATTAGATCAATGTGTAAACCTTTTTAAGGAAGATTTAAGTTATATTCAAGAAAGTTTTGAAATTTTGGACACGATAGACAAAGATGAATCATTTTGTCCATATGTTGAAAAACCTCCAGAACTTGAGTCGAAATTACTTCCTAAACGTTTAAAATATGCCTTTTTAGGAGATTCCTCCACTTTACCTATTATAATTTCCTCGAAGTTAACAAAGGAAGAAGAAGAAAAGCTGATGAAAATTCTAAAAAATTTTAAGAAAGCCTTTGGATAGACAATTGCTGATATTAAAAGAATCAGTCCTTTAATTTGTATGCATATAATTCATATGGAAGAGAACTATAAATCCAGGGCTGATCCTCAAAGGAGATTGAATCATGTAATGGAGGAAGTAGTAAAGAAAAGAAATTTTAAAGTGGTTAGATGCTAGAATTATCTACTTTATTTTAGATAGTGCATGGGTTAGTCCAATTCACTACGTTCTTAAGAAAGGAGGAGTAACTGTGACTGTGAATGAACATAATGAGTTAATACCTACTAGACAAGTCACAGGGTGGTGAATATGCATTGATTATAGAAAATTAAATCTTGTCACTAGGAAAAATCATTTTTCATTACCTGATCTATATCAAATGCTGAATTGATTAGCTAGGCATAAATACTTTTATTTTCTTGATGGATATACCGGTTATCACCAAATACAAATAAATCCTGAGGATCAAGAGAAAATAATTTTTACCAGTCCTTATGGTACAAAGGGATTGAAGTCTTTATAGATAACTTTTTTGTGTTTGTAACTTCATTTGACTCATGTTTAAAACATTTATCTAAAGTTCTTAAGCATTGTGAAGAAACAAATTTAGTCTTAAACTGCAAAAAATGCCAATTTATAGTAGCAGAAGGAATTGTATTAGGTCATCAAATATCAAAAAATAGTATGGAAGTAGATCTTGCTAAAATTAAAGTGATCACTAATTTATCTTCTTCAATAAATTTAAGGGAAATTAGGAGTTTTTTAGGAAATGCTGGATTCTATAGGTGATATATTAAAGACTTTTCTAAGATTGCTAAGCCTTTATGCCATTTAGTGGAGAAAAATGCAATTTTCAATTTTGATAAGGAATGCATAAAACCTTTCAATTTATTAACAGAAAAATTAATCACTACACCAATTATAGTTTCACCAAATTGGGAAAAACCTTTTGAACTTATGTATGATGGAATTGATTATGCTATTGAAGCTGTTTTAGGACAAAGATATGATAAAATTTTTAGAGTTATTTACTATGCTAGTAAAACTCTTAATGAAACTCAAATTCATTATACAACAAATGAAAAAGAGTTATTAACAATATTATATGCCTTTGAAAAATTTAGATCATATTTGATTGGAACTCATTGTATAGTGTATATAGATCACTATGCTATTAAGTACTTAATGAAAAAGAACGATACTAAATCGAAACTTATAAGATGGATTCTTCTTTTAGAAGAATTTGACTTTAAAACAGTAGATAAGATGGGAACTGAAAAATCAAATTGCTGATCATTTGTCCATGCTTGAGTTAGAAAAACCACTCTATTTTAATAAAGAAATTAATGAATATTTTTTAAATGAAAAACTGTTCAATATTAATGAGTGGCGTGTTCCGTGGTATGCCGACATTGTGAACTTTCTTGTTAGTGATATTATACCTTATGGAATGAAATACCAACAGAAGAGGAAATTTATTTATGAAGCTAAGACTTATTTTTGGGATGACCCATATTTATCTAAATAAGGAAAGGATCTGATCATTCGAAGATGTGTACCATTAGAATAAACTTATGAAATTATCCAAAAATGTCATAATTCTGATTTTGGGGGAAATTTTGGTGTTGTTAAAACAACATACAAAATTTACAATATGCATTTTATTGGCCTACGGTTTTTAGAGATGTTAATTCTTATATCAAAACTTGTGATAGATGTTAAAGAGTAGGCAATATTTCTAGAAGAAATGAGATGCCCCTCAATTATATGCTAGAAGTTGAAATGTTTGATGTTTGGGGATTAGATTTCATGAGACCATTTATACCATCTTTCGAAAATTTGTATATCCTGTTACCAGTGGAGTATGTATCCAAATGGATAGAAGCTGTTGCTTTACCTTGATGTGATGCTCAAATTGTTGCAAAATTTTTGAAAACAAACATATTTTGTAGATTTGTGATGCTGAGAGTTATCATTATTGATGGGGGAAGTCATTTCAAAAATGTCATTATGGAGAGGTTATTAAAAAAATATCATATAAATCATATGATTTCTACTACTTATCATCCTCAAACAAGTGGTTTGCCGGAATTATCCAATCAAGAAATTAAAAGAATTATGGAAAAATCTGTAAATCCAATTAGGAAATTAAAAGAATTATGGAAAAATCTGAAAATCCAACAAAAATGGATGGGTCGGTACTTGACTATGCTTTGTGGGCTTATAGGACTGCATATAGAACTCCTATAGGAATGTCCCCATGTAGGCTAATATTTGGGAAATCTTGTCACTTACTAGTTGAACTCGAGCATAAAGCATATTGGGCTATTAAAGAGTTCAATTATAATTTAAAAGATGCTGGTGAGACTATAATTAAATGAGCTTGAAGAGATAAGGAATGAATCTTATGAGAGTGCTAAGATTTATAAAGAAAAGATGAAAATATGGCATGATTGAAAGATTCTTACTAAAAATTTTCAGCCAGGGAAACAAGTTTTGCTATATAATGCAAGGCTAAGATTATTTCCAGGAAAACATAAGTCCAGGTGGATGGACCCTGAGAAAAGTTTATCCTTATGAAGCTGTGGATATTAAAGATCCTAAATCTGAGAAAATTTTTAAAGTGAATAGACATAAACTGAAACCTTATTATATAGGGTATCAACATAAATATAATGATGGATTGATGTTGGGTCAACCAAAATGAGCACTGGTTACGTCGAGCTAACGACGTAAAACCAAGCGCTTTGTGGGAGGCAACCCATAGTTATCAGTGTGTTTTTGCTTTGATTATTGTTTTGAGTATGATTAAGAAATTTGAGGTAGTATTTTTGAATTTATTATGTGCTAGTAATGATTTTTAGACTTTATTCAGTAACGTAGACATGTTAGAATGAGAATTTGGATGTTAAGTTGACTGGTGCAAAAATGTGCACTGATGCTTAAGCGCTAGATTCAGCGCTTAAGCGTGGCAATTTAATCACATGTAAAATTCGATTTCTAGAAGGTATAACTGCAATTTAGTTGGAATAAACATGTCTTGGCAGTTTCTAGTCATGCCTAAAAGTTATGAGGGGGAAGTAGGCCTATAAATAGAAGGGGTTTATGAAGGAATTTCACCCTGGATTATTTTTAGCCCTAAAAGTCTAAAAAAGAGAGAGATTTAGAGAAAATGTCTTCATGGGAGATGGATTTGAAGAAGAAGGAAGAAGCCATGAAGAAGAAGTTCATTAGTTCAAGTGCACAAGAGATGTATAATGGTTTCTTAGCATTTAGTATTGGAGGGATATCAGATAAGACCAACCAGAAGGAGGATACTATATCTATATTAGAGACTAAGATGCTTGAATTGCATGCTCATCTCGAACATATTGGGTGGCAACTTAGGATGCAATTCAACCATACCAGTTATGTAGAGGAAGCAAATAAGGTGATGTTCCTTAAGCAGAAGTGGATCGAAGATGATAGTATTAGAGCTCGTCACCACCATCCATTTTATCAACTCTATATTCCTAAAGAGACTACTGGAAGACAAGAATTCATTGCTTCTAATGAAGAGTGGCATTAAGTTAAGTGTTAGAAATTGTGTGTTTGGAGTCATGTTTTTAAGTGTATTAGTGCTTATGTATTGTGTTTAGTATTTGTGTCACTTATGTGTTTAATTATAAAATGTGTGTTAAGTGTTTTGTACTTAGGAAAATTTTCTCATCCAAGACTATTTGGAGAGAGAACTAAGTGTTTAATGTGTTTGTACTTGTTTGTGAATGAATATAGTTTGTTTTTGTGAAAATTTGTGTTATTTTTAGCCTCGAATTGAAATAGTTATTAAAGAGAATTTTGAGATAGAGGAAAGTTATAGGAAGTAAAAATAGTCATTCAAGTGCTATGAGACCATTTAGGGGTGGTTTACTTAAGCTAATAGTGCATTTTACTTAAAAATTAAAAATTTCAAAAATTGTGCACTCGCGCCTAAGCGCCACATTTGGCGCTTAAGCATGAGAGGCAGACGCCTAAGTGCCACTTACTTGTGCTTAAGCGTCGGTTCATGAAAATCGGTTCACTAACGGTTAAAAGTGAATTTTAAGCCTAAAAATACCATTTTTTCCACATCCTATCATCCTCCCCAACTCAAAATTACAATTTTAAGGGCTAGGGCAAGTGGAATTTGAAGATTTCTTGGTGGAATAGAGTGAGATTTGCTAGATCCAAGTTCCTTAAGGTAAGAGCTTTACTTCTATGCAAAAGTTTTGGATTTTCACCATATATTTTGTGCACGTTTGGAAGATTTTAAAAATTTACTATTCATGGTGAAAAGTGAAGAAAAATCTATGGAAATTGCTTGAGAAGTTTAGTTAGTACTTTTGGAAGTTTAGTTTAGTGATTTAAACTTGATTTTTAATGTTATTTTTGAAATTTATCAAATTTGTAGAATGACACAAAAAATGAAAAGGAGTAGAGGAAAGAGCCCATTCAATTCATGCAAGTTTGTTAGTTTGAAAGCTCAAGATCAATATAGTGACGCTCTGCAGTCACAAAAATTGATTCAGGAGCGATGTTTCAGAAGTCCATGTGGAGAAGTAGAAGATCTGATAGTCCGTCGATAGTGGGAGCAATTCTGTTGTTTCTCTGCTGTCGCAGTGATTTCTGTTGTGAGGGAGTTTTATGCAAATCTCCCAGAGGTTGAAAACAATCGAATTATTGTTAGAGGGAAGTTGGTACATTTTACTCCTGAGGTAATCAACTTGTTTTACCATTTACCGCTTGAGAATTTATATTTTTATGCACATTATAGTCCTAGTGAAGTAGAGTTAGATGAGATCATTTAATATTTGACTATTGAGAGAGGACTTTGTAAGATCACCAATGAGAGAAGAGTAAATTTCCCAACTTCAAAGTTATGTGCACCTTCGAAGGCCTGACACTATTTCATTTCTGCTCGTCTGCTTCTGGCCAATATCTCAGTGAAGTTTCCAGAGAGAAAGCAAAGTTGAACTATTGTATTCAGCAGGGAAAGCCCATTAACATATGGGCTTTGATCTATCACACTATCATCGTTCAGCTGCTGCTACTACTACTGCATATATGGGATTATGATTGTAATAGATTCGGCGCTTATGAACCTACATTTGCATCTGTGTGTTGTTTTGGACTATGATTTATGTTGTGTTTTAAATTTTTATGTTATGTTGTTGTTGTGATTGTTGTGTTAGATATTATTTCATTGTATTTTTAAATTTTAGGGTAGTATCTGTTGTTTTGTGTTTAGTAACTGTGTTTAGTTAGTTTAGAACTGAACTTAATTTCATATCTATTATAAAGTAGAAAATCTTGCTAGCTTAGATCTTAAACTTGAAATTCAGAAACTGCTGCCCTGTATTTTTATTTTATCATATTAGTATGTTGTTTGCTTTTATACTCCCTGTTTAGAAGTCTATTGAATCTCTACATGTTAAACTAAAATAAAATACAGAAAATTTGATCAAAAATTAATTTTACTCTTATCTTTAGTTTTATACTTGTATAATTAGGATGTTAAAATTTATGTTAGCATTTTATTTTTAAATTTTCAATCCTGCATATATATATATATATATAATGCTAAACTGTTTAATCTGTTAAAAATTTAACTTTGGGGGGGATGAAAAATATTTTCAAAACTGGAATTTTATTTGTTCTCAAATGTACTTCAAGTGAATTTGATTTAAAAAAAAAAATGATCATGTATATGAAGTTATATTAGGGAAGTAAAATTTGATTTTAGAAATGAGTAAGGTATGTATATGAAGTTATATTAGGGAAGTAAAATTTGATTTTAGAAATGTGTAAGAAAATTTAGTTAAAATTTTAGTTATATTAGGGAAGTAAAATTTGATTTTAGAAATGAGTAAGAAAATTTAGTTAAAATTGTAGTAATGAAGAAAAACTTTAAAGTTAAAAATTTTTAGTATAGAAAATGATTAATATAAGTGACTATCTTTAGTAAGAAAATTATATAAGTGACTATCTTTAGTAAGAAAAATTGTATTTTTGAAAAATTTAGATAATTTAGACTATTATTTTTAATACTTAAATTTCTTTTATTAAAATGATTTTCAAAACTATTATTATATCTATAAGTAAAGGTATTATATAAAGACTTTACTTTAGGAAAAGAGAAGTGGAATTCAAAATCATTAAAAGCCTATCTAGATATAGTAATTCTTGCCTGAAAAAGAAGAAGAAAAAGAAAAGAGAAAGAAAAAGAAAAGAAAATTAAAAAAGAAAAGAAAAAGAAAAGAAATGTAAGGGAGGAGAAGCTTGAGGATTAGTGCCTAATCAAAAATTGGTTCTACATTTGATCTTTTTAAAGTATAAGACTTGATAAAATCTTAAGCTTATAAATATAATATATTAAGTAAAATTATTTTTAATAAAAAAATTTAATTCGAGAAAATAAAAGAACTAAAATCTAAATTTAGAGAACTTATAATATTTTTGAATTAGATAGGAACTAATATTTTCATAAATCTTAACATTAAAAATTTTCAAACTTTAAGTTGGTCTCATTTACTAATTATTTTTTCTAAATTGGACTACTATATTTTTAAATCTAAATTTTAGTAACTCCTAAAGAAACTCATATACATATCATACATAGTTATATTTCTAAATTAAAATTTTAGTAACTCCTAAAGAAACTCATATACATATCATACTTATTTGGTTTTTAAAGATTAGTGTCACTTGAGTTTGATATACCATATTTCTAAATCTAAATTTTAGTAACTCCTAAAGAAATTCATATACATATCATACATATTTGATTTTTAAAGATTGAAGTGTCACTTGAAAACAAGTAACATTTTAAGTTTGGGGGATTTTGATACACCTAAAATATATAGTGTTTTTAGACACGTTTTTGTACATATTTGTGAGATATTGCGCTTTAATGGAATGTATTTTTGCGTTTATCTTGCAGATACAAGTAAAAATGGAAAAAATGCTTAAAGGAGTGAAAAAAAATCAAATTTGGAGCAAAAAGGTGAAAAATTTTGCAAAAGAGTTTTGGCGCCTAAGCTCCGAGTCCCCGCGTTTAAGCACTAGTGACAGTTACTGGACGAGTAAAATTGGTTTTCATAAATTTCAAAGAGGTTTTTGAGGCACCCATTGGCTTAATAGGTGGTTGTAACCACAATGGACAAAAATTATCTTGAAAGGATGCATCTCTTAGGCAAATACATCGAATTCAAGACACATTTTGAAGAGACCCCAAGGCACCTCTTGGAAAAATATAAAAAGAAGAAGAGAGGACTTAGAAAAGAGTCCTGAAAATATTGGCAACTTTGAGATCCTAAGGCACCTCTTGAAAAACTATAAAAGAAAGAAGAGAGAACTTAGAAAAGAGTCCTCAAAATATTGGCAAGTTTTGAAAGTTCTTCTCTGACTTAGAAAAGAGTCCTGAAAATATTGGCATGTTTTGAAAGTTCTTCTCTGGGAGTTAGTTCGGAGAGATTTTTCAGGAAACCACTTTTTATTTACTTTATCCTTTTTGTTATTTTGTTTTGAGAGTTGTAAAAGAAGAGATTCAAAGGAACTTCAAGAGTTTGGTGGAGGACTTGAGATAAGTTTTTATCTTTTAGTTTTAGACTACTTTCGGTTTTAATTAAGACTTGTTGTTGGTTTGACAATGATTTCTTCTTTTAAACTGATTTGATTTCTCCATGAATTCTGAGTAGTTTTTTTATCTTTCTTCTTAAAATGATAAGTAATTAAGTTTTAGATGGAAGTTGTGGAGAGTATTGGTCTTTAATGTTGGAAGAAGTTGTAATGATTTAAATCCATGCAGTTCATTTACTTCTTGATTTGACCAATCCAGATGTTAAAATTTATTGTGAGAACATGTAAGAACTGGGCTGGTATTATCTCAGTCAATAATTGGAAAGAATCACATGAGGTTGTATGAATGAGAATGTAGTTCATATGATTGAGTGCAAATAAATAGGGAAATATTCATTGATGGGTGTAGAGTTAGAGGACTTTAAAGTGACAGGTTAAAGCCCCCAACTTGCTTTATTGTTTTAGGTTATGATACAGGAATGTTAGCCCCCAGGTGGAGGGAATTGAGGGAACTCTAGAGTGAGAGCTAGTATCTTCTTTGCCTTACCAGTCATCAGAACTATTCAAACTTTAAATTAGCCAATGTTCTTTATAACATCTCTAGTAAGGGTATAAAATATTATTGCTCCTATTTCCCACAACATAATTTGCATACTTCCACAAAAAATTCCAAACTATTCATACTTTGCCTACAACATCTCAAGGAGAAGAAATTACAGAAATAAATCTAAGGTGCGGGAAAGTGTTACCCTTAAGAAAAACTCCAGTAAATAAAGGGAAACTGATAGTCACTTAGGAAGAGCTACCTCCACCTCCTCCAGTGGAAGACTCACATAACCAAGTGAAGATTGGAGGATTATATAAAATGGATTATAATGTGCTAGCTCATCTTAGGAGGTTGCTGGCCAAACTAAGCATTTAAGATGCTCTGATCATGTCAAAGGAAATGAAAGATTCTCTAGTTATAGCCTTGCTTGACCCAGAGATTTGCTTAGCTCAGCTGGCCAACACATCCTTGGATGAAGTTTGTTCATTAAAGGAATAACATGGGATAACCTTCACAGATGATGACTTGTTGCTCGGTGCACTGACCACAACTGACCGCTCTACATCATTGTTAATATAGGCAGATTTGTATTGTTCAAAGTTTTGGTAGATCTGAGAACATCACTTAACCTAATGAGTCTACAGGCATTGACATATTTGTATATTAAAGCTCAGGAACTTATAAATGATAAAATGATGTTAAGAGGATTTAACTGGAAAGGAGAAAGAACCCTTGAATAGATTACACTATTAATGAGAGTTTTGGTAGATCCGGGAGCATCACTTAACCTAATGAGTCTACAGACATTGCCATATTTGGATATTAAAGCTCAGGAACTTACAACTAATAAAATGATGTTAAGAGGATTTAACTGGAAAGGAGAAAGAACCCTTGAATCGATTACACTGTTAATGAAAGTTGTAGAACTAGCAAAAACTGCAAAATTCAACATCATCGATGCAGAGACCTCTTTTAATGCTCTACTTGGATGACCAAGGATTCATGAGCATAACATGGTTCAGTCATCTTTACACTAATACATCAAATAATTTAAAGAAGGATAAGAACATTGTATCAAGGGAGATTTACAGCCATTTTCAGTTCATGAAGTTGGCATTCATGAAGACGCTGCCTACTATGCACCTCTAAAGAAGAACATATCTTTCCGTGAAATTGTGGCAAATGAAGTACAAGATTTAGAAGAATCACAAAGAAGAGGCCATTGAATTTCGCTTCAACAATCTACCACCATTTCTTCACGATGAGCTGGTAGAGATTCTTTTAGCCCATACACCTGAGATCGAGGTTGGGGATGTGGATAAGGAATAATCAACACGAATGTTGAGTGGACAAGGCTGACCATCAACATCAATGTGGAAGAAAGTTTTGATGAAGAAATCTTTGAGGAAGAAATGATGATGATAAAATAGAAGAAACCACAGTATGAAATTTCCTTGAAAGATGTGAAGAAAAATGAATACGAGTCGATTTATGATCGGATCAACCACTATGTGCATGCCATGACCCTTACTCAATCCATCCTCAAAAGGTTGAGAGTTTAGATGTCAAGGAAGTCCCTAGCATTGGTTTAAAACCAATCAAGTTTTACCATGCTTTCCCTTTTACTATTTCTCAAAGTCATGTAAATTTAGAAAATGATTCTAATGAATTAATGGAATTACCATTTGGTTACTTTTCTCCTTGTGTGCAAAAGTTAATTCAACAGGGATATGTGCCAAAACAAATGTCAAAATATAAGCTACAACTCTTTAAGAAATTATGGAATGTTAAAAGTCAAACTCCTAACTTGAAAGAAGGTCTCGGGTTTGGTATTGTAGGACTAGTCGATGACTCAGAATTTTTCATGGTTGTTACTAGTGGATTGGAAGAGGATTGCCTTGATGTATAGGATGACTATCAAGATGAGTTAATAGGTGATGCCCAACTAAAATTTGAAGAAGAAATTAAGTCAACAGTGGATGAATTGAAAGAAATCAATCTCGGGACAGAGGAGCAGCCTCGACCTACCTTCATAAGCTCTCTCCTCAACGAGGAAGAATCCTTAGAACTGATAAAGTTTTTGTCAGAATTTGATAAATGCTTCACATGGAGTTATGAAAAAATGTGAGGGCTTTCAACAAAGGATGTAGTTCATAATCTCGGGGTGGACAAAGATACGACCCAATAAAACAAGTTCTCAGAAGAATGCACCTCGAGATAGAGCAATAAGTCATTGCCGAGGTAAGGAAATTAATAGATGCTAGCTTTGCAAGAGAAGAGCAATACCTCACATGGTTAGCCAATATTGTACCAATTAAAAAGAAAAATGGACAAATTTGTGTATGAGTCAACTTTAGGGATTTAAATAAGACATGTCTAAAGGATGAATTCCCGTTACCGATACCAGAATTAATAGTGGACATCACATCGACACATGTGATTTTCTTTTTCATGGATGGATCGTCAGGTTACAACCAAATCAAAATGGCTCCAGAAGATGCAACACTTACAATATTCAGAACACTAATTGACATCTTTTGCTACACAGTGATGCCATTCGGGTTAAAGAATGCTGGAGCAACATATCAACGATCTATGACAAAGATCTTTGAAAACCTCATTTACAACCAAGTTGAATGCTACGTGGATGATTTTGTCATCAAAAGAAAATAAAAATAAACCATTTAGAAGATTTGAGGATCGTGTTCAAACTATTAAGACAATATAATCTAAAAAAGAATCCCTTAAAGTAAACTTCACTGTCACCTCCGTGAAATTTCTAGGATTTGTTGTTCGTCATCGGGGAATTGAGATCGACCCAGATAAGATTAAAGCCATATTGGAAATGCCTCATCTCGAAACATTGAAACAACCTTGCTCCTTCCAAGGAAAATTGACATATCTAAGACGCTTTATTTCTAATCTCTCAGGTAGGTGTCAGCCCTTCTTGGCATTAATTAAAAAGGACGCCAAATTTGTTTGGGAAGAGAAATGCCAGCGAGCCTTTGAGGACGTCATGCAATACTTAATGAAACCTCTTGTTTTGGCAGCCGCTATCCGGTGAAAATAGTTAATACTTTATACCGTCGTCTTAGACAACTCTCTAGAAGCCCTATTAGCTCAGGTCAATGACAAGGGTAAGGAAAATGCATTCTACTACTTAAGTCACCGTCTAATACCGACAGATGTAAAGTATTCGCCTATTGAGGAGCATTGTCTAGCTTTAATTTTTGTTGCCCAAAAGTTTAGGCGTTACATGCTCTCTCATAAAATTACCCTTATTTGGAAAGTTCATCCTTTACAATATTTGATGACTTGAATAACACTTTATGGAGATTTAACATGATGGTCAATGATTTTATTGCAATTCATTATAACTTTTGTTCCCCTCCATGCTATCAAGGGACAGATTTTAGTAGATTTTCTCGCAGCGCACCCAATTCCAACTGGGTCCCCTCTCAACAATGAATTACCAAATGATACTATAAATAGAACCGTCCAATGCCAGACATTGGGAAATATATTTCGTTGGAGCTTCTTCAGCAAAAAAAAAAAAAAACTATGTATTAGAGATGGTTATACCAGGCAAAGCAGGATATAGTCTGATTTTATTCGTGCTAGATAAGGGTATGTTAAGATTTTCCTATCGCTTAACAGAGCCATGCACAAATAATAAAGTAGAATATGAAGCATTGATCACTGGATTGCAATTGACAATCTTGATGGATATAACAGACGTCGTCATCTATGGTGACTCACAGCTCATCATCCAATAAGTTGTCGGACAATACAAAATTTTGAAACCAAGACTAGCTTAATACCACCAGTACATAATGAAACTGTTAGAGCATATTCTCATTATGACTCTATACTAGATTCCTCCAGGAGATAACGCCTATGCCAACGCTTTAGAAAAACTTGCTAAGGAAATGGCGTGTCCACCAGAATATTCCATTGATGTTACAGTACAAAGAGGACAGGTTCTATCTCGGATTGACCTTGACAATTTACACAAACTTAAAAAAGAAGAACAAATGATATTTGCAGTTACTGACATCAACGAGGATTGACACAAGCCATTAACAGAATATTTATAAGCTAGAAATCTGCCAGAGGACAAGTCTAAAGTATATCACATCACAAGAATAACTACGTCATGTGCTCTAGTGGGTGATGTCCTTTATAGATGATCATTTGATTAGATGTGACTATGATCTTTGAGTTGAGTAGAAGCACAAAATATTGTCAAAGAAGTACATGCCGAATTGTGTGGAGCTCACCAGTCAGAGCCAAAGATGAAAATGAAGATTAAAAGATTAGGATATTATTGGTCAGCAATGATCTTCGATTACATGGATATGGCTAGAAGATGTCACCTTTGTCAAGTGCATGGGGTGGTCTTACACCAACCTCTGAATGTGCTACACCCAACCGTTGCCTCATGACCATTCGAGTGTTGGGGCAAAGACATAATAGGTCTGATAGAACCTCCATTCTCTAAGAGACATAGATTTATTCTTACTGCTATGGATTACTTCTCCAAGTAAAAAGAGGCAATGCCATTACGAGAGGTTACAACATAGCATGTTCTGCAATTTTTTAAAAGCCAAATCGTCTACCATTTCATTGTACTGCGTAGAGTGATTTTTGACAATGGAATCACCTTCAAAAGCACAAAGATCAACAACTTTGTCAAGAAACATGTGATAGATTAGAGATAATCTATGATTTACTATCCCAAGGCAAAGGGAATGGCTAAGGCCTTCAATAAAATGCTCGTGCAAATCTTAACAAAAAAGTTGGATGAAAACAAAAGAAATTGGCATAATAAATTATTAGAAGATTTGTAGGCCTACCGAACAAAGTTAAGAAGTCCACACATTGTATCTTAGAGTTGGCGTCACCAACCAAATCACAACAAAATAAAGTGCAAAGCTCAGACTTAAAGAATTGGAAATTCGTGAGGGAAAATCACTGAAGCACAATAATATTTGGAACTCTACCAAACAAGGATGGTGCAGGCTCATGAAAAATTGGTGCGCCCGAGAGTTTTCGAAGTTTGTGACCTCGTTCTCATTCTCAAAAGGCCTATTCTTGCATACCTATGATGCCAACTTAAGAGAGACTATTTGTCATAAAAAGGTCTATTCAGGAGGATCTTACAAGATGATAGATTTTTTAGGTGTAAGACCTATGATGTCAGTTAGTGGCCACTATTTGAAATCAATTCTTTTGAAATTTTGATTATTCTGGGGTTAATTATTTGGCCAAGTGAATGTTAATGGCCAAATAATTATTTGATTGAAAGACCTATGCTGCCGGTTAATGACCACTATCATCCAAAATTTTGTAATAAAATTAACCTCGATAAAATAAAATTTTTAAAAGTTGCCCACTTTATTTTTCTTCTTTTGTTTCTAATTTTGAAATTTCATTAAATTAAAATAAATTAAATAAATAAAATTTGCATCTGCATAAACTAACAATTAATTTTATTTAAGATATATTTCATTTTTTATTCTTGTTCGTGCTAAATTTCAGTGCAGTGATGTTTTTTTGTCTTCTGCAAAAAAATGTCGGGTCAAAAGGTGGTTTTTGCCTTCAGAGACTACTTGAATCTCACACTAAACAAATAAAGGGCATCTAAGGGTGGCATTGTAGACTTTGACTTGGACTTCAATCAGGTCAACATGAACTATGAGGGTCCCCTGATGAATGACCAAAGGAAAATATGTTGAGATTTTCATACCTATTTTATACTATTTTTGATCATATCACACTTTAAAAAAATGTAATTTTGATGTTTTGTTGCAAGAATGAGTAATTAGGGTCATTGGAACAAAAAGATGCAAAAAGAAGCGAATTTGGAGCGAAAAGGACCAAAATGTGAAGATTTGAACT
>JXCR01146852.1:64427-82296 GCA_002079205.1 Phalaenopsis hybrid cultivar | reverse complement strand
ATCATCAAGGCATAGACAGCCTCTGAGGTTTAGAGGGTTTTCTTAAACCTCAATTTGACAACACATTATTCTAATCATAATATTCAATAACTCCTTTATTTTGTGGCATAAGCACTCCTTGCTCCTGATTTCTCTCCTAATGATAGTTATTCTTTCACTTATATTGAACAGTGCGTCTGTTGTATTCTAAAGGCCTTTCAAGCAACAAATGAAAAATATCTATCAAAATAATATCATATCTCTTATTGAAGTTTCCTGCTAATGAGAAATCGTATTAAGTGGCACTTCATTATTTTTATCGTTCCCCTTTTCACAACCAGGACAACTTGCAAAAGCCCTTGATACTCTTGCATTGAAAGGTTCAAATTCTTTAGTATTTTGGTGGAAATAACATTTCCTGTAACTTCACCCATTGATGATGACATTGTAATCCTTTTGGACAAAGCACCAAGCATGTAAGATGTTGGGACGAATCCACTCCAACTCTTTCTTGATATTGATATTCAATACTCTTTAAATTTGTGTAGATCTCTTTCATCAATATGCACCAAGCTTTGTCCTGTTGATTTGAGTGCATCTTCACCTTCGCCATTTTCTTATTTATTTTTTCAATGAGCATAATTACTTATTGACTGGGGCAATTCGATGGTATGTGGCCAAAACTAAGGTGCCTAAAATATTTGTAAGGCTGAGCATCATTATTGGAACTAAATGCACTGTTGACGCTCTTAGCCTAGAACTCGTTGATGGAGTAGCATAGGGTAGAATTCGGCTTTCCTTTTCATGTGAATCAACATTGGCCTTACTAGGATCTTACATAGGTTGGGGTTAAAAGTTCTTGGAGGTATATTCCTCTCTTTCCATCATTATGGCTATCTCTGTAATGAGTGTCTAATCTTATCTAAGTTGAAGCACATGAGACATTGCAAGCNTAGGTTGGGGTTAAAAGTTCTTGGAGGTATATTCCTCTCTTTCCATCATTATGGCTACCTTTGTAATGAGTGCCTAATCTTATCTAAGTTGAAGCACATGAGACATTGCAAGTCATAAACCACTCATGAACCTAGCAATTTGTGCGCTCATCTAATTTTAAACATTCACACTTAGTGATGTGTTCTTCTATCATCCCATATGTTCAAACTTCTGTAATTTAATGAAAACATATTGATTGAAATCAGTGGGTGATAATTTCCTCTGTAATTTTTTCTTCTTTTCCCATGTAAAGAACGTGCCCTTGCTTCCATGATTCCAATTTTTTTTTTCAAAACTTTCACAAAATACAAGCACTTTTTTTTTTCAATTTAATTGTCATCAATTTGACCAGCTAATTAGGCGGCACTTATTTGTAATTGAGGTTGCACTCCTTTATGTGCAACAAATCAATAAAATCATCCACATTCAACCCTCCTTCACAAATTAAAATATCACTTTTTATCCAAAATCTTGATAACACGTTCTTAGTTCCTCTGTTAGAACTCTATGGTTGTCATTCTCCTCCTTAGATGACTCTTGTAGCATCCGATGGAAAGGATTCTCTGTCTATATTATTTTGATTTTCATTTAATTCGAAGGAATGATCATCTCAATCACCTTTTCGCTCATGCATAATTATGTATTATTCAACTACTAAATTTTGTAGTTTCTTTAACATGACTTCTTAAATATGGCATCAATAGCTCTTACTTTGCGACATTTTTTTTTGAGTTTTAATACCAATTGATATCAAACAAAGTAGGGAACATATAGCTCAAGAACTTGAAATAGTAGAAGAACTTGGACTTGTATATCAATCAAACAAACTTGAGATTGAACAAAATATAAATAAGATAATATTGTTCGTGGATGCTATTTTCAAACAAGCTGTTCGGGGTAAAGTTGAATAGGTTCCACCAACTAATATTTCAACAGAAATGGTTGAGTAAGCTCACCACGTTGTTTAAGATAAAAAAGAGAGATGCAGCACAAATATTATTTTTTTTGTATTATCGATTGTATATGCTCACATAACTCAACAGACTATGCCATTGAGATTCTTCTGCTGAGGAATACACATATGAATTTGATCAATTTATGCTGAAATGTGAGCTGGTTGAATTGAAGGAGCCACTGTTGTAAGGTATCTTGGAGGATTGAGGTCGTCTATTAGTAATGTTTTGTAGCTGGAGTCACATTGATTCTTATTTGATGTACATATTATAGCTTTGAAGGTGGAAAAACAATAATGTCATTGGGTGACTGTCACGTCATTACATCCAGCAGATAAAGTTCAATCACAGAATCAACCAACAAGAGTACATCCGGTAGAGCATTCAAGTTTACCTTGCCTGAGGAATAAACCAGTGTAAAGTGGAGAAAATGTGGAGACAACCAACATTTCCAAATCAGTCCTAGCAAAAAAGTGCTTCATGTACCTTGCTTTTGGGCACATTGAGTCTGCTTGCCCAAATAAGATGATGTGCTCTTTCGTTGTGCATGGAGTAATTGAATAAATTGATAGTGACACATGGGAGAATGAAGATTTCGAAGAATTGCATTGACTTTGAGCCGACATTAGAAGATAGTGAGTTTGAGGAGCCGATACTAGAGAAGGGGCAATCCTTTTATGAGAGAGTTATCAGATGTCCTGACTGACAGTTTACCTTTTCGGTGGCTACCATCGAGAGAGATTTCATATGTCATAAACCCACTTTCAGGATTTTTTTTTGGCAAAACAACTTGCCTATGAGATGCAACTGAGTATGAAAAGTTGCAAGAACTTATCACACACTTGATTGTTAGAAGCTTCGTTTGTGAGAGTACTAGTCTAGATGTAGCTTCACTTTGATTATGCTAAAGAAGGGATTAATTATTGTATCAAGATAGATTTTAGAATAACTTATGTGTTTTAGAGTTTTCTGGGATAAGCGTGAGCATAGATTTTATAGTGGAGTTTTCTCAAACACAACAAATAATAATTAATTATAATGGCGGAAGATTGATTCTAGTAAATTTTTTAGAGGAAGACGAAGCTCCTCTTATGTTGGGAGAATGATGCGGGAGCTACCAATTCGAGATTTTTGTGATCTAGGATCGCAGAATCTGGCAAAATTGCGGAATCTCGTGATCCGGGTATTGTTATATTGCAAAATATGTAAAGGTTCGATTGTGGGAAGCCCTAAATCGAGTGTATTTCATGTCGTTGTTCAATTCAATGAGTTTTTTTTTCCTTTTATAGCTTATTTTTTTTCTTATTTCTAAGTAGGGTTTTGCTTCAGGGACTATTTAGAAGTTGAGTGCATCTTCTTTTTTTTGCAAGTGGTGTGTCTGTAGCTTATATAGGAGCACATCATTGTTTTGAAGCTCTCTTTGCTGTTTTCATCCGACAAATAATGCTTATCCCTGTCCAAACGCCGCCAAACTCGCATATTATCATTCCATTGCATTCTACAACTATCTCCCTCATAAATTTCCTTCCATAACACCTTCTTGGCTCTTTAGAACAGTGTCAATAATTCTGAAATGAAAATTTGATAACGATGTCAATATCGTAAAAAGATGAAGCGATTTATAAGCTGGATGATTTTAAATTTTTTGGATCTACCAATACCAGAGCGGATGTTTGAAGCGACTAAATTACAATTACTATTAACAAAATAGAATAGTTTGGAGACCTAAAGGTGAAATTGTAAAAAGGCAATCGATGCCATAGTTTTGTTTAGATACATTCTTTCACTATGGTAAAATGAGAATATTAAGATTGATATGTGAAAAAAATAAAAGTAATGTTTGAAACATATGTATGTGTGTTAGACTCTGGAATGGCACCTATTGAACATAAATCTAGTTAGGATAGATTTTAGTGCTTCGGCCCCACACCATATAAATGAGCCAATATAATTGCTTAAAATATTTTTCAAAATAGATTTAACACTCAGATTCAGCTATACAAAAATTCTGCAAATATCAATTTTTTCTCAAACTTTCAACTTGTTTGTCTTTTCACTCAAATTATTATTATTGTTTTTCTAAATTGTTTTACTTGAGCCTGCATGCATTGATGTAATTTCCGATAAATTATAGCCTTCATACACGCGTAGAGTAAAGTAATGCCTTCATATATGTGTGGGCACAGCACTGACACCATTTAATGTGACCAAACAACATTGCTCAATTCTATATGTGGTTAGATCTGTGTTACAATCTCCCCTTCTATTTTGATATAAATACCTTGCCAGCTTGTACTCATCTGCAAGACTAATTATAGTCATTATTTCTCTAAATATTATATTGCGCAAATATCATATCTAAAAGTTTGTGCGCCTGTATTTACATATCTAACATCCATAGTTTGATATTTACTCTTGTAGCGCCTTTCGTGTCATAAGCCTATGCATGAAAATATATGCATTTCTGTATTAAAAAGACGGCGATGGTGATATTTTTGATGTGATGTCAGAGATTTGAGTGATATGCGTAGGAATATGATTGTTTAGGCTTGATAATTTATGTAAATGCCTAAAAAATAATGATAATATTACTAATTTTGATAATTTATGGATGAATTTGTAACAATTTGTTTTTATTTGGCAGATGCACACGGGGTGGAAGCATGTCTGGAAGGCGATTAGACACTGCAGAGTTCTTGATAGAGAACTGCAAGTGCCGCTGTGTTTCGGTGCAGAAGAGAGTTTATAATTGTGGCTATATCCTCAACACGAAGACACACAAGAACTTCTGGCACATATTCTAGATAGACTCGTAGGATCGACTCTTCTTCTCTCTTATGATTTCTGAGATCATTCATTCCTCTCTCTGCAGTGTCATGTTCTATGATGCCTTTTTTAAAAATAAAAAATAAATTTTTACTTAGATTATGGTTTAGTTTGTAAATAAATCTTTTTTATATTTTTAAGGTAATTTTTGCAGCCTGGAAGAAATAAATCATTAGAACGTTACAGGAAGGAAGACCTTGATTTAATGAAAAATTCTTGCTATTCTGAATGCTTGTTTGAGTCTGTTTTTAGTAGTGGATTGAATGATTTAATTGCATATTCTTAGTACATTAATATATACATACCTACATACATGTAATATATATACATGCATCCATACATACATACAAACATGCATATATACATAAGTTTGTACCTTCTAATATAACATTGCAATGGTGATTATCTAGTAAGTACATGACTTTTTTTATAAGTGAAATTCAGCTTTTCATGCATGGTATGTATGTAAAAAATTAAAGTTTAAATGTTAGATATGTAAATACATAAGAATTGAGGGGGGTGTATGTAGATTTAATTTGGATAGTACACATGGTGGAACCATGATGATGACCATGTGATCAAATCATGAAGTTATTTTAATGATATAATAATAATGATGTAATTATATGAGAAACCTTTTTTTGCATAATGTAAAATATTAACATGCACTAAATATCACCAGTTTAGATTCAAACATCAATACTTGACTGAATTCAATATAGTTTGAATTCAAATTCTATAAATTATTTTCATTTATTTGGATATTTAGCATTAAATACATAATTTTCTAGCCATCTCAACCTTATCCATGACTGTTTTGCTAAACTTTGTACTTTGTGGGATAATTACAAATAGACCAGCTCAAAGATTGATATTTATAAATTAATCCCCCAGATGATTTTTCGAACTGGCGAGTCATTATATTTGGACTTGCCACCATCTAACTATCGAGAATTTGATAAAAATGAGAAATATGGGTCGAGTTTGCACGATAAATTTTGATATTTGAGTGAGAATTTGAAAAATAGACGAAAAAGAGTGATTGATTTGTAAATATCAAATTTCGGGTAATCTATATTATGTAATTCCCCGGTTTCAAACAAGAAATTCAGATAGAAATATTAATAATAATAACATTGCCTTGAAGAGTTCATAACCCATTAAAACCCTTTATTTATACTTTAAATCACCATCTCACCCTCATCTTCTCCAACCAAACCCTAAAAAACAACCAAAATAACTAAAAAAAAAAAAACACAATGGGAAACGCTGTCTGTATATATTCCTTCAAGTCCTCGCATCCAACTCTAAGATGGTGCTCAAATTCATGGGATTCATGTAGTCCACCGAACCAGTCACGAATTGGCTCACAATAATCCGGTTCGCTTTCTCACTCGGGTGAAATTGATCCCAGAACGCATACGTATCCCGATTAGGGCACACGCTGGACGCAATCGTGCACAGTCCGACTCCATTATACGCCCCCTGCCCGCAACACGCCACCTTCGCCGTCTCAAAACCTGCCATTAAAACTCCCAAATTCAGCATGATTGCTTCCTCTACCGCAAAGATTGATTTTTTAGGGCTTTTATTAGAAAAAAGATTGGAGCTTTGTTCTCACCGTAGGATTCGGGGTTGGTGATGAAGTCCATGTGCATCTTAAACGCATTGGCTGCTATAAAAACATCTGTGCCGATGTTTGTGTTGAGGTCTCTGAGGGTCTGTAGAAGCTGGGTGTTGAAGAGATCGCCGGCGCGCTGCAGCTCCGGGTCGCACTCTCCATTCCGGCTTCTCAGAGCAAGCTCCGTCGGTACACAGCCCAGCGGACCGGTTCCGGTCACCAGAACCCGCCGCGCTCCCAGTTCATAAATCCTCTGCACATTAAATTCATATAAATATGTATCATCAACCTGTCCGGCAACGGATTTAACCCAGGATTGACGAAGAATTTAAGCGATTTTGCCGTAACTTTGAATGACACTGTTTAAGACTGTAAATCCAGTAAATTTTAAGGGAGCGTAAATCTTCAAAATTGAGATTTGTGAAATCTTATAGAGGTTAAATCCTGGAAATTATGTTAATAAGTAGATCTTAATAAATTCAAAAAAATTATTTGCCATTTTTAATACGATTCATTAAATCTCTCTTCAACTTCTTTGAATCCCATAAACTTGACCCCCAACGGGATTTGATAAATCCTAGATTTAAGGCAAAACTCGTTTAAGAACCTGTAGGATTTATGAAATTCTACAGTTTGGCAGGATTTAGCATAAATCATGCCTAAAAGCGGCTCCCAAATAGCCCCTAAATCTCAGGTGGATTTAATTTCATGGGGCTTGGGATTTAACCTTGCAGGCTTACGATCGTCTTCAACAATCATAAGGACTTCTTAAATCTTTACTGAAATTACCAAACAGTTTTTTACAGGATTCAGTAAATTCATTGTCTGAAAAATTTTCAGATTTAACTCATTTAGAATTTAGTAAATTTAGATTTACGGGATTTACTAAATCCTAATATCTTAAATCTCATCTGCTGTCAGACAGCACCAAAATGCTGCTAAAGATTGATGGAAGAATTAGAATCATACAGCGAGAATCTTCTTGTACTCAGAGACGATATACTGAGCATAATCCGGCAAAGAGAACTCTCGTGATCTGGCGGAGTAAGGCACCAAGTAGTAATTGTTGACGAAATCATTGCCGCCCAGAGTAATGAGAATCAGCGCCTGGTTTACTAGCCGTTGGGTCTGCTCCGGCCCAATGATAGAACTCACCCTCTCCTGATACTGCTCAAAGTACGCCAATTGCTGACTTATTCTTATAATGTTTAGCTACAAAACATCATCAGTTCAGTTTGTGAGGCAAAATCAGAGCTGAATTCAGTATAACAAACTTCATTCATGGCTTACAAACTGGATTCCAGTATCATTCAGAATGCCAATTCCGGCCGAAGCGAAGTTTGCGCCGACGAGCAACCTCTCTCCTTGTAGCTCAGGGCTGAGGTAAGGCAATGTTGGCTCCTCGCCTATTCGCTCACCTGCAGTTAGTTCATCAAATTGTCAATCAGAACAGAAGATGCTGATCAGTACAGTGTTCACTTTGTTTTGGCATCTGAATTACTGAGAATGTCAGGTATGTTGAGTCCATTGGAGAACCGGCCGGTCGGCCGGTGCGTCGGGTAGTCGATGCCGTATGGCGGCGAGTCGGCTCTAGCGGTGGTCGCCAAGTAGTTGTTGTTGCCACTGTCGACCAGAGAATCGCCGAAGACGAACACAGCTCTTGCCTCTGATAGCCTCACAAATTCCCTAAGAGAAAGGAATGCAACCAAAGAGAAAAGGAGGAAACTTGAGCACTCCATGATCAGAGAAGAAGCTGGTTGTAATGGTGCTAGAAGAAATCATGCACATGGAGGACCAAGGAGAAGAAGAGATTTATATACAGATCTCAAGTAAAAATGCAAATTTTATTATATATATTAAAGCAAGACAAGTAGGGAGTTGGGTTGAAGGAACAGGAAGGTGAGTTATAAAGGCGCAGCTGAGCCAGCCATGCATGAGTGAACAATGATGACAGTTTTGAAGTTGTTCCCAAAGTAGATGGCTCTTAACTTTTCCACCACTGGGACTTAATTCCACTTTGCTCAATATTTACCAATTTCGAAGGTACTTTCACTTTATCTATATTTTAATATAGCTTAAGGTGGCCTCCATTATTTATGGGTTTAGTTTGATATAGGTACTCTATATATGTTGCTAGACAATGTATAATGAATACATTGTTCAAAATAAAACTAATAAACCGACGTGCATAGGCTGCTAGTGAGATTGGCTAGATCGTTGAATGAGTGGTTAGCCAAATTGGTTTTTCGAATTAATTGGTGAGACTGATCAACCGAGTTATATGGTCGAGCTGTTGTCCCAAACCAACATGTCAAATTGTACTATTTTGATAGAAATTGTCTTGCGACTCGACCCTTGCCGAGTAGCCTTGAAAACATCTAACCGGCTTGGATTTGAGTCGCACTTTAAGTTCAATCCTCTTCTAGCTTGGGTTCAATCGACAACAACAACGTTGCCAATTTATGAAACATACATCATTTTCTTCTGTTCCGTCAGCCATCTTGCATCTCTTCCTAACATATTTTTCCTTCAAACTTTGATTCTATTCAAAATTTGAGCTATTTCTCTCAAATTCCTCCCAAAAACAGTGCAAAAATCCCATCTTTCACTTTTTCACAGAAAGCAACGCAGACATACTCAGCCTGTCAGCAAAAAATCATTTTGGCATCATCAGAACTCTCCTTCCCTTCTTTCTCAATCTGTTCTTCCAAGCTGTCATCTCTGTAAAGTTAGAAGTAAGTACTGAAAATTTAACTGTTTTAAATCCTGATACACTTCCTGCTACAATTAATTGTCATCCAACTAATTTACGTATTATACTTATGAGCCAAAGCTGGAAGAAAATAACACTGCCTCATTATTTAATGGTGGTGTGAGATTGTGGGGGGTAGGCACACGTGAAAGAAATAAATGTGGGTGGCTTCTTTTTAAAAAGGAGTTGATGAATCAAACCTTTTGCACAAACACAGATAACTCTGTCATTTTGCCGGTAAAAAGTAGAATCCTTTGCCATACTCAATCATGCAAATAATTATAAGAAAAAGTTTTCATCTTTATGTACTTTCATTCTTATGGAGTGCAAATTTATTATTTGAAGAGGATTTATTAGTGAATTTATGGTCTATGTTAACCTTCCCAGCTACTTTTTTATTGTGCATCTACTCTCATTTTTGTTTTTTCACTATGTAAATTGTTTACATTGTACACCATTACTTTTACTGTGAGAAACATTGTTGATGAGTTGATTTAAGATGTTATAAACCAAGGTAGGTAATTAGTGCGAAGTTGTTAGGGGAAAGTGCAAAGATGATCATGAGAATGAGAAAATTAATCTTTATAGCGTTTATCACTCGTCTTATGAAATCCAGCCAAACACAAAAATAAAGTTTAGATATGTAAATACATGACAATCGAGTTGTACGTACGTAAAAGCCCTATAAATAAAGATGTACATATATGCCACTTATTTCCTATGTATTTACATATGCAACATCTAAACTTCAACTTTTTTACATGTATGCAATCTTATCTGCGCCTGAAAAGTGTAAAACAATAATTTTTTTTGTGTGATATGAAAGATTGGGTGGTGTCGATGTAAAAATGCAAAGTATAGGTGTTAGATATGTAATATTGTAAATACATAATGTTATGGTATGAGTCATATACCATATAGGGACAGACGCTGGAACGAAACAGAAGAATTTGTCCAAATCGGGAAGTTACATTACGTGGGTTGGGGGTGCGGGGCAACGCCCCGCGGTACGGTACCTGGGTAATGTTGTAATCACATATTATTCTTAGGATTTACTCATTGGATTATAAATAGGTCTGTTTCTAACCCCAGCAGACATCCCTGAATCCTGTAACCTATTTCTGAATATTGAAAGGAATCGCCGTTCTTCTTCCGAGGACGTAGGCATCTTTGCCGAACCTCCTTAAATCTTTGTGTTCTTCTGAATTTGTCTTGATTCTATTTTTCTTCGCCCTAATTTCTCAACACACAAGAATTGGGGGGTATGATAATCTCTAACTGTAGCAACGGTCAATAATTCAATTTTCCATCTCCTACCTTTTTGGATATTTATGATGTTCTAAGCTCATGAATACTAATTGAAAAACTGAAAGCACGAACAAGAGAGGATGGGCATCAGGCCTGCAATGCAAGAAAATAAACAATCATTTTTTGCATGTGGCTGTTTACTTGTCTTTTCAGAATTTTGCATAATTGTTTAATTCATCATTAAAATTCACAGAAAAAGAAAAAAATCTAAGCTTTTTTATATTATTTTTTTTACCAAATATAAAAGATTTACATTCATACCGCTCAAATTCTACGTATTTACATATGCAACCCTTAGATTTTAATTCTTATGCACATACCACTTCACCCATCCATCCATCACATTTTTATCTATTTTTATGGGTCATTTACATGCATTCCACCCATTTCCTACGTATTTCCATGTCTAACATCTAAACATAAAAAATATCATCATTTTAACTTTTAAAAAGTGAAATACACATTTTCATGCATAATTTTAAACTTCAATTTTTACGCACGTACCACTTTATCTATGCATGAAAATATGTATTTCAGTTATTCGTGTGATATAACTGCGAGAAAAAAAAGATGACAGACATGCAAATACGTAGGAATTGAGCAGTACATATGCAAATAACCCATAAAAATAAATAAAAATCTAATGGATGGATGGCATTTTGATTATTGTTTTTCGTTGCATCTATACCACACTTTTCGGCTATTAAATCCTATTCCTTCTAACTAGAGTTAAAGGCTATGACAAAACAGAAGAGGAGAAATTAAAGGCATGCCATAGGCCCTATCATCACCTTGCCTTCTCAAGCGGCTCATAATGCTGCAAAAATGGGAAGACTTCAAAGCCTCAACTGTGGAGGAATAGGTTGGGGACCAAAAGTAAAATAAAATATGATAAATGTGTAAAAGGTTTTATGAATTTTTTGTTTACAGATTAGCCCAATTGATTCTTGCTTTATATTTTCATTCATGCAAGTGTTGCCATGATTATCGACTTTCTTCATCTCTATTGTCTTGAGCACAAATAGATATATAGTGTCTGATCTGTTTCAGATACGGCTCGTCTGGCACTTGCTGATCAAACATGTCACGCGTCCAACTAAAGAATAATTAGACGTCTGTATCTGACATGTGTCGTGGAAATTACATTTTCATTTTATAAATAGTAGTAAAATGTTAAATTTAATTTTGATGATTTATATTGTTGTAATATTCTAAGAAATTATTAATGATCATATACTATTAATTTTGGTTAAATTTTGATTATTTATTGTTTTTAACTACACAATGATTTTCATAGTTTTTTTACTTTTTCTTTATAACTCATTATGTTATCATTTTCCATTATTTTATGTTTAATTAATAATATATAAATATACATACATACATACATAAACATATATACACATAAATTTACATACATACATGCAGATACATATATAGACATACATAAACATACACACATCTATACATCTCTATATATATATATACATCTATATATATATATATATATATATATATATATATATATATATATACATACATACACTAAAAATGGATATTTATTTATATTAATTGGCATCATTATCTCTATCGCACAAATACGATTTAATTGCAATAGACAAGCAAAATAGGCCTTCTTAGATGCTAAAAAATTACTGCATGATTTCAGTATATCCATAAATAAATGCAACAATTAAGGCAGGTTAATGATGCATATAATTAGGGGTGTAAACGAGCCGAACACGAGCGAGCCTAGGCATAGCTCGTGTTCGGTTCCTTTATATTTCGAGCTCAAAAAACGTGTTCGTGTTTGACTCGTTTGCTTAGCGAGCCGAACATGAGCCGTTCACGAACAAATAGTCGCTTTAACAATCCTAATCACGTAGTCATAAGATGTTAAGAATTTGGACAAGATTTAAAACATCATTTGAATATAATTTAATAATTTTTATTCTATTTTCTTCATCGAAACTTTTAATTGATTATAAATCTTTGTAGCCTTGTAGTCAATTAATTTTTTTAAAAATACTACTTATCAAAGATATAATATAAAATTGATTAGTAGTATTTTGAGCTAAAACGAGCCGAAGTTGCTTGTTCGTGTTCAACTCGTTAATTTAGCAAACGAGCCGAACACGAGCTTCTTAACGAGCCGAACACAAGTTTTTCACGAACAATGAGCCGTTTTGACAGCCCTACATATAATGAAAGGGCCATTCAAATTAGGACATCAAATTCTTATGTATTTACATATCTAACACCTAATCTTAATTTTTTAACACTCATACCATTCAAATCTTTCATATTACATAAAACATACCACTATTCAACACTGAAAAATGCAAAACAACTTTTTAAATTTACAGGACATGTTAAAATTGAAGTTTGTGTGTTACATATGTAAATGTATAGGAATTGAGGGGTAAGTATGTAATCCTTTCTTTAAAATTTTGCTGCAATGTATTCAACAAACCACATGCAATAAAAAAACTCACCGGTTCTGAAAAATTGATTTGCATCGTCGTTTTTTCGGGAGTCAAGATGCATCACAGAAACAAGTCCACTTAACTCGCCCATCCGGCAGCCTTCGGGTTTGACAGACAGTTGAAGTAAAGATCACCGCAGAATTTGTGAGCCGTCTGGCATCTACGCTGTCGTCTTTTCATGGGAATACTGTGGACAAAATTCATACTGCACGGCTCATGATTTGATTTTCTCCTTACTACGTATTAAGGAGGGAGGACTCTCTCGCTTAATTTCTCTATCATCTCCACGACCATCTTTTTCATTTTTCTAGGAATTTGGGCACGTAGAATACATCTACTATCATCTTTTTCATTTTTCTAGGAATTTGGGCACGTAGAATACATCTACTATCTTCTTCTACACTTTCTATACACAGATCTCTTCCAGATTCTGTGAAGTCACGAACAATACAGAACCCTACGTTCTAAAAAAAAATTCAACAATATCCGATGCATAAACTTTAAACTTTCATTTTTACATTCAGAATACTTTAGTGCCATATAACTATGCTTTAAAATGTGTTAAAAAAATAAATAATAATGATATTTTTATGTCATATTAAAATGTTTAGTATTATGCTAGTAAATATAAAAATTTAAGTATTATATATGAAAATACATAAAAATTATGTATTATGCCTTGTACATAGCCCAATAGAAAAAGATTTCACCTAAACTATAAATTGGTAATTTCCAAATTTTATTTTTTAAAAAATTTTTTATCATGCATGTATAAAATTTGTATGCTATTTCTTTAAATTAATGAAATGTTAATTATGCAAATTTATGGTTCATTAAGTTTGAATTTAGAAATTGCTTTCATTTATTATACAAGTCAATTTTTATTTTATTTTATTTATATTTTGATTTTATTTATATTTTTGATTTTAAATAAAATCACTTGAATTAATTTTATAATGAATAATTTATAATTGTATGAGATCAACTTATATTAAAGAAGAATATTAAGAATTAATATAATAATAATAATAATATGCACTCAACTAGATTTTCTCTCTCACTATCTTGATTAGGAAATAGATAAATAAATAAATAAATAAATAATATGAAGCTCTGATATAATAAAAACATTAATTATCCCATGAATATTAATTCGACTATTTTTTGATTGAATAAGCTAAGTAGTTAAACTTGAGCCAGCTCCTCTCACCAGCTTATGAGCCAGATCATTTGAAAAGAAATTAATTTATAATATTATTAATGTAATAAAGTTTTTACACGTGGAGTCAATCTATCGAAATAGGTTGAACCGAGCCCGTTATTCAAAGTGGCTGAAGTGAGCCCAATTTTGAAGTGGCTGAAATTGACTAAATTTGATTGTTTTCTCGTTTTTTTTTTTTAACTCGGAGCCTCTAGGTTGTCGATTTAATGTCGTCTTGTACTTCACTTATTCAAATAAATCTCCCACCCAAATCATATAAATGATTCAAAGATGTGAGAAATCGAAAAGAATGATATACGACAACAAATATGCAACAAATCAAAAGAAACAAGCGGAAGACTTATGTATAGGTTATTTTAGTGTGATTGGTCGAGAGTATACGTCCAAACAAGATTAAATCGAAGTACATCGAAACACAGCATCCAAAAGAATCCATACATAAGTCACTCATAACCAGAGAATTAAAAAGTGCATTTTTGTTCTAGGGTTAAGCGTCTCTCAGGTGAACGTATCCCTTTGGTTAATTACATCATCGGGGATACCTAAAAATACTATCGATAAAAGGAGTTTCGCTTATATTATCATGAACCTGAAGATCATGTCATCGAAGGATGGTTATTTAGTATGAAAAGCCCCGATGCTTCAAAGCTTTATCAAAGCCATCATACAGAAAGTGAGTTTCTCACATCTTAAATTGGTAATGGCTCGTCAGCATCAGAACCTACGAAATAGCCAAAATCATATTGATAGGGATATCTCTATACATCAGAGCTCACCGGGCCATAATAACAGAGAGTGAATCACTGAATACCAAACGTTCAAGCCCATACCAGACTCCAAAACCTCTTGGTGAGGCATGCTTAGTGTTTGGACTTCAGCGTCATCATATAAGTCGACTACGTTGACCAAATTAGGCTTGACCCTCATCCGTTTTTCCTTCGTCGCCACTTTTTTCCTCTTCACGGAGGAAGAGATCTGAAACCCCACCTTCGCTAGCTTCTGAGGATCCACAATGATCCAGTTTGAACCTTCAACCATAACACTCAGCCACAAAAAAGGGAAATTGATGACAAACGATACAAGGCTCAGTTCATGCCCATTTATAGAGCAGACGGGGCACAAAATCCTAAGGGAAGTTAGATGTTTAATTAGTTCATGATTTTAATGCTAATGATTAATTAATAAATTTCCTTGTTCTTATCGTAGCTATCGCTATCAAAGAGCATAAAAACTTGGGGAACTAATATGTATACAACATAAATACCGGAATGAATCTCAAAGAGAACGAACGACCGATATAAAAAGCTTCCTTTTGAGGTAAGCAATGAACTTATGATTCAACACCTAACATGAGAAACCACGTCTCTGAGCCAGTGATAAGTCGAAGCTTTTGAGATGGTTCTCACTCGGTAATGGCGAGATCCGCCAGAGTGAGGTGTAAATCATCTCGACAATGAGTTTCGTCAGATACCTCGCATAGGCACTCACAAGATCCACCCAATAACTTATGAGATAGGGAAATCTGGCTGGGGCGACAAACCTACCAAGCATGTGAGACATAGGTTCTGTAAGACTCTAACTGAATGACAAGTATGTCATGACTCACACGATTTCAATTCGCCAACCGACCCGGGGCGAGCAAGTGCCATACAACCCAGCGCCTCGACCGACCGACACACACTTCGAAAGGCACAGTTGTCATTACACCGGTTGCCTCAATTAGTTGAACTCAGACAAGTTGACCCGCCGATTACTACTATGTTAAAATTCAAATTATAATAGAGATATTATATAAAATCCATATAATTAATTATTGCATTAATCATATTAAGAACAATTTCCATATCTGCTCCCTCCTTCCTGTAATTGTACGAAATATACTCCTCTAAATATGAGAGAAAAATATGCATAAAGGGCGCTCACTCCCTCGGTTCTCTCGACAGTAAATTATTGACCCACTTTACTCTTTTTTTTTTATTTTCTTCACTCAGCTCTAACTCTCGAAGTGTGTTCACAAAAGATAATTTGGGATCCAACATATCAAGTGAATGATAAAAATTGATCAAAATAAATAAGGTAAGATACATAACACTCCACTTAGTTATGGAAAAAAAAAAAAAAACAAAAACAAAAAGGTTTATTTCAACTTACCATATCCCATAAATTTTTTATTTGTCAACCCTATTGCACTCCTAATATCGAGAGCTTAAAGATGATATAGTTTATGTAAGACTAGTGGGAATTACATAGCTTCCACAGCTTATGGAGCCAACAAATATGTTGCTATTAATGTTGACAATAAATATTTGTTTTCTATTAACTTCTTATTGAACAACTTCAATTCATTATGCCTTAATCATAATGGTAGTTGCAAGGTTGTGAATATCGGATCGTATTTTAAATCGGAAAAAGGAAATATTCAATGTTCATTGGATTGAACTGAGTCGAATCGTCAGTTGAACTGAACGACGTAATAAATAAATAAAAAATAATTAAAAATGATCTAAATGATGCAATAATTATGTAATGAGCTTCTAGGTTAGTTTGAAGTTAAAATTTCTATTTAGGAGCCACTAGAAAATAACAAACCTTGGTGTTTTATTTAGATACATAAAAGGTATCATAAACAAATAAATGCCATTCCTTGGCAACCTAAAGCATAGAAATACTAAGTGTAGCGACTTAAAATGGAACATCAAAAAGAAAGTTTGAAACATTGACAAATAGGCAGTAAACGGTGGCGAATGTGGTGAACGACAGACAACTTGCAAGAAAATCGTTGGTGAATACCATCGAACAACAATAAGCGGTGGTGAATGGTGGCGAACTCCCAGTCCCCATCTTCCACGCACTCGAAATCTCAGACTCTGGAACAGAGGAGAGAAGTAGGCCTCATTTCGTTCAATATCAAAAAGAATATTAGGGATTTAGGTTTTACAAGATTTGATAAATAAGCGTAAAACAACTTTGCACGATTCCTATTTATTGATTTAGAGTCCGATCACAATAGGACAATTTTCAAAAAACTGAACCAGTTCGCATGTCCATCGATACAACTGATTCCAAGCACTTCAAAAGCATAAACAATTTTTTACTGCATTCGAACCTGATCATCTACCTTCCAAAACAAATTGTTACATTATGTTCGCCGATCAACATTCAACGAAATACATCCTACTCATGTTGTCATTTGCAACCTTAAGTCTCATGTTTAACATCTGATGAGCAAAGTTTGTTGACTCGGGTCATTTACATACAACCCAATTCTTATGTACATACATATCTACGCCTAAAATTTGTTTCTTTACATTTATATCACTATTTATGGAACACACCTTTTCATTCATAAATAAGATGCCATATATGTAAAAAAATGAAAATGTAGATATTAGTATGTAAATACCTATGAATTGAGTGGTATGAATATAAATCTTCCCATAAATAAATAACATATAGAGAGTGACACTATAACTAATCCTTTAACATGTAGTGGGGGAAATAAGTGGTTCTCATATGTTCAGCAGTGTTATAGTAAACCATCATGTCTAAAATTAGCTATGCACCACTATTAGTTAAATGATATTTATGCCTTGTGTCGTAATATTTGGCTTATTTATTTATTTATTTATTTTATTATTTTACTTTGAAGGAATTTTAATAAATAAATTCTCTTCTCGTAATTTCTTTTGAAGGGCTAAACTTTTGATTTTAATGAATATATATATATAT
>JXCR01146852.1:18721-52705 GCA_002079205.1 Phalaenopsis hybrid cultivar | reverse complement strand
TATATATATATATATGTGACTTTGGTTGGTAGAATTTGTAAAACCACCGAGGTCACGGGTTCAATCCCGTTTGTGTGTGAAATGGAATTCTTAGGCACGTGAGATTGGTCACGAGACTAGCCTAATATCCTCAGGCTAATTTTTATAATATATATTAGCTAGGCTAATATATTAAGGTAGTTGATTATGATGGAAAGTAAATAAGAATTCATGTGGTTTAAATTTGATTGATACATCATCAATAAATTTTGATGTTTGACACGAATTTTGAGGTAATTAGCACAAATTTAAGTTTAAATATTCTATATGCAATAAATATTTAAACTTAAATTAAAAAATATTCAAAACTCTGATTTAAGTAAGATTATAGTCAAACTGATCTGCTCAATGAGATGAGTCTAATGCAACCAAATTTGACTCAATCTGAATTAAACTTAAGCCCGAATCAAGCCATTAAACTACTTTTGAAAACTTTGGGTGGTTAATTAGAAGATCAAATGGATTTCAAATTGACATGCTTATAGTTAAATCGAGCGTCTCGGTAAGATGAATCTAATGACCTCAAGATTACTGAATTTTGACATCATTAAAATCTTCATTGAACTATTTTATTTACAGAGAACTCCACTCTTGGACTCCATAAACAAAGCCCTACCCCCTTCATGAGGGGGAACAACGAGCTAGAGCTGGAATGGGAGGAGTCAAAATTCAGGTTTGTTTTGGATCGAAGACCTGATGAATATTTCCTGCTCCTAGAGCCTTTGATCATCATTGATCACCGTTCATCTACCGTTGTCGACTACTTTCAGTTGCGCCTTGCTCGCTAATGTCGATGAGTCCTACAATGCAACAACATTCCTCGAAGACGATGCAACGATGTACCTAAAGAAGGTGTAATGAAGCATTCAGAAAACGATGTAATGATACACCCTAAAAATGGTGTAACGACATCCACAAATATGGTGTAATAATGCACTTCGAAGACGGTGTAATGATGCAATCAAAGAAGTTATAACGATGCATGACACACAACCAAGTATCGCGAAGCACGGGCGGCTCACGTAAGTATACGTGGCGTATTAGTAGTACTGGAGTTTGAGTATGGTTGTCAATCCCACAGAGAAAGAGATGAATTCAAAGGAAAACTTCTAGCTTACAATTTTCAGCCTAAACCTGAAGAGTTTAATTTGCAAGTTCAATTTTAAATCTAATCAAAAGCTATGAAAAAAATCTAGTATGTCCTAACAAGTAAAAATGTTCCCTCTTTAACTGATCAAGTGATGAATATGTCCAAGGATTATATTCAAAAATTAGTGTCAATCAGAAGAAAAATTCTTCTTTATCCTATTTTGGTGGTCTAAGGAAGAATAAAAGTTTTAAGTTTAGTTTCCTAATATTCTTGAACTACACATAAGAAAATGTCTTCTAGAAGATTGCATGAATCAAATGACAACATCCCTATTCCAATGAATTCTTGTTGTTAACTCCTTTGTTCCATAAAGAATCCTTCAGGATATCAATATTCACAAAATATTTTAACAATCATCTCGCCAAGGAGAAAGTAAATTAATTTTTCAAATTAGCAAAACACTTTTAAAATCAAATTAAAGCCCAAACAATCTCAAATCCCTTGGCATATCCAATCACCATCTCAATTAAAGCAAGAAGTAAGAAGACTACTTACCATTCATTACAAATATCATCAAAGCAAACTTAATTTTATGCATAAACTTCAAAACCAAAGTCCTTACACATAAAATCTAAAGAAAATACAATATAAACAAACTTATCTCCTTCACAAGTAATTTGAGGATGTGACTAACAACAAGCAATCCAAGTTATCAATCCTCCCAATCTCTCTCTCTTTATCTCTTCTAATCTCTTGCAAGTTGTGTGGTCTTCTCCTCCAAAATTCTCCCTCTAGAGTTGTCAGAAGAAAAATAATGAAAAAAGATCTCTTTAATTCGTGATCAAGCATTTTATACATTTCTCCCCATACTAAATTTTTTAACTGTCATAACAGTCAATTTTTTTGTACCGATGTCGGGGCGCTACAAATCATTCTTCTACAGCACCTAGTCGCCAGTGTCGTGACGCCTAGGCACTGCACTTTTGGCGCCCCAGCGTCACGAATCCAATGATGGGTTTCCAAGCTCTCGGGAAATCTTCCTCAATTTGGGAGCCTAGGCGATGCAAGGCAACACTCTAGGTCCAGTGCCCCGACGCTGCAACTCTAACATTGGGTCTCCAAGCTCTCTGTTTGTGCACTCTAGGGGACTGGTTCTGGTGCCTAGGCACCGGGTTCTAGCGCCTAGGCTTTAGAACACCACTCAGCTCCTTTTTCCTCATTTTGATTCATGATTTGCTTGTTACACATGCTATCTGCATTTTATCCAAAATACCTTCCAGAAACATAATAAAAACATATAAAAAGTCATAGCAAAGACGATAAACAAGCATATTATACGAACAAGTCAAAATCCCCCAAACTTATTAGTTATTGTCTCCAAGTAACTACAAAAT
Organism: Phalaenopsis hybrid cultivar; assembly: GCA_002079205.1. Classification (NCBI taxonomy): domain Eukaryota; kingdom Viridiplantae; phylum Streptophyta; class Magnoliopsida; order Asparagales; family Orchidaceae; genus Phalaenopsis; species Phalaenopsis hybrid cultivar. The sequence goes on along the minus strand of JXCR01146852.1, from coordinate 50,182 downwards.
TTAAACCTTTGATCTTATTGAACATAAGAGGAATGTGTTTTCATAAGTTACCACATTCAATCGAACTTTCAAAAATACATAATTAGTGAACATAAATCTTCTATTGAATTATTTTGACAAATGTGTTTAAAAAAATTTAAACTTCTTCAAATGTTATTGAATCTCACATTCACTTTAAGGGATTGAATAATTTCTAAGCTAATACATTCTAATTTTAAACAAATATACTCAAAACCTCTTTTCTTCGTATGTATAAAAACACACTTAAATAGCCATGCTCCACCCCCATGATAACGAAAAAATATTACATCCGTACTACACATGTAGAGCTACGTGTGCAACCAATAAAATCACGCCACACGAAAAAAAAAACGGTGCGGTAACACGGGAGAATATTCCCCCCGTGTTATTCATGTGTTATTCATTTGTTGTTATGTTATTATAACACATGGAATATTCCCAAAACACAATAACACATGAATAACATACAACAACACCTGAATAACACTGGGAGGGGGGAATATTCCCCTGCGTTAACGGTGAAATCAATGCAAAAAAAATAAAAAAATTGCCCGGTAACACGGGAGAATATTCCCCCCGTGTTATTTAGGTGTTATTGTATGTTATTCATGTGTTATTCCCCCGTGTTACCGGTGAAATCAAGGCAAGAAAAATAAAAATTTTGCCCGGTAATACGGGAAAATATTCCCCCCATGTTATTCAGGTGTTATTATATATTATTCATGTGTTATTCATATGTTATTGTATTATTATAACATCAGGAATATTCTCAGAACACAATAACACATGAATAACATACAATAACACGTAGAGCTGCGTGATTGGCTACGCACGTAGCTCTACGTGCGTGGTAATGATGTAATATTTTTACATGACCAACATGTGCGAGTATATGAGCAATGCAGGCCTTGGACCTCCATTGGAAAACGTTGATGGTGTTTTCTCTAGTACTGGCTGGTATGCTACTAACCAAATTGCCGTTGATGTGATCTTTAACAATCGGATGAAGCAATATGAGTTCTTGACGAATGATTCCTCCCTGGCTGCTGCTGTGTTTGTACCCTTTTATGCTGGTTTTGACATAGCCAGATACCTATGGATCTCTATGAGAGATGCTGCTTCTCTTGATTCTGTGGATTGGCTTATGAAGCAGCCTGAGTGGAAGGTTATGGATGGGAAGGACCATTTCTTGGTTGCAGGAACGATCACATGGGATTTCCGGAGGCTGATTGGTACCAATTCTGATTGGGGTAACAAGTTTCGTTTCTTACCCGCAGCAAAGAACATGTTAACGCTTGTGGTGGAATCAAGCCCATGGAATGCCAATGATTTTGGGATACCTTACCCTACGTGTTTCCACCCTGAAAAGATTCAGATGTGTTTGTGTGGCAGGAAAGGATGAGGAAGATGGAGAGAAACTGGCTCTTCTCCTTCGCCGGAGCACCCCGTCCCAGTAACCATAAATCGATCAGGGGGAAGATAATTTTTAATCAGTGCAAGATCTCACCTTTTTCTAAACTGCTGGAATGAGATTTTGGCGAGAGCAAATTTCACTCTCCTAGCTGCATTATGACGATGTTTCAATCATCCTTATTTTGTTTGCAACCTCAGGGTGATTCTTATACGAGGAGGTCCGCCCTTGACTCGGTTCTGGCGGGTTTTATACCTGTTTTCTTCCATCCCGACTCGGCATACACGCAATATACTTGGCATCTACCCGGAGACCATACTAAATATTCAATTTTTATCCTGGAGGATGATATCCGTAAGAGAAATGTTAGCATTGAAGAAAGACTTGAACAAATTTCTTCAGAGTCTATCAAGGTTATGAGAGAGGATGTTGTAAGTCTGATTCCAAGGATTATATATGCTGATCCTAGGACAAAGCTAGAGACTCTTAAGGACGCCTTTGATGTTGCCGTTCGGGCTGTTGTAGACAAGGTTACAATGTTGCGCAAGGATATGAACGAGGGCCTAGAATGTAAGGATTTTGTGGAGGAGAACAGTTGGAAGTATGCTTTATTGCAGGTAGAAGAGAAGATTGTTGGGCCTCATGAATGGGATCCTTTCTTCTTGTTGTAAACTTGCGCCGCCGAACACCTGAAATGTTCGAAAGAACTTTTTCTGGAGATAGAATTGGATGGAAAGAACTGTCAACTTATCTTGTTTTCAAGAACAGCTCCTTGTGCTGTATTGCCGAAGAACAGCTTTGGCTGACTTGCAGAACTCCTCCTTTGCTGTACTCCCAAAAAACAGCTTGCGTCAGTCGAATGGACTGCCGACAGTAAGAGCGTCGAACGCCTTGCTGACTTCTGACCTCCCTTGTTACTATAGCCGAATCCCTGTAGCCGTATACCTGCTTGCTCCTCGTAGGTTGTTCTTCCATGAGAGCCGAATACCTTTCTCCCAAGCACTTGGACTGTCGAAGGTCCAGCAGCCAAGAACCTGCTTCGGTTTGGACAGCCCGAGGACACCATCTGGAGTACCGAACTCCCCTGTAGCCAAGAAACTGCCTCGGTTTGGACAGCCCAAGAACACCTGAAGGCTGCGGTAAGAAGATGAAGTGTTGCACTCCTTGTTACCTGTTGTGCTTCCAAGAACCGAAGAACCAAAGGACAGTTGCCAAATGGGAGGAAAAATCACAGCAAACAAGTAGTAAACACGGAAACTAGAAAAGAAAACTGCTGGAAATGAAAGACACAAGAAGGCCAAGAAGAGGAAGAAAAAATCAAGAAGAAGAAGAACAAGGGGAAAGACTTCAAGAATTGAGGGAAAGAGTCTTAGATCTTGTATCGAGGTAATTTCGAGAGGGAGAGATCTAGAGGTGCGCTCATTCCTCGATGCAAAAATCTTGTAATTTTCTTTGCCTTAGTGGATTTATTGGTGATTCCCTCCCGTGGATGTAGGTCTATGGACTGAACCACTTAATGCATTGGCGTTCTTGTCTTGCAATTTCATTCATGCAGCTTTTTTTTCCATTTTTCCTTGTTTCTTGCTTGTTGCTGTCTCCATCTCCTTCGACATCCAAGAACCGCAGCAGAGAGGAAGAGGCGTCTAGAAGTTTTGCAAGGAAACTCGGCACTTATCTTTCCTTCCTAGTTGCAGGTGCTTATTCGGCAGTAAGGAGTTGCAAGAAGCGTTCGCTAATTCCTGCAGGGAATTCGACGCTTCATTTGTAGCAGGTATTCGACTGCTACAGAATTCGGCTACAACAGCAAGAATTTGGCATCTCTGGCTACAGGTATTCGATTCTTCGAAGCATTATTTCAAGAAAGGGGTTCTTTGGATTGTTGGGTAATCGAATTGCAGCCCAACAAGGAGTTAGGCACTTCTTTCATCAGTGTCCTTTGACAGATTTTATTTGGCAATTTGATTATTCAGTTCTTTCCATCTAAGTCAATTCGCAGGAGATCTCTGGAACATTTCAGGTGTTCGGTGGGGCGAGATTTACAACAATTGGCGCCGTTTGTGGGAATCTTAGCTAAGACAATGGGCTCCGCCGAATTTGTCATCGAGAAATTCACGTGAAAGAACGACTTCGGCCTATGGAGAGTGAAGGTGAAAGCTCTATTGATGCAACAAGGTGTTGCAGAAGCCTTGCAAGGTCCGACAACATTACCGGCCGACATGACCAAGAAAGAAATGTACAGGATTCTAGACAGGGCTGACAACTTGATAATCTTGAGTCTGGGTGATAAAGTTCTGAGGGAAGTTTCGAGGGAGATGACGACCCAAGCGCTTTAGGCCAAACTCAAACTACTCTATATGACGAAAACTTTGGCTTACAGACTCTTCTTGAAGCAACGCCTGTACTCTTTCAAAATGCATGAAGAGAAATCCGTCTCATAGCAAATCAACGAATTCAACAAGATTATTGATGATATTGAGAATATCCATGTCAAGATGGATGGCGAGGACAAGACATTGCTGCTACTAAACTCCATTCCTATGAGCTACGAGCACTTCAAAGATGCAATGCTCTATGGAAGGATACAAACAATCTCTCTAGAAGAGGTTCAATCGTTGATCAGATCCAAAGAACTTCAAAAGAAGCACGAGTTGAATGAAGAAATCAGCGGAGACAGTCTTACCATTAGAGGAAGTTCAGATAAAAAGGGTTCAGGAAACAATCAAAGCAAATCAAGATCAAGAAGGGAAAGAAGGGCGGGAATCAATCGTCGAAGGGATCTTACAAGTGTTACCACTGTCATAAGAAAGGTCATTTCAGGAGAAACTGTCTGGAGAAGAAGAAAATTTTTCAAGAAAAGCCTAAAGATCCTGGTGAAGCAAGCATAGCCTCGGACGACTATGATTCAGCTGAAGCCCTGGTGATCACCGGATCAGAATTCAGCAAGGAGTGGATCCTCGACTCGTGGTGCTCTTTATACATGTGTCCTCATAAGGACTGGTTCGAGACACTGTAACTAGAAAATGGTGGGTCCACACTACTTGGAGACAACAAGGCTTGCAGGGTGGTCAGCAGTGGAACAATCAGAATAAAGATATTCGATGGAGCCGAATGAATACTGCAACATGTCAGGTACGTTCTTGAACTCAAAAAAATCTGAAAGTCAAGCGGATACTCGTTCTAGACAGAAAGTGGTTGTATCAGAGTAGTCAAAGGTTCTCTCATCATCATGAAAGGAGTCAGGAAAAATGGGTTTTACTCCTTAGTTGGAAGAACCATGATTGGTAATCTCTCTAATGCAGTTCAATCAGAACCCGACATGGCTAGACTATGGTACATGAGATTGGAGCATGTAAGTGAAAGAGTCTTACAAGAACTATCTAAACACAACCTGTTATGTGGAGATCAAGACAGTAAACTAGAATTCTGCGAACAATGTGTGTCAGGGAAGGCTACTAGAGTGAAGTTCTCTACCGGAACTCACACATCAAAGAAATGACTTGATTACATACACAGTGATCTATGGGGTCCATCTAGAATTCAAACTCATGGAGGAACGAGGTACTTCATGCCCATCGTAGACGACTACACCAAGAAGGTATGGGTCTTTATCCTAAAAACAAAAGCTGAAGCTTTTCAACAGTTCAATGACTGGTTAACTCTCACTGAAAACAAGATGGAAACAAAATTGAAGCCCTTGAGAATTGACAATGGCTTGAAATATTTTTCAGAGCAGTTCAATGAGTTGTGCAGGAAGAATTGCATCACAAGGCACAAGACAGTTCGGAACACCCTTCAAGATAATGGGTTGGCCGAAAGAATGAACATGACTCTCTTAGAGAGAGTGAGGTGCATGCTTTTAAACGCCGGTTTACCCAAAACTTTCTGGGTTGAAGCTATGTCGACCGCCAGAGAGATATGGTCATGCAGATTTGATCTCCTATGCATTGAGCGTCGCAGAAGAGATAAAAGAAACATAACCGAATAGCTATAAGGAAGCTCTAAAGAGTAAGGAAAGACACAAGTAGGTAGATTCTATGAATGAAGAGATGGTTTCTCTGATAAAGAACAAGACTTGGGAACTTGTGGATCGACCAAAGAACCAATGTGTAGTTGGTTGTAAGTTGACCTTCAAGAAGAAGGAAGGCATGCCATGCATTGAAGAGGTTAGGTATAAAACATGACTCGTAGCAAAGGGATTCACACAGGTAGAAGGAATTGACATGTTCACCAAGGTGTTACCTATGACTAAGTTCAAATACTTTCTGAACATGGTGAACTCAACAAAGGGCTAAGAGCCCTATCGAGGCTAGATGGAGGGAACCTTTATTACAGAGCTTTGTAATTGAGAGTCAAGGTGGATAATTGTTATAATTGACTCACAATCAGCTAAGACAATGACAAACTTGTAAATCCATAGAAGCAATTAAAGAACTATGGAAGCTTCTAATTTAGTGAATCGGGTCGACTTGGGAGGTCTCATCTTGTTATAAATAGATGAGGGAGACTTATAGAAAGGAGACTACAAGGACTAAGAAAGAAATCAAACCAAGAAGGCCAAGAAGTGGAAGAAAAGAACCAAGAAGAAGAAGAAGAAGGGGAAAGACTTCAAGAATTGAGGAAAATAGTCTTAAATCTTGTATCGAGGTAATTTCGAGAGGGAGAGATCTACAGGTGTGCTTATTCTTTGATGTAAAAGACCTTGTAATTCTTCTTTGTTCTAGTGGATTTGTTGGTGATTCCCTCTCGTGGATGTAGGTCTATGGACTGAACCACGTGATTCATTGGCATTCTTATGTTTTTGTCTTGCAATTTCATTCCTGTAGTTTTCTTTCTACTTTTCCCTGTTTCTTGCTTGTTGTTGTCTCCATCTCCTTCGACATCCAAGAACCGCAGCAAGGAGGAAGAGGCGTCTAGAAGTTCTGCAAGGGAACTCGATACTTATCTTTCCTTCTTAGTTGCAGATGCTTATTCAGCAGTAAGGAGTTGTAAGAAGCGTTCGATAATTCCAGCAGGGAATTCAGCGCTTCATTTGTAGCAGGTATTCGACTGCTACATAATTCGGCTACAACAACAAGAATTTGGCATCTCTGGCTACAAGTATTCAATTCTTCGAAACATTGTTTCAAGAAATGGGTTCTTTGGATTGCTGAGTAATTGAACTGCAGCCCAGCAAGGAGTTAGGCACTTCTTTCAGCAGTGTCCTTCGGCAGATTTTATTTGGCAATTTGGTTATTCAGTTCTTTCCATCTAACTCAATTCGCAGGAGTTCTTTGGAATATTTCAAGTGTTCAGTGGGGCAAGATTTACAACACTTCTCTAAATCGAAGGATTCAAATAATTATTCTGGCGCCTATTCCTTTGGAAAAGATATTAAATCAGGACTTTGAACCTAGAACTACGTTTGGATTGATGTTATAGGAATATCTCGCAGTTTATAGGAATATTCCATCAGCATTATTTGTGGAAAATAAAGTGTTATTGGAATATTCCCTAGCGTTACTTAATTTGTGGCTGTGTTATTCCAATAATGAAATTTGAAATAACACAGGGAATATGTCGAATAACACAACCCCAAATCAAGTAAAGTAGGGGAATATTCCAATAACACTGTAAAGTAATCGAATAACACCACATAATACTCGAATAATACTTCATTTTTTACAAATAACGTTGTTGGAATCTTCCTGTAACACAACGGGATATTATTATAACACAACGACTGTTGGAATCCGAACGTACCTCTACGTTTATAGTACTGACGTAATATGCGCTCTTTCCTCCGAGGCTGCGGAGAATTCTTGGAAAAATGAACGGCAGGATCAGTCTTGAATGAATAAATGAATGAATTAGAGAGATCTGATTGGGATGAGCTGTTAGATTGAGCATGATATTTGGTGATATAGTTATAGAAGCCATTACTCTCTTGTTGTCTCATTGACAACACTATTTTATATTGGCATGATCTGTTTCTGGCCTAAAAGTTCAATCTTTAGAGGTCAGCACCAATTTTTTATATGCTGTTCCCTTTTTTGTTGAGTAGTATTTCTATTCAATTGTTTGTCATCTGGACCAATAATTCTGTGAAATTTCACATACATAGCACCCAAAACTTATGTATTTACACATCAAGCACGCAAAATCTTATATTTACATATCCAACACCCTAAACTTCTAAAATACTCGAATCCAGCACTCTGTCGCTGCTGATTGTCTTCCTTGTTTTCCTCTGTTACGCTTGTTCCCTCCCCATCTTGCTTCAGCCCCATTTTCTCAACTAATGTTTAGAAAATAATGTCCACTGCAGTAATTGACAAAGGATAGGGGAAGGATTTTGTATCTTATATATCTTATTATATTTATCTGTATCATTATTATTATTCAAATCTTGACTTCTATTTTGACTTGTGATTTAGTCTTTGTTGTTCTTCGGGATTAGAGAGGAAATTAGAACGAAAAAATGCACAGTTGAGTAGATAGCAATATTTTTCTTACAAAATTTTGATATAATGGATAATTTTTTCTCTGTGGTGGACAGTTGAGTATAATCCTGCAATTCATTGCTGAGTCAAATCCTGCAAATCCTTGAGGTCCACTTTATGGGGTTGACCTTTGATGTTAGTTTAAAGTTCTTTATACTGGCATTGAAGCGATGTTCATGAGGAGTATGAAATTGAGAAATTTGACAATGAGATAAATTTTGATCTGTGGATGACCAAGGCAAGTAGTGTTTTAGGGCTTGTCTGGGGGAGTTTATTTGGTGCGTTTGCGTGTTTGCATTTTGTGCTCTCATCCCATCCATTCTGAAGGGGCATGCAGGTAATAAACGGGGTAAGAATGCGGGTCGTGGGCTCGAGCCCGCGACAGCTTTTATTAAGAAAATTCGAACGACTTAAGGCCTGCTTGGGGCAGCTCATAAGTGCGGCGGTATTTTTGAAAACGCCGCTGTACTGTTTGATTAGCACGTTTTGACTGATAATTCAAGAACTGCATTTTAATTTTAGTATGTTTCCAACTCTCGTTTTACCCACCTGCACTCGTCTCTCTCGGCCGCGTCTCACACGATCTAAACCCTTATGTCTCGCGATCAAAATCATGGACCATCCCCTCCGAAACCCTCGCAAATAGCTGCAGTTTCTCCTTCCTCTCTCCTGTTCGAAATCCTCGCAGACAGTCGTGACTGGTGCAAGGAAACGATGGGGTATTAGATCGAAGGAACATACACTGCATCTACCGATCGAGAATGGAGAAGAGAGCGAGCTGCCGCGGTGCTAGATCCATGGCAAATCTCCGCCTCTTCTTGATCTTTGCTCTCACACCTCTCTCTTATGCTGGCACTTCTTTTATTTCTCCTTTAAAGCATCAGTACGAAATAGAAGACCAAAATTCACTGTTTAACTGCAGGTTTTGATTTATAGGAAAGGTTATTTAAGAGATTGTTATTTAAGAGATCAGAATTCTTTTAAAGCATCAATATGAAGTATTTATCATTCAGAGAAAGGTTATTTTTATTTCAAGAAGTTCATTTAAGAGATTGCTATTGATCCAAGAGGGTATAGGCATAAGAATAAGCATGAAAAATTTCATGTATGTTAAGCTTGTGTATGTACACATAATAAGCTACTAGAAGAATTATTTTAGTTTTCTTGTTTTATAGTTAGTATTTTCCTCTTACCCATTATAGCTTGCCCCAGATACTCTATTCATGTGAATTCTAGTTAATCGAAGATAAATCACTCAACATTTTTCTCTTCTTATATGGTCTGATCTTGGCTATTCTCTTTTCCCAAAATAAAAAAACTCAACCTACCTCTCTCACTATAGTTGTTCATCACAATACATCTCCCGCTTACCCTCTCTTTCCCTTAGTAGTTTTTTAATCAGTTGTTTACAAAATGAACACAACAAACAACTTATCCAAAACAGGGGCAGAATGATCATTTATCCAGAATCAGCTATTTTTCAAACGCACAAACCAAACAGTCAGCCGGCTTATCCAGATCAGCTACTCATCAGCATAAGCTGAATAAGCTGCAGCTGTCCCAAATAGACCCAAAGTCATCCTTCACGCAGATCGCTCTGCTCTCTACCCGAGCCGAACCCCGCGACGGCGCGACATGGACTCAACGCTTGAAGGAGGAGTACCAAGCCCTAATGCGTACACTTCGATGAACAAATTCATCGACACTAATTGGTTCCAGATCTCCGCCGAATATCCCGAGCGCACCCGATGGACGGGATTCTGCTGGGTTGTCCACAATCTCCAACGCTACGAGTTCCACCTCCAATTTGACAACCATGTAAACTATCCCGCTACAGCCCCTGAGATCGAGCTCCTCGACCTCGATGGAAAGCTTCATAAGGTTTCTCGGCTTTCTCTTACTTTGATTTGCTTTTATTTTTGGTACTTGACATGTGTGCATCTGTGTTTATGTTTGATCAGATGTATAGGGGAGGAAAGATCTGCCTAACAGCACATTTCAAGCCCCTTTGGGCCGAGAATTGGTAAATGAGCTGCCTTTTTTCTATCAACCTTGGTTTGTTTGTGGAGATTATAGTGTTCCTATTATCGTTTTGCTTCGTTCTAACAGAGATTTTTCATGGAAACAGTCCCCGATTTGTAATCGCTCATGCTTTGTAATTGGGTCTTGCACCATGGTTAACAGCAGAGGTGCCAATTCTGGCTGATGCAGGCATGGTGAACCATAAGGATGACGAAGCTTCATCTGCAGAATCCTGAGTATAGTGTTGTGTCTAATACTTAACAGGGAAATAAAAATGATCAACAAATGTTGTTTGATTTGACCTTCTTGACTGTTTTTAAGGAAATAAATTATAGTTAAAATGCTTAGACTTTGAACTTCAGTTGAACAAAGTTAAGTTCAGGCAGTGTTTATTGAAATCCTTGTTGCTTACAATTTTCATTTTTAATTGAAAATATATATTGATGATTCACCATTTTTAAAGATGATTCTCTGACATTTTCATTCAAAATGATTAGTAATAACTTGTATGTATGCTTTGATGTTGAGAGCTCCTTTGAGAATGTTTCATTAATATCAACTACTGCGCTTTATATGCTATATAATTCATTAGAACTCTGTTAGAGTTTTGCACTTTTGTTGTTTTTGTCATATTTTAATGTGTAAGGTTATTGGAAATATTTATTTATTTATGATGTATTCATTGAAATTTTTGTTTTTTAAGTGATTTTTCATTGGATTTTACTGCACATTAATATTATTTTTGTTAGCGAGTATCAAATATATTGATATGACTGTTCTGTTGCAAACAACATTACTGCATAGAAAGTAGAATGATTATTTATCTAGAAACACTGCAAATTAGCTGTTTTCAAACAACACAAACCAAACAACTAGCTAACTTATTCGGATAAGCTGTTGATCAGCATTTTATTAGAATCAGATGCTTATCAGTAGATTATTCAATAAGTTGCATATACCTCAAATAGACTCTTAGTTTAATAAAAACATGTACAACTAATTCGTGGTGTGCGAAGATGTTGAAGAGTAAGTGAACATGACACGCCAAAGACAAATCAAAATACACTCGATGATTCAGTTATGTGTGGTAGGTTTGATCTTGATGGAGGTTTTATAGGATAAAGATCACATAAGAATCGTAATCCAAGATAGTCTAGGTCTATGATTGAAAGTCTTTACAAACTTCATTAAATGTAGAGATTATATTTACCTTACATATAGGGTGGAATGCCTTCCTTAACTAAAATTTGAACTTTACACTTTTGTACTTTTTTTATGCCATACAAGCGGGCTTACAAATAGAACTTCTTAGTAGATTTATGAGAGCTCTATCTTATTTGGCTTCACATATACATACATACGTAGATCATCATGTTGCAATGGTCTTCCTCAGACTCTTGGACTTATTTTATATATTAAAAAAAGTTGTTACAAGAGGATGGGAGAGTGATACCTAAATGGCTGGAGAGCCCAAATGATTTGTCTCCCCATATATGAAAAAATGTCATTCTATTTATAGATGATAAGATGATAGAAGTACAAAAATAACATCATTGCTTATGAGTATTATTATACTTATTATTGGCTCCTAATAAAATTCACTTGATTCTTTAAAAAATTTAAACTTTGAAATATTAAAAATATGGATGTTGTAATATATCCAACTGCTAACACACGTGAGCTGATATTATTGACAAAAAAATGAATTAATTAATCTAATAAATCTGATCCATTGCAACAATATTAATAATAAAAAATTCAACAAGAAAACCACATCTCCAAATATTTTACTATATAAATTAGCTTTCAATGAAATTCTTTCATACATTTGATAATCAATAATAATAGAAAATCAATTCACTAGTCATTTTAAAATATAAGTGATAATTGAAAAAAAAAAGGAGCCTTTCTATCGTTTAAGAGAAATTTAAAAAAGTAGCACATAATTTTTATGAATTTATATGTAACACCTTAAATTTAATATTTATATTTAAATCACATTTATGCTATAAATCAATGTAAAAAAAAAGCAATTTTGCTTTTAAAAAATTAATAAAAATGATATTTTTTACATAATGTCAAAGATTTTGAGTGTCATGATTATAAATATTAAACTTTATGTTTTACTTATCTAAATACATGAAAAATCATGTGTTATGTTTATATTTTTTAATAATCCCTTAACAATTCTGCAACTCTATAAATTAATGAGAAAATATTGCATCAGGACTCCGCACGTAGAGTTACGTGCGGAGTCCAATAAAATTATGCCAGAAAAAAAATTAAATCTTCCCGATAACACAAGAAAATATTTCTCCTGTGTTATTCAGATGTTATTGTGTATTATTCAGGTGTTATTGTATGTTATTGTATTATTATAATATCAAAAATATTATTAGAATATAATAATACATGAATAACATATAATAACACCTGAATAACATACACACGAGAAAAATATTTAGTCTCAGGAGATCAATTTTTTTTTTTTCCAACCCATTCAACTCCGCACTTATGAAGTCGTGATGCAATATTTTTTTGATAGCGTAGAGCTCTCCCTCGTGTCCCAACAATGGAGCCGCCACTCTGCCAAACAGGCAGACCACTAACCCTATCACCCCACCACCACCTCCTCCTCCTTCTCTTCTCCGTCCTCCCCACCGCCGGAGCTCGCTCTAACTACCCCTGCAAGCTTCCGCACTTCAACTCCTTCTCATTCTGCAACACCTCCCTCCCCATTCCCGACCGCTCTCGCTCCCTCATCTCCCTCCTCACCCTCCAAGAGAAGATCCAGCAGCTCTCCAACACCGCCGCTTCCGTCCCACGTCTCGGCATCCCTCCCTACGAGTGGTGGTCCGAATCCCTCCACGGTCTCGCCGGAAATGGCCCCGGCGTGCGCTTCAACGGCTCCATCTCCACCGCTACCGTTTTCCCCCAAGTCATCCTCTCCGCCGCCTCCTTCAATCGCACACTGTGGCGAGCCCTAGCTCGCGCCATTGCCATTGAGGCTCGCTCGATGTACAACGCTGAGCAAGCAGGACTCACGTTTTGGGCTCCGAACATCAACATCTTCCGGGACCCTAGGTGGGGGCGCGGCCAGGAAACACCTGGTGAAGATCCCATGGTGGCTTCATTTTACGCTGCTGATTACGTCTCCAATTTCCAGTCTCAGTCGGGATGGAATCCGAATAATTCGTTTTTGACCGGAGGAAGGAGGAGGGTGTTGGGGGAATTGAGCGGTGATCGTGGATTGATGATGCTGTCCGCTTGTTGCAAGCATCATACGGCTTATGATTTGGAGAAGTGGAAGAACTTCACGAGATACACATTTGACGCGCAGGTTTTGAGAAGATTTCACTGTTTCTATNGAACTTCACGAGATACACATTTGACGCGCAGGTTTTGAGAAGATTTCACTGTTTCTATTTAGTTTGTTATGAGGGTTTGATTGAGCATTGTATTTCGTGTGTTTAGGTTTCCGATCAAGACATGGAGGATACCTTCCAGCCACCGTTCCGGAGCTGCATCAGAGAAGGCGGCGCTAGTTGCTTGATGTGTTCGTATAACCAAGTTAATGGCGTCCCGTCCTGCGCTCGCGGAGATCTGCTGACGGAAATAAGACAACAATGGGGATTTGAGGGGTAATTCTTGTTCTTCTTGTCGGTATGGTTTGCGAATATTATTTCAATGATGAATGCCTGTTTTCTGTTTGTAGATATGTCACTTCAGACTGTGATGCGGTGGCGATAATTTTCCAGGATCAGAAATACGCTTCATCGCCGGAAGATGCAGTAGCTGATGTTCTAAAAGCTGGTAGGCGAGATTTTGTGTTATGTTACTGGTAATTTGTGCTGTTTGGGATCAGAGCTGCTACCTCTGAATTGCTTTTCCGTGTTGTAAAATCTACCAAGGGATGGATATCAATTGCGGCAAATATTTGCTCAATCATACTGAATCAGCCGTAAAGCTTGGAAAGGTGAAGGAGGAGGAGATCGACCGAGCACTACTCAATCTGTTCTCTGTTCTCTTCCGGCTCAAGCTTTTCGACGGAGATCCGGCGAAACAGAAGTACGGGGAACTTGGAGCTGGCGATGTGTGCACTAAAGAACACAGGCAACTCTCTGTCGAAGCTGCGAGACAGGGTGTGGTTCTTCTGAAGAATGAGTTAGNGGAGGAGATCGACCGAGCACTACTCAATCTGTTCTCTGTTCTCTTCCGGCTCAAGCTTTTCGACGGAGATCCAGCGAAACAGACGTACGGGGAACTTGGAGCTGGCGATGTGTGCACTAAAGAACACAGGCAACTCGCTGTCGAAGCTGCGAGACAGGGTGTGGTTCTTCTGAAGAATGAGTTAAGGTTTCTGCCATTAAGAAGGAGCAATGTGGCTTCCATGGCTTTGATTGGTCCTGCCGGAAACAGATCAGAGGTTCTGGGCGGTGGCTACAGCGGCGTTCCCTGCGATCCCAAGACGCNCGGAGATCCGGCGAAACAGAAGTACGGGGAACTTGGAGCTGGCGATGTGTGCACTAAAGAACACAGGCAACTAGCTGTCGAAGCTGTGAAACAGGGTGTGGTTCTTCTGAAGAATGAGTTAGGGTTTCTGCCATTAAGAAGGAGCAATGTAGCTTCCATGGCTTTGATTGGTCCTGCTGGAAACAGATCAGAGGTTCTGGGCGGCGGCTACAGCGGCGTTCCCTGCGATCCCAAGACGTTGCTTGATGGGCTGAGAGAGTTCGTGCCGGACACCGCTTTCGCCGCCGGCTGTGCCAACACCTCCTGCGTGATTGCGGACGGATTGAAAGAGGCGGTTCAAGTGGCCCAAGCGGCTGAAGTTGTCGTTGTGGTTGTGGGTCTGAACCTTACGGAAGAAACCGAGGACCATGATAGGGTGAGCTTGCTGCTTCCAGGGAAGCAGGAGGAGCTCGTTCGTACTGTTACCTCTGCAAGCAAGAAGCCTGTGATACTGGTGCTTATGGGAGGAGGTCCTCTTGATGTTTCGNTTTCGCCGCCGGCTGTGCCAACACCTCCTGCGTGATTGCGGACGGATTGAAAGAGGCGGTTCAAGTGGCACAAGCGGCGGAAGTTGTCGTTGTGGTTGTGGGGCTGAACCTTACGGAAGAAACCGAGGACCATGATAGGGCGAGCTTGCTGCTTCCAGGGAAGCAGGAGGAGATCGTTCGTGCTGTTACCTCTGCGAGCAAGAAGCCTGTGATACTGGTGCTTATGGGAGGAGGTCCTCTTGATGTTTCCTTTGCGAAAGATGATTCCATGATTGGCGCCATTATATGGATTGGATATCCTGGTGAAGTCGGAGGGCAGGTGCTTGCAGAGGCTCTCTTTGGTGATTTTAATCCTGGTTAGTACCTGTTACTCATTCTTCGTAGTTTTCTGCAAGTTTTTAGTTTGATTATTGAATGTTAATTAATTATTCTTTACCTTATCATATAACCTTAATTATGTTTAAGATGACAACCGAGTAATCTTTACATGTTTGAATGGGATTAGGAGTAATTTGGATCAATCAATGAAGATGTGCTAATTCTAAGAAATAAATGGAAGGAGGGGATTTTGGTGTATGATTGACTTACATTTATACCAACCAAATCTTTCATATCCCTTAAAAACCACTATTTTAACCTTTTGCATGCATAGGTAAGATGGCTTATATATAAAAAATTGAAGCTTTGGTGTTAGATGTGTAAATTCATAAGAGTTGAGTGATATGCATGTAAATCTTCCAAAAACAATATTAGGATATCAGGACTATTAGGACATCCTAATCGCATCAAGATGTGTCACATGGCCACTTAATTTCTTCTATGGATAAAATATTGTAATTTATCCCATTAATGTTTTAATATCTTTTTATAAATAGAGTTCCATCTTTTTTTTATGTCATCAACAACTTTCTATCTTTTAATAATGCTTTAAAGAACTCATTTATAGGTGACACGTGTCATTTTATAAATATCCACCCTTTGTGCGCTACTTAGATTGGATCCAACTCTTACATAGAAAACTCACACAATTTTAGATGGGTATGATAGAACCTAAGTATGTAATTAGAATTGTAACCCAAAGATTGGTGCAACCTTAAACACTCTATTAGGGTTGAACCAAACCCGGGATGAGCAATAGCCTTGAATCAAACCATACAGGAATAAACAGAACACATGCAATTTCAAAATTGAACAATAATTAGACTAGTCTATGAATCTTGTACCTAACAATCCCTCCTCTTGTATAAAACTTATGAGCTATTTTTATAGTGGAAGATGTGCATGCATACCAACCACTTAATTCTTATGAATTTGCATATCTAACACCAAAATTTCAATTTTTTACATATATGTCAACTTACCGATGCATGAAAAGGTGCATTTCACTTTTTAAAAATTAAAATAGTGATACTTTTGTTGTTATATGAAATATTTGGTGATATAAATTTTAAAAAGTAAAGTTTAGATGTTAGATATATAAATACATAGGAACTGTGGTTTGCATCTATATGCCCCTTTATAAATATCCATCCTAAAACCATCTGCAATACTTATATTCACCCATAATTCAACAATATTATAGACAATTCATGAATCTCAAACCTAACAATCCCTTATCTTGTAAAAAGCTTTTGATTTATTTTCTTATGAAATGTGGGGTGCAGGCGGGCGGTTGCCGGTGACTTGGTACCCCGAATCTTTCACCGTCGTTCCGATGAACGACATGAACATGAGAGCCGATCCTTCAAGGGATTACCCGGGCCGAACCTATCGATTCTACACCGGAACGGCTGTTTATGAGTTTGGTTATGGCTTAAGCTACTCCAACTACTCCTACAAGTTCTTATCAGCTCCAACCAGAATAAGATTGAAGAATTCCTCTACCAAAGCTCTCATGAATGAGGAGATTGATTATCTCCACATTGATGAGAGAACAGCATGTGAGGACTTGAAGTTCAGTGTGAAGATCTCAGTGGCGAACAATGGAGATATGGATGGAAGCCATGCTGTGTTGTTGTTTGACAGATCTGTTGCAAGGATTAGAGGGTCGCCAAGGAGGCAACTGGTTGGGTTCGAACGCGTTTTCATTGCCGGTAATGGCGTCGCCACTGTTGAAATTTTGGTAGATCTTTGCGGGCAGATGAGCTCTGCGAATGAGAAAGGCGAGCGTGTTTTGGTGCTGGGTGGTCATATATTGATGGTGCATAATGCAGAACATGAACTCGATATTTGCAGGTGAAGTGAAGAAGATGATTTTAGGTGTGATTTAGTGTTTAATTTTATTGGATGTCTTTCTGATGGTTTTACCATTATGTTCTCATTGTTTGTCTGGATTGCAATATCATGTACAAAAAAATTCTCAATAAATAATTTGCTATTTTTTTATTATGTATACATCAACATTCAGGCTGAGAGAAATGCTAAAATGATCATATCATTTTACACTAGAGCTTATGAAATGTTTATTGAGTTCCCTAATTTTTTAAATATTAGCTGAAATAATTTATCAATTTTTAAATGATAAATTATTTTAGCCCTGATTTAAATGATCAATGGAGGGTGAGCATTCAAGTCCTCCCAAGCTCTAACAACATTCTTAAAACATTTTCTACTGCAATAGTCAGACCTACAAAGCCAATAAACCTTAAAAATAAGACATTAGTTGAATTTTTGGGTAGGATGATAATGTAAAAAAAGTAAAATTTAGGTATTAGATAAGAGAATGAATAGGGATTGCATGGTATGCATGAAAATGCCTCCTCAAAATAAGGGGGTGGCCATGATTGAAGAATCCATGCCAGATTTCATATATTTCATTCTCAGGCAGTGCTAATTAAAGTTTGTCAGCCCATCAGTTCCCATGAATATACAGTATTACAAGCAAAAGTTAAAAAAAAAATAGTAATAATAAAAGGAAACCATCAGACACAGAACATCATGTAAAGCAACAAATTTATACATGCACAAATCTACATCAAAGCCCTATTTTTTAGTTAATGGAGCAATCTGCTTGCCTATTTTATAGCTAATGAAGCAATTTTCTTCTCTATAAAGATCTATCCTTGTAATGAGATTCCTCTTGTGAATCTTCTTCCTTCACAAGCTCATTAATTAACCTCTCCATATTCCTCCTATATATTGGCATATAGTGATCATTTATCATTGCCTGCGAAAGCCTTAACTTTCCATAGAGTGATCTCGGGGTCTCAAAAACCCTAATATTTGCCTTCTCTCGAAATTCATGATCAACAGTGTCGCCTACCTCCTCCTCAGGTGATCTATCATTTGGATTAAATGTCACGATGTGAATTATTCTCCCCGGAGGAAAGAATCGATGGACTTCGGTTGTAACTACGGGAAGTAAGCTATCCGATTCGCTTGCCTCCGCCACCTCCGCAACGGCAGCGACTTCTTCTTCCCTTATCTCTCTCACAACGTCAGCCCCCTCACCCACACTTCCTCTGTAGATCTCGCTCTCGAGCTGTTGCCAAAGCTCGGCCTCGGTCATGCTATCTTCCTCATTCCGTGCGAGGCCTATGAGGTCGTCCTCGTCAATCTCAGCCTCGACAGCATCGTCAATTTGGGCTGTCATTATCTCGGTTCTCGTCTCCATGAAGGTATTGTTTGAGGTCAGACAAGGATCCACTGTCTCAGCTGCTGTGGTGGAGTTGGTCCCAGGTTCATCTAGTCTTGAGGTGGAGACGGACATGGTGGCACTCTGCCGGCGACGGGGACCCATACACGACCATGAGGTTATTCGTAGGGATTGACTAGTCCAAGCAGCCTGGGCCACATTACGAGCTCTCTTCATCACGACCTATGAGATTTTTTGTTTTTCATGAGAAAAAATGGATAAGAAGTTAGATCCAAAATTTGGAATGATGCGTTAAATTTCAAGTATCAGCCAACTTCCCGTGGCTTTTAGGGAGCTGAAATTACTAATTGCCGCAATAGTACTGCATTCCAAAACTGTACATGAGGATTTACATACATATCACTTCCTATGTATTTACATATTTAGCATCTGTGCTTCAATTTTTACATATATGCCATCTTGCCTATGCATGAAAAAGGTGTATTTCACATTTTAAAGGTTAAAATGATAGTAATTTTGATGTGAGGTAAAAGATTTGGATGATACAAATGTAGGAAGTGAAGTTTGGTGGCAATTGGGTGGGGTATGCATGTAAGTGCCCCAACTGTATATTACTGAAATCATTTATTGGCCTTGGGGAAATTAGCATGCATACCACACCATTCATATCTGTTTACATATTTAACACCTAAACATTTATATTTACATTTATAACACTTGGAGAAAAAGTATTTCTTTTTAAAAAGTAAAAGTGGTTTTTTTAAATTTTGATATTAAGGATTTGAGTGCCATGCATGTAAATATAAGAGCTCATGTGTTAGAGAAGTAAATATATAAGAATTGTGGGTATGCATGTAAATGCCCCTATTTGCAAATATTTAGATTTTAATTTTAAGAAATATCATGCTAAAAATTAAGAAACAAACCTGAGTTCCATTCGAAACAGGACGAAGAATTGAACCGGCACCAGCTACTCTTGCTCTAGCATTAGCAATTGATGATATTCGAGAGCCGAGAGCAGAAGCAGAGCGATAGACCGTACTCAATATTCTTGTTTGCTCTATTTGACTTCTTAGATCATTTAGCCATGCTGATGCAGTGACCTATTAAACGCAATTTAAAATAAATATTCAGAAAAGATAACATGTATTTTTGTAAATATTCAGAAAAGATAACATGTATTTTTGTAGATGCAGAACTGTAAACTGGAGCTTGTGTATTAACTGACGACAGAAGCAGAACCAGAAAATTTGATAGAAGATACAAATAGATAAAAAATGAAAAATCCAAACTCATTTTTCTGCAGTTAACTACTCTTGCATTGTAAAACTGCTAAGGGGCTGCTTGGTCGGCGAGAAGTGTATTATAGCTCTTTTGCATGGGTTTTGGAAATCTAGACATTTGGTTGGAAGAATTTCGAAAGCAGTGCAAAATTATAATGTCTTAGAAATTCAATTCTCTAATTCAATTTCAATGTATTTGGAATCCACTGGATTTGAGTGAATTTCAAATGCACCATTTTGTGTAAAGTGTTGTCCGCCTATCGCCATTGATAGGTGTATTTTAAATTGAATTTATTTTTATTCAAACCAAACATAAAAATATAAACTCCTATATTTATTTTACATCGAAACAAACAACTCCAAAGTATTCCAAATATAGTACATCTCCTTTACATTCTTTCTTCAACAAACGAAACAGCCCTTAAAACTTTTGACTAAACAATCTAACATTAATTCAATATGAAAATGAAGCTCCAAAAGTAACCATGCGTCAGGAACTCTAAATATGAATTAACTCAGTATGCCAAAAATTAGGTTTATTTATACCCCTCCTTGGAGTCCGGGTTCGAAACTAGCATAATGTGGTGTGTGTGAATTGTGCATTGGCTCTCTAAGCTCCAAAAAAAAGGGGGGAATTTACATATATGCCACACAATTCTTATGTATTTACATATCTAAGATCCAAAATTTGATGTTTATACTTATGCCTAGCCTATGTCTGAAAAGAAGTATTTCACTACTAAAAAGATAGTGATGGTGGAATTTTTATGCATGTAAATATGAATGCATAGGTCCTGGATATGTACATACATAAGAATTATGTGTTATGTATGTAATGCCCCAAAAAAAANCGTCCTCGTCAATCTCAGCCTCGACAGCATCGTCAATTTGGGCTGTCATTATCTCGGTTCTCGTCTCCATGATGGTATTGTTTGAGGTCAGACAAGGATCCACTGTCTCAGCTGTTGTGGCGGAGTTGGTCCCAGGTTCATCTAGTCTTGAGGTGGAGACGGACATGGTGGCGCTCTGCCGGCGACGGGGACCCATACACGACCATGAGGTTATTCGTAGGGATTGACTAGTCCAAGCAGCCTGGGCCACATTACGAGCTCTCTTCATCACGACCTATGAGATTTTTTGTTTTTCATGAGAAAAAATGGATAAGAAGTTAGATCCAAAATTTGGAATGATGCGTTAAATTTCAAGTATCAGCCAATTTCCCCTGGCTTTTAGAGAGCTGAAATTACTAGTTGCCGTAACAGAACCGCATTCCAAAACTGTACAGGAGGATTTACATACACATCACTTCCCATGTATTTACATATTTAGCATCTAAGCTTCAATTTTTACATATATGCCATCTTGCCTATGCATGAAAAAGGTGTATTTCACATTTTAAAGGTTAAAATGATAGTAATTTTGATGTGAGGTAAAAGATTTGGATGATACAAATGTAGGAAGTGAAGTTTGGTGGCAATTGGGTGGGGCATGCATGTAAGTGCCCCAACTGTATATTACTGAAATCATTCATTTGCCTTGGGGAAATTAGCATGCATACCACACCATTCATATCTGTTTACATTCATACTGTTTACATATTTAACACCTAAACATTTATATTTACATTTATAACACATTTGTGTCACAAAACTACGCATTAGGAAAAAGATTTCACGTTTAAAAAGTAAAAGTGGTTTTTTTTTAATTTTGATATTAAGGATTTGAGTGCCATGCATGTAAATATGAGAGCTCATGTGTTAGAGAAGTAAATATATAAGAATTGTGGGTATGTATGTAAATGCCCCTAATTGCAAATATTTAGATTTTAATTTTAAGAAATATCATGCTAAAAATTAAGAAACAAACCTGAGTTCCATTCGAAACAGGACGAAGAATTGAACCGGCACCAGCTACTCTTGCTCTAGCATTAGCAATTGATGATATTCGAGAGCCGAGAGCAGAAGCAGAGCGATAGACCGTACTCAATATTCTTGTTTGCTCTATTTGACTTCTTAGATCATTTAGCCATGCTGATGCAGTGACCTATTAAACGCATTTTAAAATAAATATTCAGAAAAGATAACATGTATTTTTGTAGATGCAGAACTGTAAACTGGAGCTTGTGTATTAACTGACGACAGAAGCAGAACCAGGAAATTTGATAAAAGATACAAATAGATAAAAAATGAAAAATCCAAACTCATTTTTCTGCAGTTAACTACTCTTGCATTGTAAAACTGCTAAGGGGCTGCTTGGTCGGCGAGAAGTGTATTATAGCTCTTTTGCATGGGTTTTGGAAATCTAGACATTTGGTTGGAAGAATTTCGAAAGCAGTGCAAAATTATGATGTCTTAGAAATTCATTCTCTAATTCAATTTCAATGTATTTGGAATTCACTGGATTTGAGTGAATTTCAAATACACCATTTTGTGTAAGTGATGTCCGCCTATCGCCATTGATAGGTGTATTTTAATGAATTTATTTTTATTCAAACCAAACATAAAAATATAAACTCCTATATTTATTTTACATTGAAACAAACAACTCCAAAGCATTCCAAATATAGTACATCTCCTTTACATTCTTCCTTCAACAAACCAAACAGCCCTTAAAACTTTTGACTAAACAATTTAACATTAATTCAATATGAAAATGAAACTCCAAAAGTGACCATGCGTCAGGAACTCTAAATATGAATTAACTCCTTGGAGTCCGGGGATCGAAACTAGCATAATGTGGTGTGTGTGAATTGTGCATTGGCTCTCTAAGCTCCAAAAAAAAAAGGGGGGGAATTTACATATATACCACACAATTCTTATGTATTTACATATCTAAGATCCAAAATTTGATATTTATACTTATGCCTAACCTATGTCTGAAAAGAAGTATTTCACTAATAAAAAGATAGTGATGGTGGTATTTTTATGCATGTAAATATGAATGCATTGGTCCTGGATATGTACATACATAAGAATTATGCGTTATGTATGAAATGCCCCAAAAAAAGGGAGGGCTTCAAATACAAACCTCAGAACGCAAGTCATCCACTGAAGCTGCCGAGAACNTATATATATATATATATATATATATATATATATATATATATATATATATATATATATATATATTAGAAAAAAAAATTATGTTTATACATTATATTTATATTAACATAAATATACTTCTCTTAGGTTTTATTATGATTAACTTTTTATTAGATTATTCATACATGATTTATTCACACTTTTTTATTTAAAAATGAAAAAAAATGCCACACAATCTAATAACAATTAAATTAAATTATCGTTGTTGTCAAAAGATTAGATAATTATGTGATCAAATTTGTATTTGGAATACCGGCTGCGTTGCGATGCCGCATCACACTTTGAACGAAATATCTTTTTACAACTTCATACTATTTTTTTCAAACAACTGCTGCTATTGCCCCCTGTCCCCAAACAGATCGTCAACCTTGGTCAACCATATGTTGTATATTGCCAATCTACAAACAAAAATTTCAATGCATTATTTAATCATTACTTATTTTTGCTATTATAACTTGGCCTATAATAAAGACAAAATAGGTGAATAGTCAAACATGTTGAAGGTAAATATGCAATAGTTGGGATGAATAATTGTTGTTTTGGATTTTTATACTTTACACCTTTAAAATTTATAAATGATTATGAATGCATAAACCAAAAGTGATTTTAAAATGTTTATGAAGAGTGGGTGATGTGAGTTAACAAACACACAATGATGAAGAAAAACAATCATAAATGTAAGTAGAATTCAAAGAATAAGGATATAATTGATTCGTTTCTAGTTTGTCGCTCATCTAACATTTCACCTTCTAATGCATATTCTTAGAAGTATCTCTACTTCATGTCTTTATAGTGGACACCACCACAAGATTTTTCAATTTACTACTTTCCTTGATAGAAAATAATGAATCACATAATTCATAATTAGAAACCTATTAGGATTAGAGATCAAGGATCGATTTTGTTGTCGGCTGTTATGGTGATTACCAAGTCATCCATCTTATTGTTTGCTCCATAACTGTCTTCATGCTTAGATCTCATCAACTCAATCTTGATTAGGCTAACCTAATGAAGTTAGATACAAGTTAGGTCGATTTGTGCTATATTTGTTAGGATATACAAGCTTTATGAGTACTTTAAATTGTCTAACATTTTAAGTCATTCTATGTATTTATGTTGTTCGTGTCCTTAAATTATCTAGATTAATATACCTAAAATGAATTCAACCATATTAATTTAAGTTGCTTTCACTCCACAGTAAGTATCCAAACAAGAACTCAAACTCAAGTTGTCTTCTTTTATCTTGAACTTAATTTACTAAATTAGATGGATTAAATTGAATTGACTTCCAATTATTGCATTAGCTCTCATGTGAATTATAGGAAAATTAAAAAGAAGGGTGGAAATGAATGAGAAATAGAGGACAATCTATAATAAAATTTCTTAAATAAGCTAGTGAGGTTCAAATTTGCTTATATTTGATTTATTAGCTCATTTTATTCAATATACTACTTAATTACACTATTATTTATAAATTGTTGATCTGAGGTGCGTTACTTTGTTCTATTTAAGGCTTCGTTTGAAGAAGTTTTCTCATTCGGTGAAGGCCGATTTGTTTTATTCAATCTCAAATGATTAAATGTTATATTGACAAACATAAATTTTTGCAGACCATAGTATTGTGTGCAACCGAGCTGAAGTCCACCGGATTCCTTCAATTCACTTGTGGGCTCAATTTTTATTTTAGTAGATTCAATCATCAATCCCCTCAAAATCGATAATTTTGCAGTCTAAAGTTTCTTTTTTTATTTCGTTAAGAATAGATTATATGTTCAGATCTTTCGTAATCGAACCTTTTTCTGCGCAGATCAAAACGGATAAATCAATCCCCCTTTACATCCGCCTGGCCACACGAAAGGCGGAGCTCACCTCCCACTTTACCTGCGAGCTGTTACGTCTAACCCAGACTCAGCTCCGGTCAACTCGCTCAGTGAGTTACCTGCGATTTCTTCAGCGGCTCGCCGGAGAAGGAATCTATATCTCTTTTCTCTGTGGCCCCCTTAGATTCCTGGTGTCGCCACTCGCCGGTCAGTAGCTTTTACTTTCTCCCTCTGTGCTCCTGTGTTATCTGCTCCGCTCTCCTTCTGGCGCAATGCAGCTTTGATCAGTGAGCTATGGAGTTATATTCTGTATGTTTGTGATCAAAATTTGTTCTTTTTTTGGGAACCGAGCTCGCGGTCTTACTTTAGCTCCATTGATTTTGTTTGGATCCGTGAAATTTCTTCTTTTCTTTTCCTTATTAGATCTGCTGGATGATTTCTTCTGTTTAGAAGAAGAATCAATGAAATTTTGACCATTAATTGATGTGTTTTCTTTTCTGAATTGTCTCTGTTAGTATTTCAGATATCGGCTTGTTTTAGGTTTTCTTAGTCTGCAAGATTTACCCTAATTGTCAAGTTTCTATTTTTTTCCTGCGTTCCTTTCGGTTACCCTTCTTTCAATCTTTTGCTTGTTTTGCTTTTCTTTATTTGGAAGGGGGCATTGACGCTAGTTCTTCGCCGGTTTCTTCGGTTTTAGTGCTAATACTGTAGCATAGCTTTCTCTTGGCTTTGATGACTAATCTGCACTCATTTGAGAGGGGAAATAGATAAAAGTACTCTTCATTAATGAAAGAAAACCTTTCCAACTATAGTTTTACAGATCTTATATTGTCAGATCTTATGTAAAAAAAATCTATTCTTCTAGTCATAAAGGTTGTTTACTTTTTATTTCTATCCTTCAGCATCCAAAAAAAAATAGTCTTTTAACAGCAGCACTGTGATTTATCTAAAGATTTGTTTTTATCTTTAGTCTTGCAGATTGAAGTATGGGTAGCCCTCTAATGTGGACAGATGAAGCTGCTTCCTAATTAGAACTGGTAGGAGAATCTAACAAGCTCTTGCTTTGCTGATATGATTTAATGATCTGGTTTCAAGTAGCAAACTTTTTTTTTTCTTACTTACTTTTGTTTGATAATTCATTGTGTCTTTCATTTGATCTATTTCTCTCCTTGTTTTCTCGGCTTTGTTCCTTCAGATTTCATGATGAGTGGGTTACAGAACAAGATAACTCAGAAGCCCCTTTCTTCAGTGTAAGGGAAGGATGATGAACCTGTTTGACTTGAGCGCCGGCATGGCTGGAACCAAGAAAGCTTTTCGAGATGGTAATCCTCAATCCCTTCTGGTTATTTAGTACATTATTCCTTAGATTTTCGAGTTTTTTAACTCTGCAAACTTCACATATTGTGTGGTTTTTGCAAAACTGTAAGGTTTGGTCTGTGAAGCAAGCTTTATTTTAAAAAGTTCATTTTGTTCAGATTATTACAATCATGACATTTTTCAATCAATTTTCACAAAGCGTCAAAGCAAATTGTTGCATATACAACAACAAGAACAAAACCTTTATCCCACTAAGTGGGGCCGGCTACATGAATCATTTTTCTTCATTGAGTCCTATTTAGTGTCATATTTTCATTTAATTCTAATAAATTAAGATCATTTTCTTATACAATCTGCCCAAGTCTTCATAGGTCTACCTCTGCCTTTCTTAACATAAGTTGAATCTAATACATCTACTCTCAGATGGTTGACGTTTAATGTGACCAAACCATCTAAGACGACTCTCTCTAATTTTGTTTGTCACTGGAGCTACACCAACCCTATGACAGATAAATTGTCTCATATATGAGAACAAAAAAAAAAAAAAAATTGATATACATTCAGTAGTAGCAGAAAAAAAACCACTCTCAAGAAGAGAATAAGAGAATGTGTGGGGAGCTAACTGCAAAAATCTCTTCTTTTTTATTTCTAACAATTTATGTCATGTTTGGATTTTCTTTTATTTTTTTCTTTTCTTAAGTCCCTTGGGAAAACATGTTTGGAACCAAAATATTAGAATGACTTTAGTTATTGGATTTGCTTTTAGATTAGTGCAATATATGACAAATCAATTAAAGCCTTTAGTTTTCACACATCTCAAAGCAAATTTAATGGCTAGAAGATTCATCATGATTAATTTTGGTCATTAGGATTTATTAGTGTTTAATTATGGTACCTAGGTCTAGATTAATCAATCAATTACTCAATTGATTAAAATAGTTTGTTAATAGATATATATTTCAACTAATCAGAAATTAACTTAATTTCAAGTAAGACTGCTAATTTTATTTTTTTGGGCCATTTACATACATGTCACCCAATTTTTATGTATCTACATATCAAACACCTCCTAAACTTTACTTTTTATATTTATACCCCTAAAATCTTTCATATCACATAAAATTCCCATTATTTTAATTTTTAAAAGATGCAATGCACCTCTTCATATATACGTAAGGCGATATAAATGTGAAAATTGAAATTTAGGTTTTAGATATGTAAATTACATAGTAATTTATTGGTATATATGTAAATTTTTCTATTTGTTAATGACAATGAATAGGTTTGAGTTAAAATGTAAAATGTTAGTGTTGTCATGCTTTTACTTTTTATATGCTTGTTGTGGATTCTTTTGCTTGTGTATGTTATAAAACCTTTGTGATTAAAACTACTTTCAGGTTCTATTGGAGGTAGAAATCGGCCAGTCGGCCTAAACAAAGCAATAGATCCTGTTGAACTTCACTCGGATGATAAATCAGTAAGGACTTACTTTACTCAAGTTTATTTTTCAATCCATTAATAAACTTTTAAAAGAAATATTTCTTATATTTTGTCATAATATAGCTCATTTGTGAGTCGAGGAAAGGTTCTTCTGTAAAAAGATCAAATACAATCCCAATGAAAATGCTTATCGCTCAGGAGATGTGTAATAATACAGATGCGAAACGGAAACCGCCAAATGTGATTGCGAGATTAATGGGCCTCGATGATGCCTTGCCCGGTGCTCCATCTGTTGCATCTTCTAAACGAAATTTGCTTGATGGTGAGGATTGTAAGCAACGACAAGTTGGATATCTTGATAGATCAAAGTCTAAAGAGCTTCAATCTTGTTGCAACGAGAACAAGGATTTTCGAGATGTGTATGAAGTAAGGCGGCAATCATCAAGATCCAATTTTTTAGATGATGGAGCGCTGCAAAATGGTTTTTATGAGAGTCGAAATGATAAAAGAATGGCCTTTGTTCGTGAGAAGTTCATCGAAGCGAAACGACTAGCGACGGATGAGAAGCTTTTGGAGTCTAAAGAGTTCCATGATGCTCTTGAGGTGTTGAGTTCGAATCGAGATTTGTTTCTAAAGTTTTTGGATGAGCCTAACTCGCTTTTTCTGAGTGGTTCGGAGGAACATCATTTCATTCCGTCGCCGCCTCAGACAAAGCGAATTACCGTGTTGAGACCGTCAAAAATAAATGAGACGAAATTTAAGGTAAAGAATCAATATGATAGTGGTTCCGAGCTGCGGAATACAATATGGAATTCGGGTTTTGCTCATCATCCAATGACTGAAAAGTTGCCTGAGCCAACAAGGATTGTGGTCTTGAAGCCGAGCCCACGAAAACATTTAGACTTGAAGTCCCCCGTTACTCATTTCTCATCATCGCCGGAACGGCTGAGGAAAGGAGATGGTCATGGAGGTCAAAAACCCCGTGATCCAGATGTGCCAAATATGGCCGAAAGCCTGAGTAGGCATCGAAGGGATGAATCTCTGTTGTCTTCTGTGTTCTCGAATGGATATGTTGGTGATGATAGCTCTTTTAATAGGTCAGAAAATTATGTAGGAGGGGACTATGACAATAGTGATTCAGAAATTGGAAGCTATTGGGATTTCATGAGTAATAGATATGGAAGTCCGTACTCGCATTCACCGTTAAATCGAGCTTCCCGTTCGCCTGAATCATCGTCAGTTGTAAGGGAGGCGAAGAAACGGTTGTCGGAGCGGTGGGCTTTGGTTACATCGAATGTGCTGAATCAGGAAAAGCTTCAAGGAAGGAGGAGCTCCGGCACCTTGGGAGAGATGCTCTCCATCAATGAGCTAAAAATGGAAAATAGGAATGATAATTTGGGGTTTAGGGTAGAGGAATTTAGAATGATTAGAAGGACAAAAGAAGAAAATGGAAATGAGGGATCCAGTGGTTGTAGTCTTTCGAGATCAAAATCCGTTCCTGCATCGTCGCCTACTTATGGAAATATTCGATTGAACGCCGATGATTCTGACTCANTTAGAAGGACAAAAGAAGAAAATGGAAATGAGGGATCCAGTGGTTGTAGTCTTTCGAGATCAAAATCTGTTCCTGCATCGTCGCCAACTTATGGAAGCATTCGATTGAACGCCGATGATTCTGACTCACGAACAGATAAATCTGTGGCGACGAAATCACAGAGCGGGAAAACATCTTTCAAGGGACGAGTAACGAGCTTGTTCTTCTCGAAGAGCAAGAGAAGTGGGAGAGATGAGTCCTTTTCATCTCAATTAGAAAACAGTGCTGACACTGTTGATAATATCAATGGTAATTCATCTCAAGCAATTCAGCCTAATATCCCTGAAATAAGCCTGTCAGGAAAATTCGAGGCCGAGTCAGGCCAAATTTCTCCTCCAGTTGTACCGAGTGATGACTCGGATACCAGCAAAAGCTCCTTGAAGGTATGTTTTTCATGCATTATCACATAAAATTCTCCTTTTNCTCGGATACCAGCAAAAGCTCCTTGAAGGTATGTTTTTCATGCATTATCACATAAAATTCTCCTTTCGCAAGCTTTTGAATATCGAATGCAAGCTTCACTCACATTCGTGCAGGCCAGTCTATCTCATGAAGAGCCCGGAATTTCATCTTCGAGCGAAAACCACGACACCCTACAAATGCCCGAGAAAAACAGTGAGAACCAGAATCATCCCAGTCCTACTTCCATACTCGATGCGCCATTTAAAGACGAGTCAAACGAAAATGCCCCACATTCTTCCAAATTCGCTCCTTCCGATAACCCGCGTAAGCTATATACATTCACAACTCAGTTCAAATCCTATGATTCTCGAAAACTCAACAACCTCCTCCGCTTGCAGAAGCATTATCGAGGTCACCACCGATCGAATCGATTGCCCGCACCTTGGCACGGGATGATCACTGCTCAAGAGCACCATTACCAGCTTCATTAAAGCTCTCCAGAGCTATCTGCAGCAAGGAAGATGAAGATGATCCAAAAGATCTGATACTAGTGCAGAACTTGCTGACAGCTTCTGGCTTATATAAGAATAAGCTAAGCACCATCTTCAATGGCTGGCATTCGCCGGACATCCCTCTGGATCCCAACTTACTGGATGAACTCTCAGATTTGAAAGAGGGAGGAGTCAGGAATAGAGAGAGGAGATCAAACCAGAAGCTTATCTTCGACTGTCTCAATCTGGTTCTACAAGAACTCGGCCATTCTGTCGAACAAGGAGCTTATCAAAGCACCGCCATTGTTGCAGAAGATGAAGGTCTGCTTGCAGCGCAAGTGTGGCCCGTAGTGAAGAGTAAGCTTTCGGGGGAGGGGAAGCGGAGCGCTGGAGAGGCTGAAAATGGCGGCTTGGTGGTCGAGAGACTGCTCGGAAGGGAGCTAACGTGCAGCGGTGGATGGACGGAATTGATGCAGTCTGAGCTTGCAGCCATCAGCAGAGAAATTGGTGAGGAANCATTGTTGCAGAAGATGAAGGTCTGCTTGCAGCGCAAGTGTGGCCCGTAGTGAAGAGTAAGCTTTCGGGGGAAGGGAAACGGAACATTGGAGAGGCTGAAAATGGCGGCTTGGTGGTCGAGAGACTGCTCGGAAGGGAACTAACGTGCAGCGGTGGATGGACGGAATTGATGCAGTCTGAGCTTGGAGCCATCAGCAGAGAAATTGGTGAGGTGGTGTTGGAGGAGCTCGTTGGAGAGGTTTTGGTAGGGATGATGATGACTCTTAGTTAAATTTGCTTTTTTTTCTTTTGTTTTGCTCTAATGACTGTTGGTTCTATATTGTTTAGGTGTTCTAGAATAGAAGTCATGTAAGTATGCATTTTATGTGTCTTTTGATCTTATGCTGATGCCATTGTTGCTAAATTCTAGTTTTTTTTTTGTTTGTTTGTTAAAACTAGTTAGTTATTCAACTTGCTGAGGAAATAAATTGCTGCTTCATGTTCAGGTCTCCATGATCAGAGATATGATGTTGCTTTGTTGTTGTAAGGGAATATTTTGATTTGACATAGGAGATTTGGGTGATATGCAATGTTCTTTATATGTAAATATGTATGTTTTTGAGAGATTTTTAAGTCATTTGTGTAGTGTATAATTGATGTTAATTTTGTAATTACATTAATTGTGAGTTTGGCAGAGGCGGAACACTGGCGCAAGTATGTTCTAAATAAACTTATTTTCTTAGTTGGTGGATTTTTGCAAATAGGAAATTACATGAATTATATGAGTTTGGGCTAGGTGATTGACAGGGTGGTTCCATGTGATTTTGTATTTTAATACATAATGTTTCATAATGTTGACAAAGAAGAGTGATGGATGATGGCAAGGGTTCTCACATGCGTTTGAAATTAAAAAAGAGAGGAATATTAAATTTACTAGGTGAAAATTTGTTGTTGTATATATAATAAGCCAACGAACCTTTGCATGAAATT
>JXCR01146852.1:0-16933 GCA_002079205.1 Phalaenopsis hybrid cultivar | reverse complement strand
AGGAAGAATAAAAGTCTTAAGTTTAGTTTCCTAATATTCTTGAACTACACATAAGAAAATGTCTTCTAGAAGATTGCATGAATCAAATGACAATATCCCTAATCCAATGAATTCTTGTTGTTAACTCTTTTGTTCCATAAAGAATCTTCAGGATAACAATATTCACAAAATATTTTAACATTCATTTCGCCAAGGAGAAAGTAAATTAAGTTTTCAAATTAACAAAACACTTTTAAACTCAAATTAAAGCCCAAACAATCTCAAATCCCTTGGTATATCTAATCACCATCTGAATTAAAGCAAGAAGTAAGAAGACTACTCACCATTCATTACAAATATCATCAAAGCAAACTTAATTTTATGCATAAACTTCAAAACAAAAGTCCTTACACATAAAATCTAAAGAAAATACAATATAAAAAAACTTATTTCCTTCACAGGTAATTTGAGGATCTGACTAACAACAAGCAATCAAAGTTATCAATCCTCCCAATCTCTCTCTCTTTCTCTTCTAATCTCTTGCAAGTTGTGTGGTCTTCTCCTCCAAAATTCTCCTTCTAGAGTTGTCAGAAGAAAAATGATGAAAAAGATCTCTTTAATTCGTGATCAAGCATTTTATACATTTCTCCCCAGACTAAATTTTTGAACTTTCATAACAGTTAATTTTCGAGTACCGATGTCGGGCCGCTACAAATCATTCTTTTACAACACCTAGTCGCTAGTGTCGTGATGCCCAGGCACTGCACTTTTGGCGCCCTGGCGTCACGAATCAAACGATGGGTTTCCAAGCTCTCGGGAAATCTTCCTCAATTTGGGCGCCGGCGCTGCAAGGCAGAGCACTCTAGGTCCAGTGCCCCGACGCTACAAATCCAACACTGAGTCTCCAAGCTCTCTGTTTGTGCACTCTAGGGGACCGATTTCGGTGCCTAGGCACTGGGTTCTAGCACCTAGGCCTCAGAACACCACTCACTCCTTTTTCCTCGTTTTGATTCTTGATTTGCTCGTTACACATGTTATCTGAATTTTATCCAAAATACCTTCCAAAAACAAAATCAAAACATATAAAAAGTCATAGCAAATACGATAAACAAGCACTTTATACGAACACGTCAAGATCCCCCAAACTTATTAGTTACTTGTCTCCAAGTAACATCAAAACTTAAACCTTAGATCTTATTGAACATAAGAGGAATAGGTTCTCATAAGTTACCACCTTCAATCAAACTTTCAAAAATACATAATTAGTGAACATAATTCTTCTATTGAATTAATTTGACAAATGTGTTAAAAAAAATTTAAACTTCTTCAAATATTATTGAATCTCATATTCACTTCAAGTGATTGAATAATTTCTAAGCTAATACATTTTAATTTTAAACAAATATACTCTCAAAACCTCTTTTCTTCGTATGTATAAAAACACACTGAAAGAGCCATGCTCTACCCCCATGATAACAAGTAATACCTCTGCGATCTTCCATTCTTGGAGGAATTATTGCGTACGGACACCGCATGCATCTCTGCATGCGGTATTTGATCCTGGCCGTAGATCACGGTGATCTACGGTCAGGATTATTTCTATTAAAAAAAAAAAAAAATTTCAGGTAGCGCCCACCGAAACATATCAGAACCGTCCGGATCGGACACCACAAGCAAGCTGCCTTGCGCTGCCCGATCCGTATGGAATAATTTTTCTCATTCTTGTGGTTGGAATCTTAAATGAGGCGGCGCTTGCCTATCCCCACCTCCCACGAAGTGATGGAGAAATCAAATGGCAAGCCCCCCTCGCTCCCGCCTCTGCTTTCTCACCTCCCTCTCGGCCTGTTCTGGTTCTTGATCTTTTACTTACACTTTTTTTCGTTCAGCAGTAGCAAATCCCCTCTTTCGCTTCCCTCTCCAATTGATCCCCTTATTCCATCCCCCCATACGAAAATGAAGGAGAAAAACTTTGAGAACCGCCGAAAATAAGAGCGATCCCTGCGGCGGTAGATAGTTTATGTTTATGATCTCCCCTCTAGGTTTAACGATGACATGCTGCGGCATTGCGGGAAGCTTAGTCTGTGGACGAACATGTGCAAGTATATGAGCAATGCAGGCCTCGGACCTCCATTGGAAAACGTTGATGGTGTTTTCTCTAGTACTGGCTGGTATGCTACTAACCAAATTGCCGTTGATGTGATCTTTAACAATCGGATGAAGCAATATGAGTGCTTGACGAATGATTCCTCCCTGGCTGCCGCGGTGTTTGTTCCCTTTTATGCTGGTTTTGACTTTGCCAGATACCTATGGATCTCTGTGAGAGATGCTGCTTCTCTTGATTCTGTGGATTGGCTTATGAAGCAGCCTGAATGGAAGGTTATGGATGGGAAGGATCAAGAAGGGAAAGAAGGGCGGGAATCAGTCGTCGAAGAGATCTTACAAGTATTACCACTGCCATAAAGAAGGTCATTTCAGGAAAAACTGTCTGTCTGGAGAAGAAGAAAATTTTTCAAGAAAAGCCTAAAGATCCTTGTGAAGCAAGCATAGCCTCGGACAACTATGATTCAGCTGAAGCCCTGGTGATCACAGAATCAGAATTCAACAAAGAGTGGATCCTCGACTCGGGGTACTCTTTACATGTGTGTCATCATAAGGACTGGTTCGAGACACTGCAACTAGAAAATGGTCGGTCCGCACTA
Organism: Phalaenopsis hybrid cultivar; assembly: GCA_002079205.1. Taxonomy (NCBI): domain Eukaryota; kingdom Viridiplantae; phylum Streptophyta; class Magnoliopsida; order Asparagales; family Orchidaceae; genus Phalaenopsis; species Phalaenopsis hybrid cultivar. The sequence continues at coordinate 14,255 of JXCR01146852.1, read as the reverse complement.
CTTAGAGACAACAAGGCTTGCAGGGTGGTCGGTAGTTGAACAATCAGAATAAAGATGTTCGATGGAGCCGAACGAATACTGCAACATGTCAGGTACGTTCTTGAACTCAAAAGAAATCTGAACGTCAAGCGAATACTCGTTCTAGACAGAAAGTGGTTGTATCAGAGCAGTCAAAGGTTCTCTCATCGTCATGAAAGGAGTCAGAAAAAATGGGCTTTACTCCTTAGTTGGAAGAACCATGATTGGTAATCTCTCTAATGCAGTTCAATCAGAACCCGACATGACTAGACTATGGTACATGAGAGTGGGGCATGTAAGTGAAAGAGGCTTACAAGAACTATCTAAACAGAATCTGTTATGTGGAGATCAAGACAGTAAACTGATAATGTGTGTTAGGGAAGACTACTAGAGTGAAGTTCTCTACCAGAACTCACACATTAAAGAAACTACTTGATTACGTACACAGTGATCTATGAGGTCTAGCTAGAATTCAAACTCATGGAGGAGCAAGGTACTTCATGTCCATCGTAGACGACTACACCAGGAAGGTATGAGTCTTTATCCTAAAAACAAAAGATGAAGCTTTTCAACAGTTCAAGGACTTGTTAACTCTCGTTGAAAACAAGATGGAAACAAAATTGAATCGCTTGAGAACTGACAATGGCTTGAAATATTATTCAGAGCAGTTCACTGAGTTGTGTAGGAAGAATGACATTACAAGGCACAAGACAGTTCGGAACACCCCTCAAGCGAATGGGTTGGCTGAAAGAATGAACATAACTCTCTTAGAGAGAGTGAGGTGCATGCTTTTAAACACCGATCTACCCAAAACTTTCTGGGTTGAAGCTATGTCGACCGCCAGAGAGATATGGTCATGCAGATTTGATCTCCTATGCATTGAGTGTCGCAGAAGAGATAGAAAAAGCAGAACCGAATAGCTGTAAGGAAGCTCTAAAGAGTAAGGAAAGACACAAGCAGGTAGATGCTATGAATGAAGAAATGGTTTCTCTGATAAAGAACAAGACTTGGGAACTTGTGGATCGACCAAAGAACCAACGTGTAGTTGGTTGTAAGTGGACCTTCAAGAAGAAGGAAGGCATGTCAGACATTGAAGAGGTTAGGTATAAAACAAGACTTGTAGCAAAGGGATTCACACAGGTAGAAGGAATTGACATGCTCACCAAGGTGTTACGTACGACTAAGTTCAGATACTGTCTGAACTTAGTGAACTCAACAAGGGGCTAAAAGCCCTATCCGGTTTAGATGGAGGGAATCTTTATTACAGAGCTTTGTAATTGAGAGTCAAGGTGGATAATTGTTATAATTGACTCACAATTAGCTCAGACAATGACAAACTTATAAATCCATAGAAGCTATTAAAGAACTATGAAAGCTTCTAATTTGGTGAATCAGGTTGACTTGGATTTCATGTATGTTAAGCTTGTGTGAATGTACACATAATAAGCTACTAGAAGAATTATTTTAATTTTCTTTATTTATAGTTAGTATTTTCTTCTTACCCATTATAGCTTGCCCCAGATACTCTATTCATGCGAATTCTAGTTAATCGAAGATAAATCACTCAACATTTTTCCCTTCTTATAGGGTCTGATCTTGGCTATTCTCTTTTCCCAAAATAAAGAAGCTCAACCTACTTCTCTCACTATAGCTGTTCATCATAATACATCTCCCGCTTACCCCCTCTTTCTCTTAGTAGTCTTTTTATCAGCTGTTTACAAAACGAACACACCAAACAACTAAACAATTTATTCAAAACAGGGGCAGAATGATCATTTATCCAGAATCAGATGTTTTTCAAATGCACAAACCAAACAGTCAGCCAGCTTATCCGGATCAGTTACTCATCAGCATAAGTTGGATAAGCTGCAGCTGCCCCAAACAGACGCAAAGTCATCCGTCATGCAGATCGCTCTGCTCTCTACCCGGCCCAAACCCCGCGACGGTGCGACCTGGACTCAACGCTTGAAGGAGGAGTATCGAGCCCTAATGCATACACTTCGATGAACAAATTCATCGACACTGATTGGTTTCGGTTCTCCGCCGAAAATCCCGAGCGCACCCGATGGACGAGATTCTGCTGGGTTGTTCACAATCTCCGACGCTACGAGTTCTGCCTCCAATTCAACACCTTTGTAAACTATCCTGCTACAGCCCCTGAGATCGAGCTCCTCAAACTCGATGGAAAGATTCATAAGGTTTCTCGACTTTCTCTTACTTTTATTTGCTTTTATTTTTGGTCTTTGACATGTGTGCATCTGTGTTTATGTTTGATCAGATGTATAGGGGAGGAAAGATCCGCCTAACAACACATTTCAAGCCCCTTTGGGCCGAGAATTGGTAAATGAGCTTCCTTTTTTCTATCAACCTTTGTTGGTTTATGGAGATTATTGTATTCCTATCATCGTTTTGCTTCGTTCTAACAGAGATTTTTCATGGAAACAGTCCCTGATTTGTAATCGCTCATGCTTTGTGTTTGGGTCTTGCACCATGGTTGGCAGCAGAGGTGCCAATTCTGGTTGATTCAGGCATGGTGAACCATAAGGATGACGAAGCTTCATCTGCAGAATCCTGAGTGTAGTGTTGTGTCTAATACTTAACAGGGAAATAAAAATGATCAACAAATGTTGTTTGATTTGACCTCTTGACTGTTTTTAAGGAAATAAATCATAGTTAAAATGCTTAGACTTTGAACTTCAGTTGAGCAAAGTTAAGTTCAGGCAGTGTTTATTGAAATCCTTATTGCTTACAATTTTCATTTTTAATTAAAAATATATATTGATGATTCACAATTTTTAAAGATGATTCTCTGACATTTTCATTCAAAATGATTAGTAATAAATTGTATGTATGCTTTGATGTTGAGAGCTCCTTTGAGAATGTTTCTTTAATATCAAGTACTGCGCTTTATATGCTATATAATTCATTGGAACTCTGTTAGAGTTTTGCACTTTTGTTGTTTTTGTCATATTTTAATGTGTAAGGTTATTGGAAATATTTATTTATTTATGATGTATTCATTGAAAATTTTGCTTTTAAAGTGATTTTTCATTGGATTTTACTGTACATTAATATTATTTTTGTTAGCGAGTATCAAATATATTGTTATGACTGTTCTGTTGCAAACAACATTACTGCATGAGAGGCATAATGATTATTTATCCAGAAACACTGCAAATTAGTTGTTTTCAAACAACACAAATCAAACAACTAGCTAACTTATTCGGATAAGCTGTTGATCAGCAGTTTATTAGGATCAGATGTTTATCAGTAGATTATTCAATAAGTTGCAGATGCCTCAAATAGACTCTTAGTTTAATAAAAAATTAATAATAAAAAATATTGTTGCAATAGACTCATTCGTGGTGTGCGAAGATGTTGAAGAGTAAGTGAACATGACACGCCAAAGACAAATCAAAATACACTCGATGATTCAGTTATGTGTGGTAGGTTTGATCTTGATGGAGGTTTTATAGGATAAAGATCACATAAGAATCGTAATCCAAGATAGTCTTGGTCTATGATTAAAAGTCTTTTTAACAAACTTCATTAAATGTAGAGATTATATTTACCTTACATATAGGATGGAATGCCTCCCTTAACTAAAATTTGAACTTTACACTTTTGTACTTTTTTTTGTGCCATACAAGCGGGCTTACACATAGAACTTCTTAGTAGATTTATGAGAGCTCTATCTTATTTGGCTTCACATATACATACATACGTAGATCAACATGTTGCAGTGGTCTTCCTCAGACTCTTGGACTTATTTTATATATTAAAAAAAGTTGTTACAAGAGGAGGGGAGAGTGATGCCTAAATGGCTGGAGAACCCAAATGACTTGACTCCCCGCATATGAAAAAATGTCATTCTATTTATAGATGATAGGATGATAGAAGTACAAAAATAACATCAATGCTTATGAGCATGATTATACTTATTATTGGCTCCTAACAAAATTCACTTGATTCTTTAAAAAATTTTACTTTGAAATATTAAAAATATGGATGTTGTAATATATCCAACTGCTAACACGTGAGCTGATATTATTGACAAAAACATGAATTAATTAATCTAATAAATCTCATCCATTGCAACAATATTAATAATAAAAAATTCAACAAGAAAACCACATCTCCAAATATTTTACTATATAAATTAGCTTTCAATGAAATTCTTTCATACATTTGATATTCAGTAATAATAGAAAATCAATTCACTAGTCATTTTAAATATAAGTGATAATTGAAGCAAAAAAAAGGAGCTTTTCTATTGTTTAAGAGAAATTTAGAAAAGTAGCACATAATCTTTATGAATTTATATGTAACACCTTAAATTTAATATTTATATTTAAATCACATTTATGCTATAAATCAATGTAAAAACATAGGAATTTTGCTTTTAAAAAATTAATAAAAATGATATTTTTTATATAATGTCAAAGATTTTGAGTGTCATGATTATAAATATTAAAACTTTATGTTTTGCTTATCTAAATACATGAAAAATCATGTGTTATGTTTATATTTTTTAATAATCCCTTAACAATTCTACAACTCTATAAATTAGTGAGAAAATATTGCATCAAGACTCTACACGTAGGGTTACGTGCGGAGTCCAATGAAATAATGTCACGTGGTGACGGTAGAAAAAAAAATGAATCTTCCCGGTAACACAAGAGAATATTTCTCCCGTGTTATTCAGATATTATTGTATATTATTTAGATATTATTATGTATTATTTAAGTGTTATTGATGTGTTATTGTGTTATTATAGGACCGAAAATATTCCGACTTAATTTTCTTTTGACTCCCCGCACTTAATTTCATTTGACTCGCTAAGTGTTGAGTCGCGATGCAATATTTTTTTCATAAAGTGTAGAGCTCTCCCTCGTGTCCCAACAATGGAGCCGCCACTCTGCCAAACAGGCAGACCACTAACCCTATCACTCCACCACCAGGTCCTCCTCCTCCTCTTTTCCGTCCTCCCCACCGCCGGAGCTCGCCCTAACTACCCCTGCAAGCCCCCGCACTTCAACTCCTTCTCATTCTGCAACACCTCCCTCCCCATTCCCGACCGCTCTCGCTCCCTCATCTCCCTCCTCACCCTCCAAGAGAAGATCCAGCAGCTCTCCAACACCGCCGCTTCCGTCCCACGTCTCGGCATCCCTCCCTACGAGTGGTGGTCCGAATCCCTCCACGGTCTCGCCGGAAATGGCCCCGGCGTGCGCTTCAACGGCTCCATCTCCACCGCTACCGTTTTCCCCCAAGTCATCCTCTCCGCCGCCTCCTTCAATCGCACACTGTGGCGAGCCCTAGCTCGCGCCATTGCCATTGAGGCTCGCTCGATGTACAACGCTGAGCAAGCAGGACTCACGTTTTGGGCTCCGAACATCAACATCTTCAGGGACCCTAGGTGGGGGCGCGGCCAGGAAACACCTGGTGAAGATCCCATGGTGGCTTCATTTTACGCTGCTGATTACGTCTCCAATTTCCAGTCTCAGTCGGGATGGAATCCGAATAATTCGTTTTTGACCGGAGGAAGGAGGATGGTGTTGGGGGAATTGAGCGGCGATCGTGGATTGATGATGCTGTCCGCTTGTTGCAAGCATCATACGGCTTATGATTTGGAGAAGTGGAAGAACTTCACGAGATACACATTTGACGCGCAGGTTTTGAGAAGATTTCACTGTTTCTATTTAGTTTGTTATGAAGGTTTGATTGAGCATTGTATTTCGTGTGTTTAGGTTTCCGATCAAGACATGGAGGATACGTTCCAGCCACCGTTCCGGAGCTGCATCAGAGAAGGCGGCGCTAGTTGCTTGATGTGTTCGTATAACCAAGTTAATGGCGTCCCGTCCTGCGCTCGCGGAGATCTGCTGACGGAAATAAGACAACAATGGGGATTTGAGGGGTAATTCTTGTTCTTCTTGTCGGTATGGTTTGCGAATATGATTTCAATGATGAATGCCTGTTTTCTGTTTGTAGATATGTCACTTCAGACTGTGATGCGGTGGCGATAATTTTCGAGGATCAGAAATACGCTTCATCGCCGGAAGATGCAGTAGCTGATGTTCTAAAAGCTGGTAGGCGAGATTTTGTGTTATGTTACTGGTAATTTGTGCTGTTTGGGATCAGAGCTGCTACCTCTGAATTGCTTTTCCGTGTTGTAAAATCTACCAAGGGATGGATATCAATTGCGGCAAATATTTGCTCAATCATACTGAATCAGCCGTAAAGCTTGGAAAGGTGAAGGAGGAAGAGATCGACCGAGCACTACTCAATCTGTTCTCTGTTCTCTTCCGGCTCAAGCTTTTCGACGGAGATCCGGCGAAACAGAAGTACGGGGAACTTGGAGCTGGCGATGTGTGCACTAAAGAACACAGGCAACTCTCTGTCGAAGCTGCGAGACAGGGTGTGGTTCTTCTGAAGAATGAGTTAGGGTTTCTGCCATTAAGAAGGAGCAATGTGGCTTCCATGGCTTTGATTGGTCCTGCCGGAAACAGATCAGAGGTTCTGGGCGGCGGCTACAGCGGCGTTCCCTGCGATCCCAAGACGTTGCTTGATGGGCTGAGAGAGTTCGTGGCGGACACCGCATTCGCCGCCGGCTGTGCCAACACCTCCTGCGTGATTGCGGACGGATTGAAAGAGGCGGTTCAAGTGGCACAAGCGGCGGAAGTTGTCGTTGTGGTTGTGGGGCTGAACCTTACGGAAGAAACCGAGGACCATGATAGGGCGAGCTTGCTGCTTCCAGGGAAGCAGGAGGAGATCGTTCGTGCTGTTACCTCTGCGAGCAAGAAGCCTGTGATACTGGTGCTTATGGGAGGAGGTCCTCTTGATGTTTCCTTTGCCAAAAATGATTCCATGATTGGCGCCATTATATGGATTGGATATCCTGGTGAAGTCGGAGGGCAGGTGCTTGCAGAGGCTCTCTTTGGTGATTTTAATCCTGGTTAGTACCTGTCGCTCATTCTTCGTAGTTTTCTGCAAGTTTTTAGTTTGATTATTGAATGTTAATTAATTATTCTTTACCTTATCATATAATCTTAATTATGTTTAAGATGACAACAGAGTAATCTTTATCTGTTTGAATGGGATTAGGAGTAATTTGGATCAATCAATGAAGATGTGCTAATTCTAAGAAATAAATGGAAGGAGGGGATTTTGGTGTATGATTGACTTACATTTATACCAACCACATCTTTCATATCCCTTAAAAAACACTATTTTAACTTTTTGCATGCATAGGTAAGATGGCTTATATATAAAAAATTGAAGCTTTGGTATTAGATGTGTAAATTCATAAGAGTTGAGTGATATGCATGTAAATCTTCCAAAAACAATATTAGGATATCAGGACTATTAGGACATCCTAATCGCATCAAGATGTGTCACATGGCCACTTAATTTCTTCTATGAATAAAATATTGTAATTTATCCCATTAATGTTTTAATATCTTTTTATAAATAGAGTTCCATCTTTTTTATATGTCATCAACAACTTTCTATCTTTTAATAATACTTTAAAGAACTCATTTATAGGTGACGCGTGTCATTTTATAAATATCCACCCTTTGTGCGCTACTTAGATTGGATCCAACTCTTACATAGAAAACTCACACAATTTTAGATGGGTATGATAGAACCTAAGTATGTAATTAGAATTGTAACCCAAAGATTGGTGCAACCTTAAACACTCTATTAGGGTTGAACCAAACCCGGGACGAGCAATAGCCTTGAATCAAACCATACTGGACTAAACAGAACACATGCAATCTCAAAATTGAACAATAATTAGACTAGTCTATGAATCTTGTACCTAACAATCCCTCGTCTTGTATAAAACTTATGGGCTGTTTTTATGGTGGAAGATGTGCATACATATCACTTAATTCTTATGAATTTAATCTCAATTTTTTTTACATATATGCCAACTTATCAATGCATGAAAAGGTGCATTTCACTTTTTAAAAGTTAAAATAGTGATAATTTTGTTGTGATATGAAATATTTGGTGATATAAATTTTAAAAAGTAAAGTTTTAGATGTTAGATATATAAATACATAGGAATTGTGGTTTGCATCTATATGCCCCTTTATAAATATCCATCCTAAATCCATATGCAATACTTATATTCACCCATAATTCAACAATATTATAGACAATTCATGAATCTCAAACCTAACAATCCCTTATCTTGTAAAAAGTTTTTGATTTATTTTCTTATGAAATGTGTGGTGCAGGCGGGCGGTTGCCGGTGACTTGGTACCCCGAGTCTTTCACCGTTGTTCCGATGAACGACATGAACATGAGAGCCGATCCTTCGAGGGACTACCCGGGCCGAACCTATCGATTCTACACTGGAAGGGCTGTTTATGAGTTTGGTTATGGCTTAAGCTACTCCACCTATACCTACAAATTCTTATCAGCTCCAACCAAAATAAGCTTGAAGAATTCCTCTTCCAAAGCTCTCATGAATGAGGAGATTGATTATCTCCACATTGATGACAGAACACCATGTGAGGACTTGAAGTTCAGTGTGAAGATCTCAGTGGCGAACAATGGAGATATGGATGGAAGCCATGCTGTGTTGTTGTTTGACAGATCTGTTGCAAGGATTAGAGGGTCGCCGAGGAGGCAGCTGGTTGGATTCGAACGTGTTTTCGTCGCCGGTAATGGCATCGCCACTGTTGAAATTTTGGTAGATCTTTGCGGGCAGATGAGCTCTGCGAATGAGAAAGGCGAGCGTGTTTTGGTGCCGGGTGGTCATATATTGATGGTGGGTAATGCAGAACATGAATTGGCTATTTGCATGTGAGGTGAAGAAGATGATTTTAGGTGTGATTCAGTGTTTAATTTTATTGGATGTTTTTCTGATGGTTTTACCATTATGATCTCATTGTTTGTCTGGTNTGAGAAAGGCGAGCGTGTTTTGGTGCCGGGTGGTCATATATTGATGGTGGGTAATGCAGAACATGAATTGGCCATTTGCAGGTGAAGTGAAGAAGATGATTTTAGGTGTGATTTAGTGTTTAATTTTATTGGATGTTTTTCTGATGGTTTTACCATCATGTTCTCATTGTTTGTCTTAATTTCAATATCATGTACAAAAAAATTCTCTATAAATAATTTGTATCCATCCACATTCAGGCTNCTTAATTTCAATATCATGTACAAAAAAATTCTCTATAAATAATTTGTATCCATCCACATTCAGGCTGAGAGAGATGCTAAAATGATCATATCATTTTACACTAGAGCTTATAAAAATGTTTATTGAGTTCCCTAATTTTTTAAATATCAGCTTAAATAATTTATCAATTTTTAAATGATAAATTATTTTAGCCCTTATTTAAATGATCAATGAAGGGTGAGCATTCAAGTCCTCCCAAGCTCTAACAACATTCTTAAAACATTTTCTACTGCAATAGTCAGACCTACAAAGCCAACAAACCTTAAAAATAAGACATTAGTTGAATTTTTGGGTAGGATAATAATGTAAAAAAAGTAAATAAATAGGTATTAGATAAGCAAATAAATAGGAATTGCATGGTATGCATGAAAATGCCTCAAAATAAGGGGGTGGCCATGATTGAAGAATCCATGCCAGATTTCATATATTTCATTCTCAGGCAGTACTATTTAAAATTTGTCAGCCCATCAGTTCCCATGAATATACATTATTACACGCAAAAGTTAAAAAAAAAAATAATAATAAAAAAGGAAACCATGAGACACAGAATATAATGTAAAGGAACATATTGATACATGCACAAATCTACATCAAAGCCCTATTTTTTAGTTAATGGAACAATCTGCTTGCCTATTTATAGCTAATGAAGCAATTTTCTTCTCTATAAAGATCTATCTTTGTAATGAGATTCCTCTTGTGAATCTTCTTCCTTCACAAGCTCATTAATTAACCTCTCCATATTCCTCCTATATATTGGCATATAGTGATCATTTATCATTGCCTGCGAAAGCCTTAACTTTCCATAGAGTGATCTCGGGGTCTCAAAAACCCTAATATTTGCCTTCTCTCGAAATTCATGATCAACAGTGTCGCCTACCTCCTCCTCAGGTGATCTATCATTTGGATTAAATGTCACGATGTGAATTATTCTCCCCGGAGGAAAGAATCGATGGACTTCGGTTGTAACTACGGGAAGTAAGCTATCCGATTCGCTTGCCTCCGCCACCTCCGCAACGGCAGCGACTTCTTCTTCCCTTATCTCTCTCACAACGTCAGCCCCCTCACCCACACTTCCTCTGTAGATCTCGCTCTCGAGCTGTTGCCAAAGCTCGGCCTCGGTCATGCTATCTTCCTCATTCCGTGCGAGGCCTATGAGGTCGTCCTCGTCAATCTCAGCCTCGACAGCATCGTCAATTTGGGCTGTCATTATCTCGGTTCTCGTCTCCATGAAGGTATTGTTTGAGGTCAGACAAGGATCCACTGTCTCAGCTGCTGTGGTGGAGTTGGTCCCAGGTTCATCTAGTCTTGAGGTGGAGACGGACATGGTGGCGCTCTGCCGGCGACGGGGACCCATACACGACCATGAGGTTATTCGTAGGGATTGACTAGTCCAAGCAGCCTGGGCCACATTACGAGCTCTCTTCATCACGACCTATGAGATTTTTTTTTTTTTCATGAGAAAAAATGGATAAGAAGTTAGATCCAAAATTTGGAATGATGCGTTAAATTTCAAGTATCAGCCAACTTCCCGTGGCTTTTAGGGAGCTGAAATTACTAATTGCCGCAATAGTACTGCATTCCAAAACTGTACATGAGGATTTACATACATATCACTTCCTATGTATTTACATATTTAGCATCTGTGCTTCAATTTTTACATATATGCCATCTTGCCTATGCATGAAAAAGGTGTATTTCACATTTTAAAGGTTAAAATGATAGTAATTTTGATGTGAGGTAAAAGATTTGGATGATATAAATGTAGGAAGTGAAGTTTGGTGGCAATTGGGTGGGGTATGCATGTAAGTGCCCCAACTGTATATTACTGAAATCATTTATTGGCCTTGGGGAAATTAGCATGCATACCACACCATTCATATCTGTTTACATATTTAACACCTAAACATTTATATTTACATTTATAACACTTGGAGAAAAAGTATTTCTTTTTAAAAAGTAAAAGTGGTTTTTTTAAATTTTGATATTAAGGATTTGAGTGCCATGCATGTAAATATAAGAGCTCATGTGTTAGAGAAGTAAATATATAAGAATTGTGGGTATGCATGTAAATGCCCCTATTTGCAAATATTTAGATTTTAATTTTAAGAAATATCATGCTAAAAATTAAGAAACAAACCTGAGTTCCATTCGAAACAGGACGAAGAATTGAACCGGCACCAGCTACTCTTGCTCTAGCATTAGCAATTGATGATATTCGAGAGCCGAGAGCAGAAGCAGAGCGATAGACCGTACTCAATATTCTTGTTTGCTCTATTTGACTTCTTAGATCATTTAGCCATGCTGATGCAGTGACCTATTAAACGCAATTTAAAATAAATATTCAGAAAAGATAACATGTATTTTTGTAGATGCAGAACTGTAAACTGGAGCTTGTGTATTAACTGACGACAGAAGCAGAACCAGGAAATTTGATAAAAGATACAAATAGATAAAAAATGAAAAATCCAAACTCATTTTTCTGCAGTTAACTACTCTTGCATTGTAAAACTGCTAAGGGGCTGCTTGGTCGGCGAGAAGTGTATTATAGCTCTTTTGCATGGGTTTTGGAAATCTAGACATTTGGTTGGAAGAATTTCGAAAGCAGTGCAAAATTATGATGTCTTAGAAATTCATTCTCTAATTCAATTTCAATGTATTTGGAATTCACTGGATTTGAGTGAATTTCAAATACACCATTTTGTGTAAGTGATGTCCGCCTATCGCCATTGATAGGTGTATTTTAATGAATTTATTTTTATTCAAACCAAACATAAAAATATAAACTCCTATATTTATTTTACATTGAAACAAACAACTCCAAAGCATTCCAAATATAGTACATCTCCTTTACATTCTTCCTTCAACAAACCAAACAGCCCTTAAAACTTTTGACTAAACAATTTAACATTAATTCAATATGAAAATGAAACTCCAAAAGTGACCATGCGTCAGGAACTCTAAATATGAATTAACTCCTTGGAGTCCGGGGATCGAAACTAGCATAATGTGGTGTGTGTGAATTGTGCATTGGCTCTCTAAGCTCCAAAAAAAAAAGGGGGGGAATTTACATATATACCACACAATTCTTATGTATTTACATATCTAAGATCCAAAATTTGATATTTATACTTATGCCTAACCTATGTCTGAAAAGAAGTATTTCACTAATAAAAAGATAGTGATGGTGGTATTTTTATGCATGTAAATATGAATGCATTGGTCCTGGATATGTACATACATAAGAATTATGCGTTATGTATGAAATGCCCCAAAAAAAGGGAGGGCTTCAAATACAAACCTCAGAACGCAAGTCATCCACTGAAGCTGCCGAGAACGTAGGAACCAAGTCAGCTCCATTAATAACTGACGTAACGAAGTGTGTACCCGACTCTGCCAAGTCCCAGCTCATACATGCAGCTGCATGTACAATAAATTCTAAGTTAGTGAATAATCGCAACTTGTAATGAATATGCCAAGTTAGCAAACACAGCAACTTAATAGTAGGTTCACAGATATAAATATAAATGGCGTTATGAAGATCTATAATTAATTTTCTAAGATAATAAAGTTGATATAATTTTCATAGAATTGCTATGAAAATGGCTTTATAACTACATGTTCTTCATTAGATTAAACATTTTCTATGACAGTCCTCTAAACTGCTAAAAAACATTTGTCTTAAAGATGAAAGCCAATCCCTTGAGCAAAACTCCTTCAATTAAACCAGCATGCTTCAAAGTACCTCTTTTAGGCCGGTCTGGACTTATGTTGCATTTATAAGTTTACTTACAAACCCGACGACTTGCATTTTATGTGAAAATTATCATGGTTGACACTCTGATTCTCACATAAATACCATGCATGTTAAAGGAGTGAGCATCAACATTTATTTTTGAACTATTAATAGGTTCGCCAAATGTTTAACGTTTGCCTAACAAAAGGAAAGGAATAAAAGAACAAGTAAAAACCAAACAAAAAACAATATTGAAACAAATCCATTCAGTATGTGAGCCTAGAACAGAAGAACCATATACATCTTCATCATTTAAACAAAGGTAAATAGAACATGTTGATGTATGCCCCGGACTACTGGCAATGTAAGGGTGTATTATTTGAGTCTAATTTTGAAAAAAAATACAATAAGATTTTCATCATATCACACACGCTAAAGACAAATCAAAAAGGTACCACGCATGATAAGTAGTTGGCACAAACATATAAAATTTTTGAAGTGTTTGTACTTCATAAATTCCAATTTGCAACATTTACTAAAGAATGAAGATGGCATGTTCTTTTGGATGACTTAGGTAACAAAGTCCGGAATGAGTCTGAGTAAAAGCCCAAAATAGTCCACCAACTACTAAGAAACGACCAATTTAATCTTAGAATTTTAAAATGATCCAATTTAATCTCATACTATAAAATTTGTTTTGAATTGATCCAAAATCAAATTTTCCATTTAATTTAAAAATGGCTTTCACAAATTTAAGGGTAAATCCATCTTTACAATCTTTAGGAATCAAACTCGCCATGTACTTCATTGCTCCGATTCACTGAAGAATTCTTATTGAAAAATAACCCCGATCTAAAGCTTCATTGCTCCTCCACTCGAGTGGCTTCTCTGGTTCTATTTCACCGTTGACAAAGCACACAACTCAAAACATGCACTCCCCTTCGTTACTCCCTCACTTGACGGTGCTGCCTTCATCTCTGTCTCCCATCTGTGGTGCTTGCGTTGACAGAGCAGGCTTTGACCTTAAGTCATCGACTGCATACTCCCTTCATTGCTCCTCCACTCGAAGGTTGATGCCACCTCACTATGGTCGAGGAGGATGCGCAAGCGTGCGGATGGAGGCAAAGCCTGTTCGCGCAAGCACCACAGATGAAGATGGAGATTGAGAAAGAGATGAAAATTGCTCCGTTGAGTGGAGCAACGAAAATTCTGGAGACATGTCGATAGTGAAACAGAAGCAAAGAAGCCATGCGATTGGAGGAGCAACAAAGGTTTAGGGCTAGGCTATTTTTGTGTAAGAATCCTCTGGC
>JXCR01146851.1:28463-94221 GCA_002079205.1 Phalaenopsis hybrid cultivar | reverse complement strand
CGGTGTCGCTCTAATCAACTTTAATATGCCCTCATAAAATTTAAAGAACTTCAACCATAGGGCCAACTAATTTGACATTATAACTTGACACACTAGATAACTCAAACTTATCGCGGCAATGAGCTTAGAGCTAGCATGGTGGGCTGCACGGCCATCTTCAACAGCAAAACCTGTCTTCCCCAGCTAAATCAATCTTCCTTAGACTTAAACAACAAAGCCATAGGATTTCGTCTTCCCCAGCTAACCCAATCTTTCTTCCTTAGACTTAAACAACAAAGCCATAGGACTTTGATAGCTAAACCAATCTTCCTTCCTTAAACTTAAGCAACAAAGCCATAGGACTTTGAGGTTGTTTTTATTGCAACGTAAATCCTCACCTTATCTTTAGGCCTTTGTATAGCCCTGCTATACAATATAAGCCCTAAAACGTAAATCCTCACCTTATCTTTAGGCCTTTGCATAGCCCTGCTATACAATATAAGCCCTAAACGTAAATCCTCACCTTATCTTTAGGCCTTTGCATAGCCCTGCTATACAATATAAGCCCTAACACATAAATCCTCACCTTATCTTTAGGCCTTTGTATAGCCCTGCTATACAATATAAGCCCTAACTCATAAATCCTCACCTTATCTTTAGGCCTTTGTATAGCCCTGTTATATAATATAAGCCCTAACTCATTCTTTAGACTTAAACAACAAAGCCATAAGACTTCGAGGTTGCTTGCTTATGCAACGTAAATCACCTTATCTTTAGGCCTTTGCATAGCCCTACTATACAATATAAGCCCTAACTCGTCTTAGGACTTATCTTTAGGCCTTTGTATAGCCCTGCTATATAATATAAGCCCTAACTCATCTTAGGATTTCGAGATTTTATCTTTAGGCCTTTGCATAGCCCTGCTATACAATATAAGCCCTAACTCGTCTTAGGATTCTTAGGCCTTTGCATAGCCCTGCTATACAATATAAGCCCTAACTCGTCTTAGGACTCCAAGGTTGTCGCATAGCCCTGCTATACAATATAAGCCCTAACTCGTCTTAGGATTCCGAGGTTGTCGTTTGTTAATAGCCCTGCTATACAATATAAGCCCTAACTCGTCTTAGGATTCCGAGGTTATCGTTTGTCATGACCTAAATCCTCACATCTTCCTATACAATATAAGCCCTAACTCGTCTTAGGATTCTGAGGTTGTCATTTGTCACAACCTAACTTCGAGGTTTCTTGCTTATGCAATGTAAATCCTCACATCATCTTTAGGCCTTTGTATAGCTCTATACAATATAAGCCCTAACTCGTCTTAAGATTCTGAGGTTGTCGTTTGTCACGACCTAAAGCCTCACATCTTCTAGGTTATTTGTGTGATCATTTCGCACGAATGTAAGCCCTAACAAATAAAATTGGCAGGATGAAACACCCAAATATTTCTCCTCAAAACTAAAGCCAAACATTAGGATAGCTTGGGAAGTCACTGAGGTTCTCCTCTGGATCCATGACATCCCCTAATTCCTCTTCCTTTGGATTCTATAATAAAATGCTCCAAATTTGAACTAATCCCCTTTCACACCTCTACGTTCGATTTCGTTGAAGACTCCTATATAAAATGTTCCAAATTTGAACCAATCCCCTTTCACACCTCTACGTTCGATTTTGTTGAAGAGTCCTACTCTTTGAAACTCCTTGAAGATAATATTTCCTGATTTTTATCGAGAGTCTTCTTAGGTGACTTTAGTTTGAAATTCTTTGAAGATAATATTTCTTGATTTTTATCGAGAGTCTTCTTAGGTGGCTTTGATCATTTAAGATGTAATTAACTATAGGGGCTCGCCCTTATAGGAAGCATGTCCGAACCGGCTTAATATAAACCTTTTAATCCTTTATATTAAATAAGGGAACTTGTCGGCAAATACAAAGGTTTCGCAGACCAAACAGACGTCACACTTTCCTTAGTTTATTTGATCGAGCCTCATCCTCAATTTNAAATAAAAAATTGATTAAACAAGGATTAGAGAAATAAACATAACTAAGTCAAACATCCTGGAAACACCACTATGCCCAATTAGGATTAAAATTTGGCTAAGTGATTTAAATTACAATAAGTTGTTTCTTCAAGGGTCTTCACCCACATAATTTTCAAAATTAAATGATAAATGATAATTACCCTATTTTTAGGGATAATTGAGACATGGGGGTTCACTGAGTAATAAGGGTATTTACAGGATGAACCATTAAGCAACATAATGAGTTTAAATGGACTCGAGGCTTTTCACTAGTTGGTGAGAGAGAGGCTTGGACTTGCTTCCCCCTCTTAACTTGTTGGATACCTCAGAGGCCTTTTAAAACTTAATATGCTTCGCTAAATGAAATCATCCTTAATTAAAATTTTAAGGACTCACCAAGATATGACATATGATTAAGAAAATTACCAAAATTTTACCTTTCCTGCTCTTCATAAACTGCCTTAACTGCATTTTAAGTTTCAGGTGGTGGAACGAGAAGACTCGCCAGGTACGCTTTTACAGTTTATAGTACCGTCTTTTTTCTACCTTTTCCTTACATGTTTCATGCTTGCATAAACTTGCGTGTTAACCATAACCATAACCCAAAATCAAAATTAAAAATCAACCAAGATAAAATTCACCGCCACAACATGCAAAATATAAAACAACTCAAAATTTAATCACAAACATCACATAAAACTACAATTGCAACTAAATCAAGACTNAAGGATTCATGTAGCCGACCCCACGTAGTGGGATTAAGGCTTTGTTGTTGTTGTTGTTGTTGTTGTATAATCCCATATTTATGCTAATTTAATAGGTAAAATCTCAGTTGAGGAAGTTACCTTAGTATTTAAGAAGATTGTGCTAACAGTGGCAAAATATAGCTATCTCACAATAATGTTGGGCATGATTTTATATTTAGATTCAAAAATAGTCTTTAAGTAAATTTTATGTTTATACTCCATAAGAGGCTCAATTTGATCATTGTTAACCGTCGTCATCATCATCATTCAGTACATTAAGAACATCTTGATTCTCATCATTATCTAGTACATCAATTTAGTCCCCGATCATTTCAGTTGTAATATTTAAAGACCAAACCAGCACTAAGATCACGTTTTTGAATTGAAGGCGTAATGAATGGCTATATTTTAGAATTCAGGTTCAAGAAAGACATCTCAATTTGATAATATGATCAGCAATGATCTGTATTTTGGCTTAAAAATAGTCTTTTAGATAGTTTTTTTAGCACAACAATTTAATTATCTTGCTTATCAATAAAACTTGGATATCATAATAGTCATCCTTGAAGGCCAAAGTATCACAATGACTAAATTTTTTGAACAAGTGAAGAAAATACTGGCGGTGCCTTGTAGAATTGATTAAAGTTTTTGAAAGTTTGGAGTAAGAGAAGCTGGCTTATAATATGATTTTTATCAGGATGAGGGCTTTTGAGATGGGTATCAATGGAACGAACATATCTATATGTTTATATCAATATTGTCTTAAGATTTTGAAAGTTTGGAGTAAGAGAAACTAGTGTATAATATGATTTTCTATCATGATGTGGGGTTTTCAGATGGGTATGAATGGAACGAATATATGTATATGTTGTGAATATGAAAACTGATTCACTGTTCAAATTGACAGTTTCTCATGTTTGACTGTAAATTGGATTTGATACTCGAAATTAATTTGGATTTATTCATTCTTTAAAATCTTCTACAACTTTCTTTGCTTGAATCTCGCCATCTATGATTTGCTGTAGAAGAGAAAAGAAAATAATTAATGAGCTTCATTAATTATTTGATTAATTTTTTAGTAGGTCTAATAACATGATGAAATTAATAAGTAGACATGCTACAACTTCTCTTGTAATCTCTCTCGGGCGTAGGTTTTATAGGGAAAGGAATCACATGCTACGCTTTTCTGTGTTGGTTCGGTGCTCTGCCTAAGGGAAGAAAGAAACCGCACGCTGCTGCCTTTTTTGTTTCTTCCTCAGTGCGGCTTGCAGGTAGAGAGAAAAGGGAGGAGAGAGAGGAAGAGAGAGATCTTTTCTTGTAATCATTGAGATAATCAACAGGTTTAATCCTTAAACTAATAAAATTCTCTGAAACTTCGTGGACGTAAGCAATTTGCCGAGCCACGTAAATCTGTGTGTTTTCGCTGTATTTTTGTTTGCAAATTTTCTCAATCCATTTTTCGTTTTATTATCGCCGTTTTTCACAACAACTAGCATCAGAGTCGTGGTTTCAAATTTAAGGAAAAACGATGGCTGGAAATGAAGTGATGACATCGGGGATCGAGAAGTTTAGTGACAGCTTTTGGTTACTGGAGGATGCAGATAGAGGACTATCTCTATGGGAAGAAACTGTCTTCCGTTACTGGGGAAGCGACCAGAGAAGATGGATGAGACTGATTGAAATTTATTGATCGACAAGTTCTGGGAGTTATTCGATTAACCCTGTTAAGATCCGTTGCTCGCAACGTTATCAAAGAAATGACTACTACAGATCTCATGGTGGTTTTATCAGGTATGTATGAAAAGCTATTGATGAATAACAATTTGCACTTCATGAAAAAGTTATTCAACTTAAAGATAGCGGAATGTTTGTCGATCGCTTGACATCTAAATGATTTTAATATCATCACAAATTAATTTTTGTTTGTTAAAATTGATCTTGACGTTGAGATACGTGCGCTGATATTGTTGGATTTATTGCTAAATAACAGAGAAGCCATGCAGATGACAATTAGCAATTTTGCAGGTAAATCTAAGCTAAAATAAGAGATGATATTCGTGATTTGATTTTGGCTGAGGAAGTGCGCAGGAAGGATTCTGGCAAGACACCGGGCTCGAGTTCAACATTAAATGTTGATTCCAGAGGGAGATCCAAGGAGAGGAACTCAAACAGAGAAAAATCAAAATCAAAGTAAAGAGGCAAAAGCAAGTCAAAACCTGATCAGCAGACAACCTGTTAGAATTGTGACAAAACCGACTACATAAAAAGGAACTACAAAAAATTCGAAGAAGACGATGAATGATATCGCTAATGTTGTAATTGAAGATGTACATGATGCAATATTGCTGACAGTTCACAGCTTTGTTGATGACTGAATACTGGATTCAGGAACTTCTTTCCATACATCTTCTCAATTGAAGTTAATGTGAAACTATGTTGCAGGTGACTTTGGGAATATATATCTGGCTGATGGAAAAACTCTGAATGTGGTGAGGATGTGAGACGATATTACACTTCCTAACAAAAGCAAATGTACTTTGCAAAAAGTCATACACATTCCCGAGTTGAATAAAAACCTTATTTTGGTTGAGCAGTTCGATGAGAGTGGTCATATAAATAGTGTTCTCAAATAGCTCATAGAAGGTTACAAAATGGGCATTGGTACTGACATGAGGTAAAAAAACTGACACACTATATATGACTGCAAGTTTACTCAGACTTGATTACATGAGTCAAAGGGGTATGAAGAACTTCAGTTCAGAGGTAAGCTACCAGAGCTAAAGTTAGTTCATCTCAGCATGTGTGAGAGTTTCATTATGGGGAAACAGAAAAATGTTAGTTTCTCAGAAAGTGACGAAGCGCCAAAGACAGGAAAACTGAATCTTGTACACACAGGTGTGTGGGGAGACAATCTTCAGTGGCATCACTTGGAGGCTCTCGTTACTATGCCACAGTCATTGATGACCACAATAGAAATGTAAGGTTTGTTGATCTACCAGAGGTCACAGTGCAAGGCGGTGATGGAAGTGATGAGGAGAGTGGGTCCGGTGCACCCATTCCTATTGTTCCGCAGGCAATTGCGGAGCCGTCCACCCCTACAGCTACACTTCGCATTTTAGTCAGGAATATACATTCTCCTTAGTGTTACTCACCGACTTTGAACTACATTTTGCTGACAGATGGTGGAGAACTATACAGGTTGAGGAATCCTTGCAAGATGAAAATTCGAGCAAGTGGAAGCTGGCCATGAAGGAGGAGATTGATTCTCTGCTGGGAAATTAGACATGGGAGCTGTCAGAACTTTCAACAGAGAAGATGACATTGCACAACAAGTGAGTGTACCGGGTAAAGACCGAACATGATGATAGTAAGAGGTACAATGTTTGACTTATTGAAAAAGACTTTCAGCATAAGCAAAAAATTGCCCATGCAGTGAGAGTTATAAGCAGATACATGAGTAACCAAGGAAAGAACTTGGAGGTACATGACTATGCTGACACTGATATGCTGACTAAGAGTTTTACTCTTAAGAAACTGAAGTTGCTCTCGACTTCAGTTGGTTTTCCAGCGTGAAGACATGAGTCTTGAGTTGCAAAGGTGGAAGGTATCATATTTGAAGAAAAGGGCGACGCAGTCGGTGGATGATGCAAACAGTGTACCCGTTTCTAAGTGGGAGATTTGTTGCGAATATGGAAACCGGTCCACTATTCAAATTGATTGTTTCTTATGTTTGACAGCAATTTGGATTTGATACTCGAAATTAAATGCTAAATTAATTGCTCTTTATTCTTTCCTAAAAATCTTCTACAGCTTTCCTTGCATGAATCCCACAATTTATGATTTGCTGTAGAAGATAAAAAGAAATAATTAATGGATTTCATTAATTATTTGATTAATTCTTTAATGAATCTAATAGCATTATGAAATTAATAAATAAGCATGCTACAACTCCTCTTGTAATCTCTCTCGGGCGTTGGTTTTATAGGGAAAGGAATCACATGCTACGCTTTTTTGTGTTGGTTTGGTGCTCTGCCTAAGGGAAGAAAGAAACCGCACGCTGCTGCCTTTTTTGTTTCTTCCTCCGTGTGGCTTGCAGGTAGAGAGAGAAGGGAGGAGAGAGAGAGGAAGAGAGATCTTTTCTTGTAATTGTCGAGGTGTTCGACAGACGTAATTCTCAAGCTAATAAAATCCTCTGCAACTCCGTGGACACAGACAATTTGCCGAACCACGTAAATTTGTATTTCCGCTGTGTTTCTGTTTGCGAATTTTCTCGATCCATTTTTCGTTTTATTGTCGACGTTTTTCACAAGTATATGTTTATAATAATATTGTCACAAGTATATGTTTATAATAATATTGTCGTGCCAGAAAAAAAAAAAATTATACGGCCTAAGAGATGATGATATAATCATAGGCATGTTTGTAATATGGATTTTGTAACGAGACGAGCACGTGGATGATTATTTACTATGCTTCCGATGCTATATTTAGAAATAAAGTTACATGGCTAATTTGAAATAGTTAAAATTTAAATCATATAATGAGAATAATCTTAAAGAAACGAAAAACTAACTTAAAATAGTTAATAGTTTTACTGGTTTAACGAAAAACTAAATTAAAAAAAGAAATAAATAATAGAAAGAATTCGGAAATTATTAAATAAATCAATTTAATTTTGAAGCGTTCCTTCCATTTTTAAGAAAAAAGACCCTAGATCTTTTAAATAAATTCTCTGTACTATTTTTTTATTATTTTTGATAAACTTTGATATTTCTTTCATGACAAGTTAGTTATTGATGACCAAATATGATTATATTCTTCTTTGCATATTTTTTTTAAATTTTTTTTATAGTTCTTCCGTGAAATAGTTAAATAAATTTAATTTTTCTTTCCACACCTATTTTTTACAATCTTTTTTTTTTACTTGTACTGTTCCAATCATCATAATTTTCTGCTATTGAACAAATTTGTGTTGCTGCTGGTAGCTAGTGGGAAAGCTGCCGAATTTGGTTCTTTGAAAGAAGGCTATATGTTTGATACATCAACAGGTTTGGCACGAATGTAAGCGACATCAAACTTCTATTATTCATGTAATTTTAGCCGTGAAAATTAATATATATTTAAAAATAACAACTGTTGGACTTTAATGCTCTCTATGTCCAGGCTATTAAGCTCCCCAACATGTCCGATTCTGGAAGCCCTTGGAAGGAAGCTTTCTTTTGAGATAGCCGTTGGATTGAATGGACGTGTTTGGGTATGGCTCTAACTAATCTGATTTATTAGGGGCATTTACATTCATACCACCCAAATTTTATGTATTTACATATCTAACATTTAAGCTTTGATTTTTTTACATTTATACCAACCAAATCTTTCACATCATGTAAAAAGTAGTACTATTTTAACTTTTAAAATTTGAAATACACTTTTTCATGCTTAGTTAAGTGTATTTAGGAGTGAAATATGCAAATAGATAAGAATTGAGTGGTGTGCATGTAAATCAGCTTTATCATTATTTATTTTTTTTTATGAATTTTGCAGAATATTAATTTCCTTTTATTTCTCTAGGTGAATGCTGCTTCTCCATCCACTGTGATTCTTGTATCTAATGCGATTATGAGATCTGAATTTTTGAGTGATGTGCAGCAAAAAATTATGGTGGAGAAACTGATGCAGAGGTTACAGGGATAGCAGGTCTGTAAAATAAATATGATTTTTTTCTCTTGAAACGGTTGTGGTCCTATGTCAATTTTCTTTTTTCTAGTATTATTGGGATTTTTAAGGAAAAAAAAAAGCAGAAAAGTTTTTCCCTTGTTTTTAACCATGTTTTATGTAAAAAATTTTGTTTATTGCAGTCTACTATTTTTCGATTATTTTTATTTAGGGGCATTCACATTCATTTTATCCAACATTTAAACTTTATTTTTTATATTTGCACCNGCAAGTATACGTATCGTTATCAAGTAATATAGGACTTTTTGATTAAGACCTAAATATCGAACCCACAGAGAAAATTGGCAATATGCACTTTCAAACAGCAAACTTCTATTTCAAAAAGACAATTACTTAAACTACAGATAATTTGACAGTAATTAAAATTCAAATCTTTTTGGTATTTTTAATATTTTGTCAAAACAGTAACAACTTCTAAATAACTTGAATTTATGTAAAATATGAAAATGACTTTCTCCTTTTTCATGAATCAATAATAAGTATAGGAATTCTCTTGTGAAAGTGTGCAAATTGTGTTGTGCCAAATAGGAGCAATAATATTTTTTACCCTTACTAGAGATGCTATAAAGAATTGTTGTGCCAAATAGGAGCAATAATATTCTTTACCCTTACTAAAGATGCTATAAAGAACATTGGTTAATTTAAAGTTTGAATAGTTCTGAATATCGGCTAGGCAGAGAAGATACCAGCTCTCACTCTAGAGTTCCCTCGATTCCCTCCACCTGGGGGCTAACATATGGTATCAGAACCTAAAACAATGAACTAAGTTGGGGGCTTTAACCTGTCACATTAAAGTCATCTAACTCTACACCCTTCAAATTTTATTTTCCTATTTATTTGTACTAAATCATATTAATACATTCTCATTCATACAACCTCATGTGATTCTTTCCAATTATTGACTGAGACAATACCAGTCCAGTACATTCTCATTCATACAACCTCATGTGATTCTTTCCAATTGTTGACTGAGACAATACTAGCCAGATTCTTACATGTTCTCACAAAAATTCATTCTCATTCATACAACCTCATGTGATTCTTTCCAATTGTTGACTGAGACAATACCAGCTCAGTTCTTATATGTTCTTTCAACAAATTTTAACATTTGGATAGGCCAAATCAAGAAGTAAATGAAGTGCATGAAATTAAATCATCACAACTTCTTCAAACATTAAAGATTAATACTCTCCACAACTTCCATCCAACACATTAATTACTTATCATTTTAAGGAGAAAGATAAAGAAAACTACTCAGAATCTATGGAGAAAACAATACCACACTTTAGTTTAAAGTTTAAATCATTGTCAAACCAACAAGAAGTCTCGATTAAAACCAAAAGTAGTTTAAAAATGAAGATATTAACTTATCTAAAATCCTCCACCAAACTCTTGAAGTTCCTTAAAATCTCTTCTCTTTTACAACACTTTATACTCTCAAAATAAAACTAAAAACAAAAAAGAAAAAGATAATTTATGGTGCCTCAATCTCTCCATAAGATTCTCCACAATCTTCTCAGGACTCAGCACTCTCCCTCTTCAAGCACCCATCTGAATATCTCAACTTCCTTCTTTTATAAATTTCTGAAGAGGTGCCTTAGAGATTCTTCAAAATGTGTCCAAATTTGATGTATTCTCTAAGGGATGCCTCTTTTCACAAGTCTTTTAATAATATTTATGTTCCTAGTGGTCATAACTACCCTCTTTAGCCAATAGGTGCCTCAAATGCCTCTTCAAAATTTGGTCAAATGAAGAAAACCGCCAAATAACTACCTTTAGCGTTTAGGCGTTGTCTTCTCTGTTTCACCGATGCTTAGGCACCAAAACACTTTTGCACAAATTTCACATTTTTGCTCAAAATTTGATCCTTTTTCACTCATTTTAGCATTTTTCACCTTTTTTAATTATACCTAAAAGAAAAAACACGCAAATGTATTCCATTAAAGTGCAATATCTCAAAAATAAGTATAAAAAATTTGTCTAAAAACACTATATATTTTAGGTGTATCACCTACCCTAGGTCTATTGATAAGAGTGAAACATATGATATTTACGTAGCACTTTTTCTGATATTTTACATTTTTTATACTATATTATGATTCAGAAAGGTATTTTTTGTCTTACTTGTGCAGGAAACCAAAAAATTTGGAGTAAAAAAGAACAAAAATAGTTACAATACAAGGATTTTGGACCGGCACAACTACGCCACCAAGAAGGCACATCTGCTTTAACTTCGGAGCACATTCATCGTGTTCAACACTCCCATGCCCAGTTTAAAGCACCCACACCGAACTCAACGTGCTCATTCGCTCGTCTATTCAACCTTGAGCACATCGATTCCATACTTGTGGCGCACGCAAGCTGGATTCAGCGCACCAACGCCATTTTCACGGTGTGTCTACGCTAGTTTGCAGAAAGTTTATTTGGCAAGACTTTTCTTGCCTTTGACAAGCTTCGACTATAAATTAACTCATGAGGTCGATCTTAGGGGATGATGCGTGGCTGGAGGTTGTGAGGATTGATCAGAGAAAGCTCTTTTCTTAAGCTTCTTTGCTCCATTTGAACTAAACCTTACAAGGTGAGTTTCCACCACTAATTTCTAGTGAGCTCATGAGAGATCTTTTGTATCAGAGGGAAATGTGCCACTCTTATGGAGTACACAAGTTTAATTTTAATTTTTTACTATTGTTCATTTCATGCAATGAAGATCTTTATGGATTTTGTGTTTGTGATTTTCTCGACAAAGCATGGCTAGTATTTTCTTCATGTCTCTGTGATGTAGGGTAGTGGTTTTCATCATGGTTTTCTAGATGTTTTTTCCTTTAGCAATTTTTTTTTTCATGCATTCATGGCCTATGTTGTTGGTAACCTTCGATCTTAATTTACTCCTATTCTGACCAGCTGAGATGTTAAAATGTTTCATTAAACTATGACTTCTAACCTTTGCATAGTGAAACTGAAGGTTTAAACACAAATTTTTCAGAGAATGGCCATATTTCAGTAGAATTATATAATCTTTCTGGGGATTAGAAAATACATGTTAAATGCCATGAGAATTGAGGAAGCCTTAACTTCATGGGTTCTAAGCTTCTTTTGATTTAGACATAGGCATAAGGAGTAACGTATAATTTATTGGCAACAATTACGTAAGTAAAAATTTAGAAAATCCACAATCACGTGATCCCAAAATCACATAGGCATGAGCCTCATTATCTTTAAGGAACTCTCGAGATATTTCCTTCTTTTTTGTTCTCTCTCCATGATCTATTCTGTTTTATTAAGATTTTAGGATTTAAATCTTCATTGTGAAACTGCCAAGCTAGGTTCATCATGATTCATAAATTACTGAAATAAATGTTATACTTACTCTGTGGGATCGATATGTGGTACTTTTTAATCGCATTACTACTTGACACATGCACTTGTATTGTACAACCGACTTAGATCTCGATAATTTTTGGCACATCAAGTTTTTAGAGCCGTTGCTAGGAACAGATGTTAATAATTGTTTCTGTTGTTAGAAAGACTTAATTTAAAAAATTTAGGATTTAAGTTTAGCATCTTTTTGTTTCTTTTTTTTATTTTTTTATTATTTATGTTTTTACATGTGTAGTATTATTGTTTTCTATGCATATGCTAAAAAATAAAAAGGAAAGAGAGTGAAAGCCAAAAAGCAAAAAGAATTGTTGTTAGTGTAATTTCTGCTTTCACTTATTTTCATTTGCATATAGTTTGTAGCCTTTGTATGTGAGATTTTTGACCAAATTGTGTGGTTCAATATAATTGTGTGTTGCATATTTTAGATTTCCATTTATACAGAGGGAGCTAAGGTTGACCTTGCCCCTTTTTACCCTGAGAGCGAGTGCACTCTTAGATGTCTTAGAAGATCGCACTTGTTTCCCGAAACACTTGTTGAGATGGCTGACACCCTCATATTGAAACCACTTAGGGAGTATGCCAACCCTTCAATTGAGTAGAACCATAGGGGCATAAACTACCCATCTATTTAAGCCATCACATTTGAATTGTGTCCTGCCATAATCAAGATGGTACAAAATAACAATTTTAGGGGACTTCCCACTGAAGACCCAGACATTAACTTGGTTAATTTTCTTGAAATAAGTGCCACCTTCTAGAACAATGGTGTCTTTAATAATATTTTTAGACTGTGGCTTTTTTTCTTTTCCCTAAGGGATAAAGCTAAGGTATGGCTTAATTACCTTGCTCTGGGATCAATCACAACCTAGAATGACTTGGCCCAAAAATTTCTGGCCAAATACTTTCCTTCATCCAAAACTACAGAGCTCAGGAATGAAATCACNTTTTTAAGTTTGAAAACTAAGATTTTTCTTTTCTTGATATATTCGTTAAGCTTGATACAAGACTTCATAGTTCTCACCAATTAATGTTTAGCTTTGAATTGGATAATTTTTTTTTTTTTAAAAATATGGTGTAGAATTGTCTTCTTGGCTACAAAGAAATTAGTGTAAATTTATGCATTAGGTGAACTAAAGGCTTTACGTTATCAGGTGCAAACATGTTTTCGTTAAACTAATTGTTTCAATGCATGTCACATTATTGTAACATGTAAGGGGAGAGGTTTATCACTTAGGAGGTATAAAAATTTTTCATCATATGCACTTTTAGTATTGATGCATTTTTTGTATGTATACATATCCGTGTGTCCATGGGCACATTCTTTGGTAATAAGTTGGTAATCAGCCGCATTGTCAGTCGTAAGACCCCTCTGTTCCGAGTTTGATCCCTACGAGGACGGATATCACATATGGGGAGAGTTATTCTCAAGTATATATATCTCCGTGTGTCAGTTATATCTCTCTCTGTTACTTCTAGGGATTTTATAGCTTAGGATGTTGGCTTAGAGATGATGAGTGAAAAAAAAAGATAGGTATTGCCACACTTTTGAGTTAGATAAGAGAATTGTTATTTATTGATTTAATTGGATGGATGTAATTATATTTTATAAGAATTCATCAATAGAAAATCAACCTCATTTATTATGTGATAACCTTTTAGATGACTAAGAATTTGTTTGGGATCACTTTATTTTTATGTTTTCTCTTTATTTTAGAAATATATTTATTCAGTGCATTTATTGCATGCATATTGTTTTTTTTTAATTTTCAAACATAATTTAGCTTATATTTAAAAACACTCAAAATATCCATAAATTAGTATGTGTTTTTTTTAAATGACCATGTAGTAATATATTAATAATGTTTTATTTCAAATAAAAATATAAACAAAATAAAATAAAAATGTTATAAATTTTTACATAAGAGTCATTTTATTTAGTAGTTGATATCTATAAATATGTTTTTTTTTTTTGCAATTATTTTCCTTTTTTATTTTCTTTTTCATTTGGCTTCTTTACATGTATAATCTTATTTTGTTTTTAATATTGTTGAGCCTTATTGGAACCAAATATCAAATATCAAAATTAATATTACAATTTACTTATTATTATTATTATTATTATTATTATTTTTGGCTTTTATGAACAATAATTACTTTATCAATATGAATGAGACAAACAAACATCATTTTCTTAAAAACAAACTTTGCAACTACTTATTTATTTATTTTCCAATCAATTTGTTAGGAGCTTCCTACCAAAACAAAAGAATATTATAGTTTTATGTTATTATCCAATGCCCAAAGTTTGATATATATTCTCAAAAAAACCTTTGGGTGTCATAGACTTAGGGTTCGTTTGGGGCAGTTTATAAGTGCGGGCAGCGTTTTCAAAACGACGTCGCACTATTTGGNTTTAATATATATATATATATATATATATATATATATATATATATTAAAGTTGAGGTGGTACTGAAACTAATCAAATCCGCGGTTACGGAAACAAATTTCATTAAGCAAATGATTAGGTTTACAAACATGACTCAAAGTTGAAAGGAAATTGTAACAAACACTAATACTATACAAGGGCCGAAAGAGAAGTTTTGAGAGTTGTGGTGGCAACGGCGAAAATGGTGGGAGTAGTGGTAGGGGATGTGGTTTGAAGGTGGGGGTTATGGTGGCCTGTGGCTTGGAGGGGAGAAAATGGGGGAAAGGTGGAGGGCTGTTGCACCGGGAGGGGAAACAATAAGGTTTAGGGCTGCATGTGAGTGACAAGATTGGAGAGAGGAGTGGCTCGCTGACGTTAGGAGTTGCAGGTGGAGTAGGTGTAAGTCGGCAGCTACAGTAGGTTGTGAAGGAGTCAGATGGCTGTTTGAGGGCTGGAGGAAAGGTGGGTGCAGGCCGACAACTAATTGAGGCAAAGAGATGATAGGGACAAAATCAGAGAGAATACAATATCACCTTGGTTGAGGGCTGCAGGTGGACAATGGATTGGAGGGGAAAAAAGGCGAAAGGTGGAGGGCAATTGCACAGGGAGAGGGGATGCAATAAAGGTTAAGGACTACAACTGGGCGATAAGGTTGGAGCGGGGAGTGGCTGGCTGACTGCAGGAGTTGCAAATAGAGCAAGTGAAGGCCGACGATGACAACAAGCTGTGAAGGAGTCCGTTGGTTGTTTGAGGGTTGGAGGAGGAAGGGTGGATGCAGGTCGACGGCTATTGGAGTAGGGAAGATGATGAGGAAAACAAAGAGGATATAACACCTTCTTGGAGTAGGATACAGCTGAAGCATCACCTTTTGTTAAATACATCCCTAGCAAGGGGAAGAAAACTCCACAGAATTTGGAAAGAGAAATCACATATACATAACCCTAATTTCAACACACATACATATAAATAGAGGGAAATGGGTGGGAAACTAAAAAGGAAATGGGGGAAAGCAATGAGTGACAATTACATCCCCTATGGAGTCTGACCGATCGAGGCTGGACAGGGATAGTAGTTGGCCGGATTAGTCAACCTCTGCTTCTAACCGGTTCAGCCGGCCTCCAAACCCGCCCCGCAACATTAGGGGTTAGATGTGTAAATAATATAGAAATTAAATGGTATGTATGTAAAATTGTCCTTTAAATAATTATAGCTTCCTAAATTTCCTTTTTACCATGCATGCTTTCCCAAATTTGATACAACCGAACTCGAAGTAGCCTTTAATACCCCCATGAAGTAATAAACCTGTGTGGTACATTTTTTGTTTAAATAGAAATTTTTATATAGTTTTCTTCATTTTGGTGCTTATTATGTTTTTTTCTTTTTAATAATTTAGACAAGAGTCAGTTGGGCTTCCTCAAGGTTTACTTTTTTACGTTTGAACGAGAATGTATCAACATGCTTGATTTTATATCATGAAAGAACCTGAGATACACACACACACATACACACACACACACACACATACAGACCTACATACATACATACATACATACATACATACATACATCTGTCAATGATATGCAGGGGCAGTTGTATGACTGTAAATATGTTAGTACTATCGTTAAGTTAATGCAGAACAAACTCTTTGGTTCATTCCATCACAACTGAACTATTAAACATGTCCGGATTGCATAAAATTGGGTTATAGCCTAGTAGTTCCTATTGACTTCAGGCACTTTGGTTGACCCAATTGGACTCAAATAGATCTAACTGAACCAAAACTGACTTAGTAATGGATTTAGAAAATTTTCCATTCTTGGCTTAAAGCGGATAGCGGGGACAATGATGACTAATGCCATCAGAATTATTTGGTTTCAGTGTAGTCAAAGAAGATGATCGACTCGGTCTAACCAAAAGTTTTTTGTCAACGGTAATAGGTTGTTTCGTACAATGAGACCTTGTAGAGTTGAGGTGGATATTTATCCAAGGGGACATTTTTAAGTCAACTTTAGTTGAATCAGGGCTTCGTACTCTATCAAGTGCGATCTATATTTCACAACTTTAGAGGTAAAACCATTAGGGATCAAGCTTAGATTGAAGTCAATAAGCTAACTTGAATTGAGCTGAGATTACATCAAATCAAACTAACTTAAGGTCAGATCAAAATATATATAACTTTAAATGTAATTTCAATGTTCCGGATGCGCCTGCGCTGTCCGTTTCATCATCCGGGGTCGTTCGAACAACCTTGTTGACGATCAGGTCAAAAACGCGTCAAATTTAATTTTCTTCAAATTTTGGGCTCGCAATCGATCATTTTAAAAATTTTATTGAAGTTTTCAACAAATAAAGGTGCAAACGATGTGAATTGCGATAATTAACCGTTTCGATTGTTCAAATTGCGAAATTGGTGCGCGCGAATGTGCAAATTATGAATAAGGCAATCATAGGGCTTAATGGTCCTATAGAGACTCCTTTTGAGTTCCCTCATGTTGGTTTCAACCTCCTAAGTGCTAGAGGTCAAGAATCACACATGCAAAACTTCAAAAGGGTAAAAAAATGGTTTGGACTTCTAAAAAGAGGTGGGTCCCATTACTAAAGCTCTAAGATTGTCAAAGGGAGAATCTTAATGCTAGACCCTAAACCCTAAGAAGAACTATACCTCACTAAAAATGAGGTCAACATACTCTTAAAAATCTATATTTAAAAAAGGGGATGTGATTCTATCAATTTATGATTATAATCATTCAATTTTAAAAGATAATCATTATCCTTTGTTGCCCTCTACTAATATTAAATCGTAAATTTGAATTTTAATAGCTGCATAGATTTTAAAATTTTATAATTTGAATTATAAGAATAAAAATTTTATAAAAATATTTAGAGCTAATCTTGATTTTTAATAATGACTATTTGATACGTCTGTCATAACTTTTTATTTAGAATTATGTTATATCTAGGAATCTCCATGCACTTTTGGGAAACCAAATTATCTCTAAATTTGTCTAGCTTGTGGTTAAATTGGGTGTCTCAACAAGATGCATCCAATAAGCTTAAGATCACTTAATTCTGACATCATTAAGACATTCAAATACTCATAAAACAATATCTGATTAAGCGAATCACTTTGTGTCAACCGAATCTCTTGTACATCATTTACAAGATTATGAGCTTAATACTTCAAAGCAACATACAAATTAAATAACAATTATAATGTAATTCTGCATAATGAAAGCTAGATGATGTGTGTGCATTGTAGAAAATTGTAACTTCCCTTGATGTTCCTTTAATGACAAATGCTCATACATAATTTCTACCTTTGTTCATGAAGGCTTTGTAGGAAAAATAATAAGATTCTATACACGCCTCTTCTTTTGTTTTAACAACTTAAATTGTCATGACAATGATATATGCCTAAAACATATATCAATTCTTAAAATTTATTTTCTAATGATAGAAAGATTGCTTGCTTGTTTTGATCAAATTAAAAGACTAGTGGTCAATATTTGCATGGTAATTTATGGATAATAGGAAAGTTTATAGTAAATATATGCAACACAGTTGTGATTTGTGCTCTTTAGTAGATAAAATCTTCCCATTTTTCTTGTGGTTGCTNATATATATATATATATATATATATATATATATATATATATATATATATATATATATATATATATCAAATTTAGCTATCGGGAGACATATGTGACATTATCTTAAGAATAATTTTTAATATTTTACATTAATTGTGGATAAATATTGGTTAAATTTTGATGAGGCGAGAGCCACCAATTATCTATCTTTGATGCCATCATTGCCATCACATAAAATTCGTGAATTAAAAAAATAAAAGGGGGATTTACATACATACCACGCAATTCATATATATTTACATGTCCAAAATTTAAACTTTGATATTAACATTCATACCACTAAAATTTTTCACACCCACACCGACAATACCGCTAATTTGGGGCAGTTTTAGTCTTTGGAAGAATCAATTGTGGAGCTGCTGAAGAAGAAATTGTTGTTTAAAAGCTACGATGACAAATTTATTCTATTTTAAAAAAGTCAGAGTTGTTCAAGTCAGGTTGTAAAACGTAGGTTCCCACCACAATTTTTGAACAAAAGGATAATACGTAGTTTTGCCAAACACTTAACGGAGTGGTGAGACGCCGCACCGTTGCCCCAAACGCAACCTAAGACGAGCCCGTTGACTGGCTGGATGAAGTTGTCGATTGTTTGAAGTAAAGCGATTATATGATAAGAAAATCTTACATCATCATATATTTGGCGCTTTTATTTTGCGTTTGATGAGCTTGGAGTGAGCTTTGTCCGGTTTAGTGTGAGCTTGACTATTAAGTTGTCGCCATCTCTATTAAGCTATTTGGATGAGCATGGCTTTTTGGGTGGTAGATATGTAAATACATAAGAAAAATGTGGTGGTATGCATGTAAATTTTCCTAAAATTGTTGATTTTTAGTATATTTATTTGTCGATTTCTGTGTTGTATTTGACGACCGCTAGCCACCATATATATTTAATTATTTGTGTTTTTAATGAATTAACATATTTTTATGAGATTATTTAAAATATAAATAATTAAAAAAATAATCTAGATGCAATTTGTTAAGAGCGGGGCACGTCTCATCTGATAGAAGCCTGTGAGAATAAACAAAGATGTTCAGAGGTCGGTCCAACTAGAGGTGGGAGATTAGTCGAGCAGCTGACAAAGAGTCAACCAACCAAGAATACGGTCGAACAAGAGACCAGAGATATAGCTTGAGCGGCCAAACAATAGTAAACTGGCCTAGAAGTTGACCGAAATAGAGACTAACCGAATCAGAGACCACTCAGATAAAGATCAACCGACAACATAATGAAACTAATCAATTGAGGGTTGGTCGATTAAGAAGAGTCAGAGGTGTGATTCTCATTTCACATTTTTCATATATATTTACATATATAACTCATGAACTTTAGTTTTTACACATATATGCCTATATTTAATGTTCTAGAAGTTAAAATAATGGTGATTTTTATTTGATATGAAAAATTTGAATGGTATATATGTAAGAACAAAATATAGATGTTAGATATATAAATACATAGGAATTGGGTGGTATGTTAATTACCCTGCACTAATTAGTTATTCATTTAGATATATAAACTACTACTTCTTTTCCTCAAAACCTTGCCATATCCATTAGGTGAGCCAATATTTCAACCTCTACTAGCTCCTCAATGATTAAATCCTAATCATTTGCTAACTAAATATGGTTGATTACAAATAAATACCTACAAATATTGACATTTAATTTGAGGGTAGAGAGAAAATTTAATAATTGTCATGTTAGGGCTAGTTTGAGGATGTGTTTAGACTCTATTGCAGCGTATACGAAGCCGAGAAACCGTTCTACCCTCGTTTGGATGATGGTCTTTGTCGAACTTCGCTTTCACCACAATGACGACTTCAACCAAATTCCGACCACGAAGACACCACCACTTTCAGTCCGATAGAAATATCTGATTCGTTCGTCCCTCGCCGCTTCGCCCCAATTTTCCTCGCGATCCAACCATCCTCCAAGCCTTTAACAAGGCGCAAGTTTATAATGAAAGCTAACTTTCCTAAGTGGGAAAGTACTCTCAAATGAGGCCCTAGTATTGAAGTTAAATGTCATTTTTGGTGACAGCAAATTTCAGCTATGATCACGACAATGCATATGATTATATAAATTTACAAAAAATAGTTATAAAAATGGACTTTCATACCACCTAATTCCTCTAAAGTTACATTTCTAACACCTAAATTTTATCTTTTTACATTTATATCAATCAAATCTTATATATCATCAAAAAAATATGGCTATTTTTATTTTTTAAAAGTTGAAATACGAATTTTCATTGAAGGTAAGGTGACATGTATGTAAAAAATGAAGTTTAGGTTTTAAATATGTAAATACACAGGAATTGAGTGGTATATCTATAAATCTTCATTGTATGTAAAATTGCCCGCCTTTCACTATTGTCATAGGCAAACTACCATTGCCACCGCTGGACCATTATTGTCACCACCGGACCACTGCCATCGGGCCACAGCCATTGTTGGACCCCTGTTGCTTAACCACTATTGTTGACGCAACTTGGCCATCGTCTTTAGGCCACCGCCATCATTGGACCACTGTTGCTTGGCACACCATCATTGTCTTCGTCGGATCTTTGTTGTCTTGCTACCATCGTTGCCTAATCAATGTTGCTCGACCATTGCCATCATTGTCAGTTGTCTGGCCATTGTCGACGTCTAACCACCACGATATGGTTGTTGCCGCCAACCATTTCCATGATACCAATATTATTGTTGCCATACCACCTCCATCACCACCGCCTAAACTCCGTTGCTAGACAACCATCATCATCTTCGTCAAACCACCATCGTATGCTGATATCAAATTTTATAGCACACGACCTCTACTGTCGGCCTTCCTTACCTAACACATTTCACCGCTCCCCTAATGCACAATATTATTTCTGACTATTCACAAAGGGGGCATAATATAAAATATTATTGATACGCCACCAACAAATTTTCATCATCCGACACTAATTTGACGAATGACACGAATCTCGAGACGATATTTTAAACAAAAAACATTTAAAACTTGATAAAATGTAATCCAGAGCTTCGATTTCAGCAAACTTACAATCAAACTGATCGGCTCGATGAGACAGTCCTAATGATATGAAAACTAGTTCAATCCGAGTCAAATCAAGCTCAGATCAAGTCATTAAACAACTCTTACAAGATTTCTGGACACATTTTGAAGGTCAAACGACACTAGCAAGCCTAAACTCAAATCGAGCGTTTCAACAAAATAAATCCAACGAGCTTAAGATCCTTCAATTCAGACATCGTTAAGACACACAAATGTCCATTAAATGCCGTCTGTTCGAAGGAAATTTTCTGGACCGTTCGATCAAAATGGTTAATATTCCTGCATTAATTGCCCTAAGAACACTATAAATAGACCCCCACCCCTCACATGAGAGGAAGCTGAAGTATAGAGATAGAGTTTGAGGCCTTAAGGAGAAGTTGTAGCTCAACATCATCGTCGATCGTCGTCGACCACCGTAGACCGATCGTCGTCGTCAACCGCCAACCGTCGTCGACCTCTACCAACCATCATCGACTACAACTAGCTACCATCAATTACCACCAACCAGACGACGCTAGTCGGCATTGTAATATAAAAAAAAATATTGTTACTCTTTCCGGTATGTGGGACAAGGGATTTCTGTAATCATCAGTCAATAGTGGATCCCTGTAACTGGGCCAGACTCCGTAGTTTTTTCTTTACGGGCTTTTCATGTAAAAACTTCTAGAATCATCACCGTTTGTTTCTCTTTCATCTGTGTATGTGTTGAACTTTCGTATAATGCTAAGATCATAGTGTTAGTCTACCACCACAGATTTTCTAGGAGACATCAATTATGATATTAATATATCATTGCCACTCCAAATTTAACAGCGCACAACAAATAAAATGATAATGACTTGTAAATGTATTTACATTTTTCAACTTTTCCTTAATCGGCAAGCAGAACGCAGCATCCGGGAAAGCCGCGTGGGTCCAACCATCTCAAATCCAAACACAGTGAATTACGGCCCAGATCCCGTTCGGAAGCCCATACAGCTCATGGGAGGCCCACTACCTACCGTCACGAAATATTCCACTCATTATTTGGACCGCAAATAAAAACCATACTTGAATTGCTTACGTGGAGAGTTTTCAGCTATTTCAGCTATTGATTGGTGGTTGTTTACTCGTGACGTATGTTAGGTAGCAATAGGTTAACGGCACGTTGAAGATTCACCCATGACATCAAAAATAGCCAATTAGATTGGCCCACGTTCACGGGAATTCGGGTATTGATGTTTTTTTTTGCACTTAACCCCTGCTTAAAGAAGTTATTTGCTCCAAAAAGGATATTCAAGTCATTATTTTTAATTAAACGATTTTCATAGAGAGACTAAATATCATTGGACTTAACTTTACATTGACTTTTTTTCTTTTTCTTGACTTTAATTTAAAGTGTCCAAATAGTCTCCGACCAGTAGTTCAAAACGCCGCCACACTATATGGAACATGTGTTTGCGCAAATTATTCGTGCCGCACCGCGTCGGCGTCCGGGAATTCCTTAAGGGTCTTTGACGCGGGTAAAGACCCGCGTCCCGCGTTCAGCGACAAGCGTTGCCCTAGATGCTCCTAATCTCCCTCGCCCTCTACCTCCCTAGAAGAAGAATTAGGAGCACTGATTGTATCAGGTTAGCTGAGAGCATTTTGTAGTGTTCTCTCTTGAGATTCATATTTATGTAACCTTAAACAATTGCATAATAAAACATGTTCGATGTATTTATCCTTTTTTTTTTATTTTTTCTGATACTCACGAGAGTGTGATAACTGTAAGTCATCTTTTGGAATTGAACTCTGACACGAGATTGTGAAAATTGTATGTCAATTTAAAGAGTTTGAGGTTATTTTAACAATTCTATTAATTAAGAGATTAAATAACCCTCATGTAAATAGTTGGGAAATACTTTGAGACGTTGCTTCTTTTATTTACAAGAAACTTTAGCTATATTTTCTCAACAATAATTTCTTATCATATGATTTATTCGATTTATATGCATATCATATAAATTTTATGTATTTATAAACTTAATATTTAAAATTTGACATTTACATCTATAACACATTCAGTATTATAATTTCATCAAAATATGTATATTTAAGATGGTTATTTAAATTAAACAGTTAATATTAATGATTTTTTAATGTGATGATATACTCTTGGATATTATATAAATAAATATAATTTTAGATGTTACCTATTTCATGCTACTATAAAAGTTCAAAATAAAATTATTATAAAGTCATTTTATTTTTATATAAAATTTTATATCTCAAAAAAAAAAAAGTAGAGGAAAAAAACTTATTTTAATATAATTTATACGAACATATCTTGATATAAATGAAAAAATATTACATAAGAACTCCGTACGTAGAGTTACGTGTGGAGTCCGATGAAATTACATGGTAGAAGTGATCGGCCCCGTAACACAAGTGAATATTTCTCTCATGTTATTCAAGTATTATTGTGTGTTATTCATTTGTTATTATATGTTATTCAGGTCTTATTGTGTTCTGAGAATATTCTCGGTGTATAATAACGCAATAACACGACAATAATACTTGAATAATACACAATAACACCTGAATAACATACAGTAACATCTGAATAACACGAGAGAAATATTCTCCCGTATTACCGGAAAAATCACATCCACGACGTAATTTTATTGGACTCCGCACATGCGGAGTCCCCATGTAATATTTTTTGGATATAAATAATTGTAATTATGATTATCATCCACGTCAGGCTGGGCCGCACACCATCAAACTTTTATCAAATATTTAACACTAATATTAATATGTAATTAATTTTTGGCCTACTTGCTTTTAGTTTGATGGTTACATGTCTACGTTAATCGAACATTAATTAAACAATCATTTCATAGCTTTTGGCATTACAAAAATACCAAATTGTGATTGGTTTTGCAAGAAAAGAAAGAAAGTCATAAATATCAACTGACACAAATATCGAGGTATTAGATAAAATTTTGAAAAATAATATTAATACTACAATTACATGTCGTATAAAACAGGCAAATTTCAGGTCGATCAGGCTGACCCAACGGTACACAAATTGGTGCACTTTGAGTCAAATCAAACTCATATCAAACTGTTAAATTACATTTGATAGTTTTTCGGGCATAATTGAAAGATCAAAAGGAGTTTGAATCTGAGAAGCTTATAGTCGAATCAAACATCTCGACAAAACGAATCCAATGAGCATAAAATCGCTCAATTTCAATAACATTAAGATAAGCAAATATGAATCAAATATCNAATTTTATGTTAGAAACTTAGATAATGAGCACACAGTCAGACCGTGGATTATTAAGGTCGATAAAGGTAATTCTGAGATTACATGCAGTTGTAAAAAATTTGAAATGATTGGAATCNTTGATTAAAAGGGGCAGAAGACTCCCCAGTTCCGAAGGTCAACAGATCAGCCTTCATTTGACGGGCATCAACTCCACAGGATGGAACTTTCTTTCACTTTGGAACTTCTCCTCTATTTGGCATGCCAACCAAGAGAACAACTTCATCAGGATTAATCCTCAGATATTTCCCTCCAATTCTGAAAACCATTTTTTCATGTATCCAACATTGTAATATTTGAAGTGTGACCACATTGTCTTGGGGATAAGGTGGAAGTGCAAAGAACTGATCAACATTCAAGGTTTTCAGCTCATTCATCATCTCTTCGAATACAACAAGCTTGACCTTATCAAGTGCATCTCGAACTACAGATGGTCGACATCTAGAACTGATGGACCTTGGGTTCACAAACCTACATCAAACATAATAGTGCAAAAAATATAAGAGGTTTATGTGATCTAGCATAGTATTATTTAGGTTATATTATAGTAATACTTATGTTGTATTCTAACATTGTAGTATTTTGGTTATATTATCGTTATATTTTTGTTGTACTGCTGTTGTATTTTTTGGTACTTAGGTTTAGTACTTAGGTTATATTATAGAAGTATTTCCGTTGTATTCAGGTAATATTATGAAGGTTATATTCCGGTGTAGTATTAAGGTTATATTCTGGTAGTTTTTCCGTTGTATTCTGTAATTATTATAGTATTATCTCTGTAATACTCAGGTTATATTATTTAGGCTAACGTTATATTCTAGTGTTACTCAGGTTTAGTACTTGGGTTATATTCTAGAAGTTTTTCAGTTGTATTCAGGTATTATTATTATTAAGGTTATATTTTGGTGTACAATTAATGTTATATTCTGGTAATTTCTTCGTTGTATTATGTTATTATTATAACTTTATTTATGTAATACTGAGGTAAGATTTAATAGTGATTGANACAATTTACTTATTATTATTATTATTATTATTATTATTTTTGGCTTTTATGAACAATAATTACTTTATCAATATGAATGAGACAAACAAACATCATTTTCTTAAAAACAAACTTTGCAACTACTTATTTATTTATTTTCCAATCAATTTGTTAGGAGCTTCCTACCAAAACAA
Source organism: Phalaenopsis hybrid cultivar (assembly GCA_002079205.1). Classification (NCBI taxonomy): domain Eukaryota; kingdom Viridiplantae; phylum Streptophyta; class Magnoliopsida; order Asparagales; family Orchidaceae; genus Phalaenopsis; species Phalaenopsis hybrid cultivar. The sequence goes on along the minus strand of JXCR01146851.1, from coordinate 68,752 downwards.
AAGAATATTATAGTTTTATGTTATTATCCAATGCCCAAAGTTTGATATATATTCTCAAAAAAACCTTTGGGTGTCATAGACTTAGGGTTCGTTTGGGGCAGTTTATAAGTGCGGGCAGCGTTTTCAAAACGACGTCGCACTATTTGGTTCGCGCGTTTTACCAGCTTATCTGAAACTGCGTTTGAGTTTTTATACTAAACGCAGGCCGCGGGTCGACCCCTGCGATCAGCCCGCGGGCTGCGTTTCAGGATAAGCAGCCTGTCCTGAAACAAACAAGCTGACCCAAACAGACCCTTATACTTTGAAAGAGGTATGCATGTGAATATGAATGTTTATGTGTTAGATATGTAAATACATAAGAATTTTGGGGTGTGTATGTAAATGCCCTTAAATTTAGAAGGAATTAATCCTATCATGATTGACTAAAATATTTCAAGATAAACTCAATTCAAGCATTCTATTATCAGTTGGCTAATTCCAAATTAAGAGAAAATAAATTAAGAAAAACAGGATGAATCTAATTAATGATATGTAATTAAATATTATGAAAATAGTTAGTTTCTATCTAGATTTGGACCATGCCATAATTATGTATTAATTGATTCCTATGGTGCATCAAATAGACACCAAATTTAGAACATATTGACTTTAACAATATATTTCAGTTTATCAAAATTATTTTGTGGATAGGAGTTATCTGTTGAGCCGAGCTCGAGCCGCACTTGCATTTTGCTCGAGCGTGATTATTTAATCGAGTTTGAGCTTGATTGTACGAGTTCGAGCCAGCTCACTAACCAGCTTGATTAATATAAAAGAGAGAAAATAATATTAATTCAAATTAACGTTATAATTGAATGACAAATATAATAAACTATTAGAAGATAAAAAATAAGAAAATTTTTTATGTCAAATATTATGTATAATTTTTTTAGTATTCTTAATCATATAAAGATAAAATATTGAATTTTATTGTATTTTGAGGTATATTTTATATTAATCATATTTTAAACAAACGGACTCATGATCTAATGAGTCGAGTCAGGGCAAGCCTGATCCTGGCTTGTCAGCTTGACTCGACTCGTTAGTTCACAAGCCACTTATCGAGCCGAACCCGAGTCAATATGGTTCACTTACAACACCCCCTACCTNATATATATATATATATATATATATATACATACATGCATGCATGCAAATGTCCCAAAAATAAAAGTACAAGAAAATTTAAAATTTTAAAAAAAATATTTAAATGCAAAAGCATTGAGTGGTTTGTATGTAAGTGTTCCTTTAAATTTTAAACAAAGGTTTCCCGTCAATGATATGAGGGAGGGCAGTTGTATGACTGTAAATATGGGCCTACTTTACTACAGTTTGTAGTATCGTTAAGTTGATGCAGAACAAACTCTTTGGTTCATTCCATCACAACTGAAGTATTAAACATGTCTGGATTGCATAAAATTAGGTTATAGCCTAGTCGTTCCTATTGACTTCAGGCACCATGGTTGACCCAATTGGACTCAAATAGATCTAACTGAACCAAAGCTGACTTAGTAGATCAATTAGAGCTGGAATCTAGTTCGTTAACCCAAGTTGACCTAATTGACTTTAACGGCATGATAAGACCAAATAGAAACACGATCTCTTATGATTAATCCTCATCAAATCAATCCATACTAATTGGCACTGATTGGCCCTCAATTTGACACAACCAACTCAATTCAAATGTTTAATTTGATCAACTGCCCAATTTGACTAGATAAGTAGCCCAATTGACATCAATTAGTCCAATTGGGTTCGAACCAAGCTCGATTGACCAAATGGTTGGGCCAATTGAGATCCACAATCCTAATTAGATCCGCCCAATTTGTGGGTTCCGAAAATTTGTGCTCCGCGCTCCCGCGTGAGTTTTGTGGAATTTCGGGTCAATTTTTTGAAAGATAAATTAAATTTTTAGATAAGATGCTAGTCAAAGATTTCATCCTCATTTTGTGATTACTTTGAGCTGGTTTGACTTTTTCCATAGGTGCAAGCACATGTGATTAATTACCCCACTTGATAATGAGAGAACACTTTCGATTAAAACTAATCATTAGAACACTAAGTATTTCTACTCTCATATAATAGTATCAACTCGGAAATGGATTTAGAAAATTTACCATTCTTGGCTTAAAACAGATAGCGGGGACAATGATGACTAATGCCATCAGAATCATTTGGTTTCAATGTAGTCAAAGAAGATGATTGAGTCGACCTAACCTAAAGATCTTTGTCAACGGTAATAGGTTGATTCGTACAACGAGAACTTTTAGACTTGAGGTGGATATTTATCCAAGGGGACATGTTTAAGTCAACTTAGCTGAATCAGNGTAGTCAAAGAAGATGATTGAGTCGACCTAACCTAAAGATCTTTGTCAACGGTAATAGGTTGATTCGTACAAGGAGAACTTGTAGACTTGAGGTGGATATTTATCCAAGGGGACATGTTTAAGTCAACTTATTTGAATCAAGGCTTCATACTCTATCAAGTGCAATCTATATTTCACAACTTTAGAGGTAAAACCATTAGGGATCAAGCTTAGATTGAAGCCAATAAGCTAATTTGAATTGAGTTGAGATTAAATCAAATCAAACTAACTTAAGGTCAGATCAAAATATAGAGCTTTATATGTAATTTCAATGTTTTGGATGCGCCGGCGCGGTCCGTTTCATCATCCGGGGTCATTTGAACAACCATGTCGACGATCAGGTCAAAAACGCTTCAAATTTAATTTTCCTCAAATTTTGGGNTTGAGATTAAATCAAATCAAACTAACTTAAGGTCAGATCAAAATATAGAGCTTTATATGTAATTTCAATGTTCTGGATGCTTCGGCGCGGTCCGTTTCATCATCTGGGGTCATTTGAACAACCATGTCGACGATCAGGTCAAAAAAGCGTCAAATTTAATTTTCCTCAAATTTTGGTCTCGCGGTCGATCGTTTCAAAATTTTTATTTAAGTTTTCAACAAATAACGGTGCAGACAATGTGAATTGTGATAATTAACCGTGCCGACTCTTCGAATTGTGAAATTGGTGCGCGCGAATATGCAAATTATGAATAAGGCAATCATAGGGCTTAATGGTTCTATAGAGACTCCTTTTGAGTTCCCTCATGTTGGTTTCAACGTCCTAAGTGCTAGAGGTCAAGAACCACACATGCGAAACTTCAAAAGGGTAAAAAAGTGATTTGGACTTCTAAAATGAAGTGGGTCCCATTACTAAGACTCTAAGATAATCAAAGGAAAAATCCTAATGCTAGACCCTAAACCCTAAGAAGAAAACTATACCTCACTAAAATGGAGGTCAACATACTCTTAAAAATCTATATTTAAAAAAGGGTATGTGATTCTATCAATTTATGATTATAATCATTCAATTTTAAAAGAAAATCATTATCCTTTGTTGCCCTCTACTAATATTAAATCGTTCGTTTGAATTTTAAGAGCTATNCTGTTCGAATTGTGAAATTGGTGCGCGCGAATATGCAAATTATGAATAAGGCAATCATAGGGCTTAATGGTTATATAGGGACTCCTTTTGAGTTCCCTCATGTTGGTTTCAACCTCCTAAGTGCTAGAGGTCAAGAACCACACATGCGAAACTTCAAAAGGGTAAAAACGTGGTTTGGACTTCTAAAATGAGGTGGGTCCCATTACTAAGGCTCTAAGATAATCAAAGAGAGAATCCTAATGCTAGACCCTAAACCCTAAGAAGAAAACTATACCTTACTAAAATGAGGTCAACATACTCTTAAAAATCTATATTTAAAAAAGGTTATGTGATTCTATAAATTTATGATTATAATCATTCAATTTTAAAAGAAAATCATTATCCTTTGTTGCTCTCTACTAATATTAAATCGTACATTTGAATTTTAAGAGCTACNTGATGAATTTTTTGTATGTATATATATCTGTGTGTGCATGCGCACATTCTTGGGTAATAAGTTGGTAATCAACTGCATTGTTAGTTGTAAGATCCCTCTGCCCGGAGTTCGATCCCTACGAGGACGGATATCACATATGGGGGAAGGTATTCTCAAATATCACCCTTTATTATATATATATATATATATCTATCTGTGTGCCTGTTGGATGGATGTAATTATATTTTATAAGAATTCATCAATAGGAAATCAACCTCATTTATTATGTGATAACCTTTTAGATGACTAAGAATTTGTTTGGGATCACTTTATTTATTTTTATGTTCTCTCTTTATCTTAGAAATATATTTATTCAGTGCATTTATTGGATGCATATTGCCATTTTTAATTTTCAAACATAATTTAGCTTATATTTAAAGACACTCAAAATATCCATAAATTAGTATGAGTGTTTTTTTTTAAATAAGCATGTTGTAATATATCAATAATGTTTTATTTCAAATTAAAATATAAATAAAATAAAATTAAAATGTTATTATTATTACATAAGAGTCATTTTATTTAGTTTTTATTATTTTTTAATTAATTATTTATTTATTTATTTTTTGGCTTTTATGAACAATAATTACTTTATCAATATGAATGAGACAAAGAAACATCATTTTCTTAAAAATAAACTTTGCAACTACTTATTTATTTATTTTCCAATCAATTTGTTAAGAGCTTCTTGCCAAAAACAAAAGAATATTATAGTTTTATGTTATAATCCAATGCCCAAAGTTTGATATATGTTCTCAAAAAACCTTTGGGTGTCGTGGGCTTATACTTTTAAAGAGGTATGCATGTAAATATGAATGTTAATGTGTTAGATATGTAAATACATAAGAATTTTGGGGTGTGTATGTAAATGCCCTTAAATTTAGAAGGAATTGATCCTATCATGATTGACTAAAATATTTCACGATAAACTCAATTCAAGCATTCTATTATCAGTTGGCTAATTCCAAATTAAGAGAAAATTAATTAAGAAAAGCAGGATGAATCTAATTAATGATATGTAATTAAATATTATGAAAATAGTTAGTTTCTATCTAGATTTTGGACCATGCCATAATTATGTATTAATTGATTCCTATGGTTCATCAAATAAACAACAAATTTAGAACATAATGACTTTAACAATATATTTCAGTTTATCAAAATTATTTGGTTGACAAGAGTTGTCTGTTGAGCCGCGCTTGCGTTCTGCTCGAGCGTGATTATTTAATTGAGTTCGAGCTCGAGCAGAACCCGGGTCAGCTTGACTCAACACATTAGTTCACAAGCCACTTATCGAGCCGAACCCGAGTCAATATGGTTCACTTGCAATAGCCCCTACCTGAGGCCCCAACCGACATGCCACTGCTTAATACCCACAAATATAAATATATATATAGTCAAAGGAAGTTGTGTTGGACTACATGAGAGTGTGAGGTTTAGCTGTTATGCATTATTTATGGCCTGTCAAGCATTTACATATACTCGCTTGCCATCACATGATTGCTCCAACAAGTAATCTTTTTCAATTTGTTTGTTGGTAGATATAACTGTACTGGGTTCCACTCCATATTATCAGGTGGGTTCCACTAGTTTTCAACTTACAAAAATATATATATGTATATTATTTACATACATACCACACAATTCTTATATATTTACATATCTCACAACTAAATATTCATATTTACATGCATGCCACTCAATTCTTTAATTTCACATCAAAAATATCACAATCACACCATTATATTATAACTGTAAATAACAAAATTTGAGGGTTAGAAATAAAAATGCAAATAATTGTGTGGTTTATATGCACATTTCTAAGAGAAATATGAAAAATATTAAAAGAAAAAAAAATAGTGATATTTTTGGGGTGATATAAAAGATTTAAATGATATGAATATAAAAATAAAATAAAATATAGATGTGTTAGTTATGTAAAAACATTAGAATTGGGTGATATTTGTGTAAATATAAGAAAAAAAAAATGATGATAAATAAGCATAAGTTGATTGAATTTTAGTTGCAAAAGTCATCAATGTCACATCATGATAAATGCATCCTTAATTTGCCGGCGGATATAAGAGTATAATCATCAAATAGCGTTAGATATAGGGAGAAGTCCTTGTCCTTCTTATCTGTGCACATGAACCATTAGAGAGATTTCCCTTTCAAAGCCGGCTTGTCCTATTGGCTGTCATACTATGAACAAAATGCCAAAATAATTTCTAATTATTTATATGAGATTTTTTTAGATATGAAATTTATAAAAATGTCAAAATAATTTTTTTAGATAAGAACTATTTCAGCCCCAATTTAAAGAGTCTGTAAGACTATATTAATATATGTATTACAATTTGAATTTCGATATGACGGTAATTGTTCGATCGATTGGCTTGAATGCGGTTGATCGAGACGATCGACTGGGTGTCAACCGTGCATTCTATTTGGTAAACAGAGGGGTTTGGTAGAATGACGATCTCATCCACCATAGCAAAAGAAGGTTGGTGGTCCAATCGCGATCAAGGGGTTTTTACATGCACTTCTGTCAATTGGTTGGTCGACTGATGAGTTGATTTAGCTCACTTGTCGAATTGGCTCAAGTCTTACAGGACTTACATCTTCTCAACCTAGTTGGTTTGTCGTCTCAGCCGGATACCCCATTTGCAAGGTTTTAGACTCATCTTGTCGCTACATTTATGAGGTATCCGATGAGACTTGCTACTATAATGAATTACGCCTAGAGTTTTGACCTGTCCCGTTTCTAGAGACACGACTTCACCTGCTTGGTTGTGACTTGTTGGTCGACTCTTTATCCTTGAAGGAAGCTTTTTATTTTTGATTGTTCGTTCTCTTTGAGATTTGTGCCGGTAGCTTTAGTGTATACATTAAGGTAATTAATTTATTGACCTATGCCATTTTCACAAAAAAAAGAAAAATTAAGCTTAAGATAATTAATTTAAATACATGTATATACAGCAAATTAAAAATATTAATTAGATTCTCCTTCGTGTGTTAGATTAATCTTGAGGTAATTAATTTATTAACCTCTGTCAATTTCAGATAAAATTAATTAAGACTAATCTATAGTATATTTTAACTAATTAAAACAAATATACAGTGTATATATTATATTAGTCTTAATTAATTTTTTCTGAAAATGACAGAGGTTAATAAATTAATTATCTTAACCTTAATTAAGCACTTGAATGAGAATCTAATTAATATTGTTAATTTGCTGTTTATGGTGATAGTGACTAGCTCTGCATGCAAGAGGCCCAGAATTGATTAATCCACTAATTCTTATGTCAATATTCATTTATAATTTTAATTTTGATTAACTCATCAATTAAAACAATTTGTGCAATTTTTACTAATTTTGAAAATATATGAAAAAAAAAATTCATTTTTGAATATTTCACACGTGTAAAATTGNATATATATATATATATATATATATATATATATATATATATATATATATATATATATATATATATTAGGAAATGTTAAAAATGCATTATAGATCATTGCATAAATTTTTTAAATTGTCCTTTTTTATGCGAAGAAGGAATTTTATAATTCCAATAGGAGTTAATATGATTAGGGCTGTGAACGAGCCGAGCTTGAGCGAGCTCAGGCTTGGCTCGTATTCGACTCGTTTGAAATTGGCTCGTGTTCGAAATTAACTCGTGTTCAAAACCGGTTCGTGTTCGAAACCAGCTCGTTAACATTGTGTTCGTGTTCAGCTCGATTTAAATATTCGTGTTCGACTCGAAATTAGTTCATTAAAATTAAATTGAAAAATAGATGTAGAGTACTGGATTCAAACTGAACCAAATATATGCAAAAAAGGCGCATAACCACAATACCATACGAGAATTTACAATTAAAACTTAGATATAGATAAATATAATATATTATTATATAAATAATTATTATTATTTTTTTATTTCGAGCTAAAACGAGCTGAACACGAGCGAGCAAAGATCTGCNATATATATATATATATATATATATATATATATATATATATATATATATATATATATATATATATAGAAGTAACTTTGAGGACATTTATTTTAACTTTTCTAAATCTGAATAATATTTATCATAATCATGATGAAATTAGCACCATAATTAAAGAGTATTTAAATCCTACAAATTATTAGAATTCATAAAATTTTATTGAAACTAGGGAGGTCCTCAAAAGTAAAGTTATAATATGTTAGATTTATTTTAATTGTCATATTTTCATATTAATATTATGGTTCATGCTTAATATTTATTTATGTCTTCATAATTGATAATATTCTTCCTTATTATTGCTTTTATTACTTTCATTTTTTTGCTCTCTATATGCATACTTGTTCCAGCATTAAATCAATTAATTAAAGAAGTTATCTTATTATGATTTATAAGTTATTTTCAGAGACTTAATTCATTTAATTAATAGTTAATTTTAAACAATATTCAATCTAATAATGATATTATAGTATTTAATTATTAAGAATATTTAATAGGCATGTCTAACAAATTAATACAAAATACAAAGTTTATTTGAAGAAGGAGGGCATGAGATTAATGTATTAAATACATACCAAATGAAGTATTTGGCTTTAAATAGTTGATCTTCAATTATTTTTTTTTAGCTTTTTGAAATTAAATTATTTTGTTGAAGATTGATTTTTGAAAATTATTTTATAAAATTATTTTTTTAAAATATCTTATATCATATACCAAACACAAAACATTACTCCACATATGACCATGCTTTTGTTACTGCATAGCATTTGCATTAAAAAAGGCTTAGTACGTGTCTAGCTAGAATTATAAAAAAAGATTATAAATTTGAGTAAGCTTAAAATCACTTATTTTTTTTAATTTAAACTTGAACTGTATTGACTTAATTGCAGTCAATTTTTAAGTACTTGAGCACAAATCATTATAGTCCAATATAGGTCATTATGAATTTTATTTGTCATAACAACATGATCCAAAGTTTTTTTTTTAAATTATTTTTTAGTAAAGTTGTATTGGGCTTGATTAATTTCAAAACAATGACATTATTTAATTTATTAGCTAGTAACTTCACGTCAACTCGTTAAAAAAAATTTAAAAATAAAGATGAACAGAAAGGCTGAGATGTTAACTTTATGACATGCTAAAGGGATGAAAACAATGGCAATGGTCATGACTTATTTTGGATAACTAATTGTATAAAAGAGAATGCTTAATTGCATTACAAACAACATTGCTAATAGAATAATCATTAAGTTTAAGTGTCAAAATATTATGGTATAAGAATACCACATTCTTGACTTCTATATTAGAAACACAACAGATAATACCAATGAATAAATGAGGAGGAATAAAACAAAAAAAGCATGGATATAATCAATTTGGGAGCGATAAAATGTAGGAGAGAACAAGTCCTAAAAATATTCAATCATAGCAACTAAAGTAACATACATGAGAGTAGAAACATCTAGTAAGAGTAGATAGCTCTTTAGTGAACATAAAGTTTTTATTTCATTTAATAGCAAAGAGGAAGTAAAGGTTATCCTCCCCATTAGCTAACCAATTTGCTTTAAGCCTCTTACTAGGCTAGGCTAGAAAAATGAAGCCTAATGAGTTCCCAACATCTATTATTGGCATCTTTCACCATTCATTTGAGTTATGGTCAATATAAATTTAACTAAAAACTTGAATAAAATTATGTTGGCAATGAACAAAACCTTCCCTATGAGTTTGTCTTTTTAAAATTTAAGCTTATGGTAGTGCAATAAGAAAGGGTAACCACTAGATAGGAGAGGCCATACATGTTGAAAAATGAAGATGTAGTTATGTTGAGAAACTTATAAATGTTTAAAAATGAAATTTTAATTATTAATAATGTGGTGGGAGTTTATACAATATAATGATCATAACATAATGAACGAAGAACTTTATAGTAGAAAAGTGCAAGACCACTACTCTTTTATGATAATATGTATCTTAATTTAATATCCGGTTTTATGAATATATTTTTTAAAATCTATTAATCTCTAGCTATGAATATTTAAAAATATTTAAATAGTACAAGTAGAAAAAAAATGAATTTAGAGAGCATAGCAAGCCCACAACATATCTTCCCTGTCCTCCCGGCCNTAAAAAAAATATGCAAAGAAGAATATAATCATATTTGGTCATCAATAACTAACTTGTCATGAAAGAAATATCTAAGTTTATCAAAAATAATGAAAAAATAGTACAGAGAATTTATTTAAATTATCTAGGGTCTTTTTTCTTAAAAATGGAGGAACACGTCAAAATTAAATTGATTTATTTAATAATCTCCGAATTCTTTCCTTTATTTATTTCTTTTTTTAATTTAGTTTTTCGTTAAAGCAATAAAATTATCCGTTTCTTTAAGATTATTCTAATTATATGGTTTAAATTTTAACTATTCCAAATTAGCCATGTAACTTTATTTCTAAATATAGCATCGGAAGCATAGTAAATAATCATCCACTATGACTCGTGCTCGTCTCATGACAAAATCCATATTACAACCGAGTCATATTACAAACATGCCTATGATTATATCTTCATCTCTTACGCCGTATAATTTTTTTCTTGCACGACAATATCATTATAAACATATAATTGTGAAAAACGACGACAATAAGGAAAATCAACTGAAGTTTAGCTCAACTTCAATTTCTTAAGAGTAAAACTTTTAGTCAACATATCAATGTCAACATAATCTTGTACCTCCAAAGCTCTTTCCTGGGTTACTCATGTAATTGCTTACAACGCTCACTGCATGGGCAATGTCCTGTTTCTGCTAAAAGCTTTTTTCAACAAGTCAAGCATTGTACCTCTTACTATCATCATGTTCGTTCTTCACCCGGTACACTCATTTGTTGTGCAATGTCATATTCTCTGTTGAAAGTTCTGTCAGCTCCCATGTCTGATTTCCCAGCAGAGAATCAATCTCCTCCACGGCCAGCTCCCACTTGCTCGAATTTTCATCTTGCAAACTTTCCTCAACCTCTATGGTTCTCCACCATTTGTCGGCAAAATATAATTCAAAGTCGGTGAGTAACACTGAGGAGAATGTCTATTCCTGACTAAAATGCGAAGTGTAGTTGTAGGGGTGGACGGCTCCGCAACTGACTGCGAAACATTAAGAATGGATGCACCGGACTCACTCTCCTCATCACTTCCATCACCGCCATGCACTATGACCTCTAGTAGATCAAAGAAACTTAAATTTCTATTGTGGTCATCAATGATTGTGGCATAGTAACGAGAGCCTCCAAGTGATGTCACTAGAGAATGTCTCCCCACATACCTGTGTACAAGATTCAGTTTTCCTGTCTTTGGCGCTCCGCCACTTTCTAAGAAACTAATATTCTTCTGCTTCCCCATAATGGAACTCTCACACATGCTGAGATGAACTAACTTTAGCTTTGGTAGCTTACCTCTGAACTGAAGTTCTTTCATACCCCTTTGACTCATTTAACCAAGCCTGAGTAAACCTGTAGTTCTTTCATACCCCTTTGACTCATGTAACCAAGTCTAGTAAACTTGTAGCCATATATAGTGTATCAGTTTTCTTACCCCAGGCCAGTACCAATGCCCATTTTGTCACCTTCTAGGAGCTATTTGAGAACACTATTTGTATGACGACTCTCATCGAGCTGCCCAACAGAAATGAGGTTTTTAATCAACTCAGGAATGTGTCTGACTGTTGGCAAAGTACATTTGTTTTTGTTAGAGAGTGTAATATCGTCTCACATCCTCACCACGTTTAGAGTTTTTCTATCAGCCAAATATATCTTCCCAAAGTCAACTGCAACATAATTTCACATTAACTCCAGATGAGAAGATGTATGGAAAGAAGTCTATGAATCCAGAATCCAGTATCCAGTCATCAACAAAGCTGTGAACTGTCATCAATACTGCATGCTGTACTTCTTTAATTACAACATTAGTGATATCATTCATTGTCTTCTTCGGATTTTTTGTAATTCATTTTTATGTAGTCAGCTTTGTCACAATTCTAGTAAGTTGTCTGCTGACCAGGCTTTGACTTGCTCTTGCCTCTTTGCTTTGATTTTGATTTTTCTCTGTTTGAGTTCCTTTCCTTGGATCTCCCTCTGGAATCAACATTTAATGTTGAACTCGAGCCCGAGGTCTCACCAGAATCCTTCATGCGCACTTCATCGGCCAAAATCAAATCACGGATATCATCTCTTATTTTAGCTTAGATTTACCTGCAGGATTACTAACTGTCATCCTCATGGCTTCACTGCTATTTGGCAATAAATCCAATAATATCAGCGCACGTATCTCAACACCAAGATCAATTTTAACAAAAAAAATTGATTTGTGATGATATTAAAATCATTTAGATGCTGAACGATAGACACATTCCGCTATCTTTATGTTGGAATAACTTTTTCATCAAGTGCATATTGTTATTCGTCCATAGCTTTACATACATAACTGATAAAACCACAATTAAATCTGCAGTAGTCATTTCCTTGATAACGTTGTGGGCAACGAATTTTAACAGACTTAATCGAATAACCCCCATAACCTATCAATCAAACCTATTTCAATCAGCCTCATCCATCTTATCCAGTCGCTTTCCTAGTAACGGAAGACGAAGTTTATTCCCATAGAGATAGTTATCTATCTACATCCTCCAGTAACCAAAAGTTGTCATTAAACTTCTCGATCTCCGATGTCATCACTTCATCTCCAACCATCGTTTTTCCTTAAATCTGAAACCACAGCTCTGATGCTAGTTGTGAAAAACGACGACAATATAACAAAAAAATTGATCGAGAAAATTTGCAAACAGAAATACAGAGAAAACACAGATTTATGTGGCTCGGCAAATTACCTATGTCTACAAAGTTACAGAGAATTTTATTAGCTTGAGGATTACACACGTTGATTATCTCAATGATTATAAGAAAAAATCTCTTTTCCTCTCTCTCTCCTTCCTTTTCTCTCTACCTACAATCCGGACGGAGGAAGAAACAAAAAAGGCAAGAGCTTGCAATTTCTTTCTTCCCTTAGGCAGAGCACCGAACCAACACAGGAAGCAGTAGCACGCGATTCCTTTCCCTGTAAAACGAACGCCCGAGAGAGATTACAAGGAGAGTTGTAGCATACATATTTATTAATTTCATTATGCTATTAGACCAATTAAAAAATTAATCAAATAATTAATGAAGCTCATTAATTATTTTCTTTTCTCTTTTGCAGCAAATCATAGATGGCGGGATTCAAACAAAGAAAGCTGTAGAAGATTTTAGGGAATGAATAAAGAGCAATTAATGCAAGAATTAATTGCAAGAATTAATTTCGAGTATCAAATCCAATTTATTGTCAAACATGAGAAACTGTCAATTTGAGCAATGAACCGGTTTTCATATTCATATGTTCGTTCCATTCATACCCATCTGAAAACCCCACATCATGATAGAAAATCATATTACATACTAGTTTCTCTTACTCCAAACTTTCAAAATCTTAAGACAATATTGATATAAACATATAGATATGTTCGTTCCATTGATACCCATCTCAAAAGCCCTCATCCTGATAAAAAATCATATTATAAGCCAGCTGCTCTTACTCCAAACTTTCAAAAACTTTAATCAATTCTACAAGGCGCCACCACTATTTTCTTCACTTGTTCAAAAAATTTAGTCATTGTGATACTTTGGCCTTCAAGGATAACTATTATGATATCCAAGTTTTATTGATAAGCAAGATAATAACATTGTTGTGCTAAAAAAAATTATCTAAAAAGACTATTTGTAAGCAAAAATAAAGATCATTGCTGATCATATTATCAGATTGAGATGTCTTTCTTGAACCTGAATTCTAAAATATAGCCATTCATTACGCCTTCAATTCAAAAACGTGATCTTAGTGCTGGTTTGGTCTTTAAATATTACAACTGAAATGATCGGCGACTAAATTGATGTACTAGATAATGATGAGAATCAAGATGTTCTTAATGTACTGAATAATGATGATGACGACAGTTAACAATGATCGATTAATAATAATTGAGCCTCTTATGGAGTATAAACATAAGGTTTACTTAAAGACTATTTTTTAATCTAAATATAAAATGATGCCCAACATTATTGTGAGATAGCTATCTTTTGCCACTGTGAGCACAATCTTCTTAAATACTAAGGTAACTTCCTCAACTGAGATTTTACCTATTAAATTAGCATAAATATGGGATTATAGTTAACCAAAAATAATTGTTAAACCTAAACATGAGTGTGCCCAGCCGTAGACATACAACAGTTCCGTCTTATGAATTTATTATGAGTCATATTACAATCAAGTTTATGCCAATCATTCTAATCAACATCAATCTCATTGGCCTCATATTTCATTTTCACAAACATTCGTACTGATAAATATGATCATAATCAATATTCTTATGATGATCAAATATCGTATGAAAAAAATAAATATCATCATCAGCATAAATTAAACGACGTTTACACAAATGATCGGTTCCACATCCTCATGCAATTATGTCAATCCCCAAAGGCACTTAAGCCAATTCCACTTGTTTAAAAACCATATTCCTAAGTTGGTTCGGTATAAGTGTTGTGATGATAATGGTTTTGCCAAAAAGCTTATTGATAATGATGGTAATTATTATTATGATATAATCAAGCCTTTTAATGAGCTTGAACCTAAGTATTTATCTAAGACTATTCTTGAGCATAAACATGTGATTAAGTCGAACATTATTGAACATGGTGATTTCTTCTATCATTTTACCTCATATTTCTACCACAATTCAATCGATGTTTTCTTAAACTTGAGATTCCACATAATACTATTGATGAACTTAAATATAAGTGTGTCAAACTGAAAAACTGTTTAGAAGTCTAAGGGTCCATTTAGAGTTGATTTGTGTTTCAGACCTCCACCACAGATTTATTTGGAGAACCGCTTTCTTTGCATTCTCGAAATTTTTATGGTTGGGAAGCTGTTTTATTCAACCTGATCTGCTAAAGTACGGTAATTGTAAAAAAAAGTTGCTGATTTTTTTATATATATATATATATATATAAATATAATTCCTGTCACAGCTTTCTGAGAGTTTATTTCCTCCACAGATTTACAATCACAATTTTAAGAAACTGCAGCCACCCCAAAACAGACCCTAAATAGGAGATCGTGTCCAAATATAAACATCCAAAAATACTTACTTTTCAAGGCAACCATAACGATGCATGTAATAGTCACTTATATTCCAATAACATCACTGTCATGAGAAATGTAAATATCATCATCAATACAGATTGATTTTTTTTTATCCAAGTGATCACCTTATCCATCCTCCTTCAAAACCACTCATCATAATAACATATCGTACCACACATCAATTGTTCGAACTTTGAAGATTAAAAAATTTGTCAATTCTAGATGTTTAAGCACATAAATCACCTTTACAATCTCAAAAAACTGATTGATGTATCAATTTGGCCTTTGACATTATTATTGCAATGATTTAACTTCAGCTGATGATCTGGATGATAATGGTGATGACAAACATTTATCAATAATCCTCTTATTAATTCTACTTTTAAGGATTTACCTAATTATTCTTAAGCATCAATAAGACTATTAATGAGCCTTATCTTCAAATTATTTTTAGCAATATTATCTTATGAGTTAATCTTCCATTAAAAAAATTAGTTATAATTATTATTTTTCTTAATGAACATGCTAGTTATAGGATTTATCTCATGGTTTGTCAAGAATTATATTTAAATTAGATTGAATTATTCATATAATCCTATTTCCATAAAAAGATGGATATAAAGTATTGTAAATTATTAATTATCATGAATAAAATAGGAGTTAAAATTTCTCTTTATTTCTATCTCCACTTTTCTCTCCCATAGGACTTTTCTTTCTCCATTATGTTCTCTTTCATGCCTGATCAACACAACTCTATCTCCATCGACAGCTCTTTCAATATCTCCCCTAAGTACAAACCCAACAACAACAACAACAAACCTTTATCCCACTAAGTGAGGGGCGAATTACATGAATCTTTTTTTTCTCCATTTTGTCTATTGAATGTCATATTTTCATTTAATTCTAATAAATTAAAATCATTTTTTATACAATTTGCCCAAGTCTATTTAGGTCTACCTCTGCCTTTCTTAACAAAAGTCAAATCTTAAACACTACTCTCCTAACAGGATCATCAGATGGTCGGCGTTTAGTAGGACCAAACCATCTATGACGACTCTCTCTAATCTTGTCCTCCACTGAAGCTAACCAACTCTATCATAGATATATTAACTTTTCAGTTGGTTTCTAAGTGTCAAGCCACTCATCCACCTAAGCATTCTCATCTCAGTAACACTTAACTTTATTTTATGCTTCTCTTTTAAAGGCCAACATTCAACATCATAGAGCATTGCAGGACCATCTTAAAATATTTTCCTTTCAGTTTGAGCGGTACTTTTCAATCACACAATAGGTCTGATAAATTCCTCTACTTCAACCAACCAACTTAAATTCTATTAATAACATGCTCATTTATATCACCATCACTTTGAACTATAGACCCAAGATATATAAAACGATCACACCTTTTAATGATTTGATCACCCATAGTTACAACTTTGCCGCTAGTACTGCTACAACTAAAATTATATTCCATGTATTCAATTTTAGGTCTATTCAGACCTTTAGACTCTAATGTAGACCTCCATAATTCAATTTTTTTTCGGAACTTTTTCTTTAGTCTTATCCACAAGAAGGATATCAACAGCGAAAAGCATACACTAAGGTACATCCTCCTGTAAATGTTCAGTAAGAGTATCCATAACTAAAGCAAAAAATATATGGGCTTAAAGCCGATCCTTGATGTGATCCAACTGAAATAGAAAAATAATCGGTCAATCCTCGTTATGTTCGAACACAAGCAACAATTTTAGTATACATATCTTTAATGACTTGAATATAAGTCATTTCAACATCTTTCTCTTCTAGAACTCCCCAAATGACTTCTCTTGGAACCTTATCGTAAGCTTTTCAAAATTAGAAAAAAAAATATTTGTAGATCCTCCTTATTCTATTTGTACTTCTCCATCAACCCTCTCAATAAATGTATAGCTTCCAAATTAGACCTACATGGCATAAATCAAAACTGATTATGATGTCTTAACCTATGTTCAACAAACCTCTCCCATAATTTTAAACTATGACACATCAAATTAATTCCTCTATAATTTACACTCTTGTGCATCCCTTTTATTATTAAGAATGACAACCAAAATACTTTTCTTCCACTCCTCAGACATCTTTTTGTTTTTAAAATAGGGGTGATTACATATAGGGCACCCAAAACATTGTTATTTACAAAACAAGAACCCTCTTTCATCCATTTTTCAAATTCTCACTCAAATATCAAAGACTACGATAAAACCCGAACCCATATTTTTCATTTTTATCAAATTCACAATGGCTTGATCGTGTCACACATAAATACATCTCATAGTTCAAAAGATCACCTAGGTGCTTGATTTGAAAATAACAATGTTTGTTTCATGTGCTCTGCATGTAATTATCCCTTTAAAATAATATTAAAGAATTTAGTAAGCAAGAAACTCTCCAATTTCCTAAATATTTCCACACTTCAATTGGGATATCATCAGGTCCTACTGATTTTTCACCCTTGATTTTCTTTAAAGCCACCTAAATTTCTTTTTTACTAATGTGACGGTAAAAATACAATATTTTATTATTATTAAATTTATTAAGATCACTTAATTTGATCGTATTTTCAAAAACTTCATTGAAAATTTTATCAAAATAGCGCACCCAAATATTGAATATTTTCCTCTAAGAAAAATATTTTTTTAATTTTAATTTTAAAAACAATTTACCTGAGTTAAATATTTGTTTTTCTTTTCTCTTTGTTTGGCTAGTTTATACATATATTTTTCACTCTCTTTAGTGTCTAATCTATTATAAAGATCACTAAAAACAGAATTTTCAGCGTCACAAATTGTTCTCTTAGACTCTCTATGAGCCACCTTATATTTATACTAGTTCTCCAAGTTTTTATATTTAAACCAATTTTCATTACAAGTTATATTTTATCTTTTCTTGCACACTATTATTTCACCACCAACTACTTTTATTTATAATGTTTTCTTTCGATTCTCCAAATACATCTTTTGTCATTTTTTTAATAGTGCTTGTTACTTGATCTCACATAGGATTCACTTCTTCATGAACATCCCAAATATTGAAACATTAAAATTTAATCATGAAAATAATTTTATTTATCTTTTAGGTTTCCCCATCTAATTATATGATAATGATTTCTTTTATTTTTTATCTTACAACACTTCATCCTAAAATCCATGACTAATAATCGATATTGAATACTTAAATTTTCACTTGAAATGACCCTACAATCTTTACACTCTCGGCGATCTCTTTTTCTGATAAGAAAATAAACAATTTGTGTTTTATTAAATCTATTCTTATAAGTAATAATACATTCATTTCTTTTCATAAATAAAGTATAAGCAATAAAAAAATCATATGCTAAATCAAAATCTAAAATGATTATACATTCTTCACTAATCACTCCAAAACTGTAGCAACAATGAATATTTCTAAATTCATCCACCACTCTACTAATATGTACATTAAATCCCCTCCAATAAAAATTCTTTATTTAATTCTTCTAAGTCATTCTTGAATTTTTCTTTTGAACCTATATCTACACCTACTTAAGGAGCATAAGCACTTATAACATTAAAAATCTTAGTATCAACAGCAATCTTTAGGGCTATAATTCTATCTCCAATTCTAATAATTCCCTCCCTCCCTCCCTCCCTCCCTGTGTAAACCTGTTAATATCTAATTCATCTCTCTTTTAATTAGAGGCATTAAATTGGACAGAGAATTCAAGCAATTCAGGAGTAAAAGGCCAAGTTCTACCATAAAAGGCCCATCATCAAATTAGCATCAAGAACAATCATTTTTCTATGTGAATTAATAATCCTTTTCCATTTAAAATTTGGCTTCAAAGAAACGGAAATAAGAACAATCAGATCAGTACATGAAAAGTACAAAAAACATCAGTCGTGTGTTCCTTATTAGCAGTGATATCAAGAGAATAAAAGCTTGCGTCAAATTAAACAATTATTCCTACCAGTGATATCATGAGCACATTTGTTTTCCATCCATGGTTCATACTAGATGATCGTATATTACTATAAAGTCATACAATGAAAATAAGGGGCATTTATAGACATACCACACAATTCTTATGTATTTACATATCTAACGCCCAAGCTTTAAAATTCACATGCATAGCAGTCAAATTTTTAATATCACCAACTTTTTAGAAGTTGAATACACCTTTTCAAGCATAGGTTTATCACAACGAAGTGTTAGTAAATATGAAAGTTTAGATGTAAGATAAGTAAAATGTAAAAGAATTATGTGTAAATTTCACGAAAAATAAATTACCATCAGTGCATGCTAACTCTGGATTCATACAGGAGTTAGCTTTAACAATGCGAGAATATAGCAGTGTACCTATCTGCAACAGATTACAAATAATTAACACATGCCTTGTGCAAGAAACAGTGAAGTTCAAAAACATATGGATTAGATTAATGATGAATATTAAAGAATATGGTTCAACTAATATGTTCTTGCAGCAGTCGACATACTTAAAAAGAAGCGTGTCTGCCTTTTAGAATTTAATATAGAAAAATCATCCTATAGTTGGTTGTCTTCACAAAAACAGAAAAATTTTGAAAAAATGAGTATGAAAAGCTTAATCTATTTATTTCTCCAATAGATATATACACACAGAGCTATCTATAGAATGCAAACTGCAAAAGCTTAACCAGAAATACTAAGTTTGATAATTTCAAAATAAAAAACTACAATCAATAACCTGTATGCTAAAGCCTGCTGTCTGCCTCTTATCCCCTTCCTATTTCGGCTGATGATTCTCCTCAATTACTTTAGTTTTCCTATTATCCAAACATAATTTGTAGATTTGAAAAAAGTTGGTAATATTTGCCATGTAATCAAAGACCCCTGAATTTATCATTCAAATTTTAAGAAAACTACTTAAGGTATTAAAAATATAATAGTTAGAATTTGTCTAATTATAGGCTAGAGAGCAGACTGAAAGTATTTTTCTAGGAATCAAGAAAATTTATTAGTTCATTAATTTCTACTAAGTTGAAGCTTTCTGATTCAATGAGATATATCTATCCTTTTGATTGGCCTTCTTTATTTCCACTAGGGATTTTTCATCGGAGTTTCCAATATTTCTTTTTTATATGTTTTTTTCTTTTAGATAAGCCAAAGGCTGTATTTTGGAAAAGTCTTTATCCTTGGTTTTGAGAAAATAACGAAGCATCAAGTCCCTTACTTTTGAGTGGCTATGGTTGTTGTTAAAGACATTTCAAAGATGGAAGGGCCAAGCACTGACATCCTTCTTTCATCTTCGACTCAAATGAATTATAAGACCTCATTTTAAAGATGGTAGGCCCTCTCAGCTCATGATATTAATATGAAATTGTTTAAATTCATCTTTAAGTCCTACAATAAATTCAAAAATCATTTCTCATTCAACATCTTGTTTAAGAATAATCGTGTAATATTACACTTCATATTGAGATCTTAATGNTTAAGAAACTGCAGCCACCCCAAAACAGACCCTAAATAGGAGATCGTGTCCAAATATAAACATCCAAAAATACTTACTTTTCAAGGCAACCATAACGATGCATGTAATAGTCACTTATATTCCAATAACATCACTGTCATGAGAAATGTAAATATCATCATCAATACAGATTGATTTTTTTTTATCCAAGTGATCACCTTATCCATCCTCCTTCAAAACCACTCATCATAATAACATATCGTACCACACATCAATTGTTCGAACTTTGAAGATTAAAAAATTTGTCAATTCTAGATGTTTAAGCACATAAATCACCTTTACAATCTCAAAAAACTGATTGATGTATCAATTTGGCCTTTGACATTATTATTGCAATGATTTAACTTCAGCTGATGATCTGGATGATAATGGTGATGACAAACATTTATCAATAATCCTCTTATTAATTCTACTTTTAAGGATTTACCTAATTATTCTTAAGCATCAATAAGACTATTAATGAGCCTTATCTTCAAATTATTTTTAGCAATATTATCTTATGAGTTAATCTTCCATTAAAAAAATTAGTTATAATTATTATTTTTCTTAATGAACATGCTAGTTATAGGATTTATCTCATGGTTTGTCAAGAATTATATTTAAATTAGATTGAAATATTCATATAATCCTATTTCCATAAAAAGATGGATATAAAGTATTGTAAATTATTAATTATCATGAATAAAATAGGAGTTAAAATTTCTCTTTATTTCTATCTCCACTTTTCTCTCCCATAGGACTTTTCTTTCTCCATTATGTTCTCTTTCATGCCTGATCAACACAACTCTATCTCCATCGACAGCTCTTTCAATATCTCCCCTAAGTACAAACCCAACAACAACAACAACAAACCTTTATCCCACTAAGTGAGGGGCGAATTACATGAATCTTTTTTTTCTCCATTTTGTCTATTGAATGTCATATTTTCATTTAATTCTAATAAATTAAAATCATTTTTTATACAATTTGCCCAAGTCTATTTAGGTCTACCTCTGCCTTTCTTAACAAAAGTCAAATCTTAAACACTACTCTCCTAACAGGATCATCAGATGGTCGGCGTTTAGTAGGACCAAACCATCTATGACGACTCTCTCTAATCTTGTCCTCCACTGAAGCTAACCAACTCTATCATAGATATATTAACTTTTCAGTTGGTTTCTAAGTGTCAAGCCACTCATCCACCTAAGCATTCTCATCTCAGTAACACTTAACTTTATTTTATGCTTCTCTTTTAAAGGCCAACATTCAACATCATAGAGCATTGCAGGACCATCTTAAAATATTTTCCTTTCAGTTTGAGCGGTACTTTTCAATCACACAATAGGTCTGATAAATTCCTCTACTTCAACCAACCAACTTAAATTCTATTAATAACATGCTCATTTATATCACCATCACTTTGAACTATAGACCCAAGATATATAAAACGATCACACCTTTTAATGATTTGATCACCCATAGTTACAACTTTGCCGCTAGTACTGCTACAACTAAAATTATATTCCATGTATTCAATTTTAGGTCTATTCAGACCTTTAGACTCTAATGTAGACCTCCATAATTCAATTTTTTTTCGGAACTTTTTCTTTAGTCTTATCCACAAGAAGGATATCAACAGCGAAAAGCATACACTAAGGTACATCCTCCTGTAAATGTTCAGTAAGAGTATCCATAACTAAAGCAAAAAATATATGGGCTTAAAGCCGATCCTTGATGTGATCCAACTGAAATAGAAAAATAATCGGTCAATCCTCGTTATGTTCGAACACAAGCAACAATTTTAGTATACATATCTTTAATGACTTGAATATAAGTCATTTCAACATCTTTCTCTTCTAGAACTCCCCAAATGACTTCTCTTGGAACCTTATCGTAAGCTTTTCAAAATTAGAAAAAAAAATATTTGTAGATCCTCCTTATTCTATTTGTACTTCTCCATCAACCCTCTCAATAAATGTATAGCTTCCAAATTAGACCTACATGGCATAAATCAAAACTGATTATGATGTCTTAACCTATGTTCAACAAACCTCTCCCATAATTTTAAACTATGACACATCAAATTAATTCCTCTATAATTTACACTCTTGTGCATCCCTTTTATTATTAAGAATGACAACCAAAATACTTTTCTTCCACTCCTCAGACATCTTTTTGTTTTTAAAATAGGGGTGATTACATATAGGGCACCCAAAACATTGTTATTTACAAAACAAGAACCCTCTTTCATCCATTTTTCAAATTCTCACTCAAATATCAAAGACTACGATAAAACCCGAACCCATATTTTTCATTTTTATCAAATTCACAATGGCTTGATCGTGTCACACATAAATACATCTCATAGTTCAAAAGATCACCTAGGTGCTTGATTTGAAAATAACAATGTTTGTTTCATGTGCTCTGCATGTAATTATCCCTTTAAAATAATATTAAAGAATTTAGTAAGCAAGAAACTCTCCAATTTCCTAAATATTTCCACACTTCAATTGGGATATCATCAGGTCCTACTGATTTTTCACCCTTGATTTTCTTTAAAGCCACCTAAATTTCTTTTTTACTAATGTGACGGTAAAAATACAATATTTTATTATTATTAAATTTATTAAGATCACTTAATTTGATCGTATTTTCAAAAACTTCATTGAAAATTTTATCAAAATAGCGCACCCAAATATTGAATATTTTCCTCTAAGAAAAATATTTTTTTAATTTTAATTTTAAAAACAATTTACCTGAGTTAAATATTTGTTTTTCTTTTCTCTTTGTTTGGCTAGTTTATACATATATTTTTCACTCTCTTTAGTGTCTAATCTATTATAAAGATCACTAAAAACAGAATTTTCAGCGTCACAAATTGTTCTCTTAGACTCTCTATGAGCCACCTTATATTTATACTAGTTCTCCAAGTTTTTATATTTAAACCAATTTTCATTACAAGTTATATTTTATCTTTTCTTGCACACTATTATTTCACCACCAACTACTTTTATTTATAATGTTTTCTTTCGATTCTCCAAATACATCTTTTGTCATTTTTTTAATAGTGCTTGTTACTTGATCTCACATAGGATTCACTTCTTCATGAACATCCCAAATATTGAAACATTAAAATTTAATCATGAAAATAATTTTATTTATCTTTTAGGTTTCCCCATCTAATTATATGATAATGATTTCTTTTATTTTTTATCTTACAACACTTCATCCTAAAATCCATGACTAATAATCGATATTGAATACTTAAATTTTCACTTGAAATGACCCTACAATCTTTACACTCTCGGCGATCTCTTTTTCTGATAAGAAAATAAACAATTTGTGTTTTATTAAATCTATTCTTATAAGTAATAATACATTCATTTCTTTTCATAAATAAAGTATAAGCAATAAAAAAATCATATGCTAAATCAAAATCTAAAATGATTATACATTCTTCACTAATCACTCCAAAACTGTAGCAACAATGAATATTTCTAAATTCATCCACCACTCTACTAATATGTACATTAAATCCCCTCCAATAAAAATTCTTTATTTAATTCTTCTAAGTCATTCTTGAATTTTTCTTTTGAACCTATATCTACACCTACTTAAGGAGCATAAGCACTTATAACATTAAAAATCTTAGTATCAACAGCAATCTTTAGGGCTATAATTCTATCTCCAATTCTAATAATTCCCTCCCTCCCTCCCTCCCTCCCTGTGTAAACCTGTTAATATCTAATTCATCTCTCTTTTAATTAGAGGCATTAAATTGGACAGAGAATTCAAGCAATTCAGGAGTAAAAGGCCAAGTTCTACCATAAAAGGCCCATCATCAAATTAGCATCAAGAACAATCATTTTTCTATGTGAATTAATAATCCTTTTCCATTTAAAATTTGGCTTCAAAGAAACGGAAATAAGAACAATCAGATCAGTACATGAAAAGTACAAAAAACATCAGTCGTGTGTTCCTTATTAGCAGTGATATCAAGAGAATAAAAGCTTGCGTCAAATTAAACAATTATTCCTACCAGTGATATCATGNAAAGGGAAGTATAAGAAAACAGGCATGACCAGGAAAGTAAGGAGAGAAAAAAGTTTAAAGATAAAAAAAAAACCCTAATATTGCTCGATATCATATAAAAAAGAAGTGACTGGAAAATTTGCATTATTTATTCCTCCAATGAACATTTATACACAAACGTGTATAGAGAATAAATGAAAATTGTACAATCTGAAAGGAAAATGCTAATTAAAATAATTTTAAAAAAAAATTATTGTCAATAACTTCATTCTATGCACAATCCTGTNGGAAAATTTGCATTATTTATTCCTCCAATGAACATTTATACACAAACGTGTATAGAGAATAAATGAAAATTGCACAATCTGAAGGGAAAATGCTAATTAAAATAATTTTAAAAAAAAATATTGTCAATAACTTCATTCTATGCACAAGCCTGTTGTCCACGTCTTGCCACCATCCTATTTCAATACATAGGAGCAATCCGTGGATATCCCCTTTCATGGATCCATGCACATTTATTTTTTGTTTAACACAAGATTCTATGGCTCGTTACCCTCTCTATTTTCCAATCTCATTGGTCTTTGGATAGTCTCAATAGAAAATAATTTAAAACTTTGTAAATAGGGACAACAATTTACTGATATTGTAAACAATGACAAAAAAGTTNCAATCCGTGGCTATCCCCTTTCATGGATCCATGCACATGTATTTTTTGTTTAACACAAGAATCTATGGCTCGTTACCCCCTCTATTTTCCAGTCTCATTGGTCTTTGGATAGTCTCAAAAGAAAATAATTTAAAACTTTGTAAATAGGGACAACAATTTACTGATATTGTAAACAATGACAAAAAAGTTAGCATGCATGTCAGAATTTCTTGAAATCTTAGCGTCCAAGCCTGAGTTTGTTAAAGCCTAATATTAATATGTAGCATCTCAGAAAACCTCCATATCACTATACAAGAGTTTGTTAGGAAATTATGGCGTACAAACCGAGTATTACCCTAGCAATTATACCATGGTTTAAATAAACACAAATAGCACATGTATTTTTTGTTTAACACAAGAATCTATGGCTCGTTACCCTCTCTATTTTCCAATCTCATTGGTCTTTGGATAGTCTCAATAGAAAATAATTTAAAACTTTGTAAATAGGGACAACAATTTACTGATATTGTAAACAATGACAAAAAAGTTAACATGCATGTCAAGATTTCTTGAAACCTTAGCGTCCAAGCCTGAGTTTGTTAAAGCCCTAATATTAATATGTAGCATGTCAGAAAACCTCCATATCACCATACAAGAGTTTGTTAGGAAATTATGGCGTACAAACCGGGTATTACCCTAGCAATTATACCATAGAATAAACTCAAATAGCAAGTTTAAGATTTCAAGAAACCTAGGACTCGAACACATAACACATTGGTTGGAAAAAGGAGTAACAATATGCGGGTTCTGAGTGCACATTTTGTAGGTTAAAGTTTCAAAAAATATTGACACTCGTGCAAAACCTAGCCGCTCTTTAATAGTCTAAGCTATTATTTACAGAATTAAAAAAAAAAAAACTTCACAAAAGGATCAAATTATAAAGAATTTTGTACAAACATTCATTTCACATATAATATGTCGATAAAATCATATTCAAAAATAATGTTAATCATGCTTTTAGCAGTCATTGCCGAATCCAAGCCCCGGATGTGAAAAGTGAAAGGTTGTGTTAAGTAATCGATAGTCACATAAAATTTGTCGAAAAATCATGAAATGAATCCTTTTGATCATTATGTAAATGTTAGAGCGTCCCCTGGAAGCGACGCATTGTATGACCTTAATACAGTGAAAAGTGTGCAAGAGCTGCTATACCGGCATCCAGTGTAGCTTAAATAAGCAAATGTTCCCAAATTACGAATGGATGCAGGTAAGGAAATTAGTCCATGAAAATAATATTAGTGCAGAATATTGAAATATAAGTACTCTCACAAATAAATTAATGGAATTAGCTGATATTATGATTCATGGAAATATAAATATCTTATGTATTCAAGAAACTAAATGGGTAGGAGAAAATGCCGAGGAGATTAATAACTTAGGTTTTAAAGTTTGGTATTCAGGTAAGAGTCGCACTAGAAATGATGTAGGTGTAATTATAGATAAGAGTTTGAGAGATTATGTTGTAAAAATTAATAGAATTGAAAATAGAATTATAAATGCTTATGCTAAGGTATTTAAATGCTCGTGCTAAGGTCTTTAAGATTATGGTTGATACTAAGGTATTTAATATTATAAATGTTTATGCTCCTCAAATAGGTTTAGATAAGTTCTATAGATAATTTATAAAATGACCTTGAAAACTTAAAACAAATGATACCTGACCGCTACTTTCTCAATAGTATAACCAGCGATTTAGGGTTTAAATACTATAATTTTGAAAATATATTTTATAACTTACTTTTCCACTCTTTATCACAGTTCAACAGGTATAAACGCAAGTGTATGTATCGCTCAAGTAATATATAACTTTCTTTAGTCCCGAGTATCTATCCCATGAGAAATGCTGTAAATTTTACGGACTTAAGAAAGACTCTAGCTGAATTTAAAGAATCTTAGTTAGGAAATAGGTTTGATTTATAGTTGAAAGCTATAAATTCTACCAAACTACTTCTACTCTAAGTTTTCTAATAAGCTAAATACATTAAGTTAAATGAGACGGAAAGTTCAAGCTATCTTAGAGGTTCCTCCCCTTGTAATAAAACTAATAGCTAATGTAGGTACAAATCAACTAAACTTCCTAAATTAACATGCGACAAATAGGAGCATGTATTTTCTTTAACATTTTCCAAGTGAACAAAAAAACTAGGTTAACTTAGGGTTTGTCTCTGTCTGTCACCCTAGAAACCTTCTAGTTATCTACGCTAAAATCATCTCCCCATCTATTTGCACTAACCTAAAGATTATTTTTTCTTCACCCTAAAGATTAGTGTGGTTTTCACTAGTTGATTGGTCATAACCCTCCCATATCTTATGGGTTCACAATGAATTTTAACATTACAATTGGTCAAATTGCAATGCAAATGAAGTTCAAATGAAAAAACCTTCGCAATCATTGAATTAACATGATTCTAATTTAATCTACTTCTACACATGCTACTGTTTCATCACAAAAGAAAAGAAATAAGAAAGCTACTCAGATTTCATGAAGAAAACCACAAAGCACAACATCTTATATTAAATCAAAGTCAAATACTAAGAATTACTTCAATACACGACAATGAAAATACAAGATACTTATCTTCTTCCCTAAGAAATGAAGATCTCCCCCCAAAGTGTTCTCCTTGCAATCTTACAGCAATTCCTTACACCTCTCACAGATCTCAAAGTAAATAAAAAAAGAAAAGAAAAAAACTTTTCACTTTTTCTTCACTTCCCTACATTGCTCTCTTCTTCCTTACTCTAATGTCCTCTCCTCTCGTTTCTTTTGCCTCGTTGAATAAAAACCCATCCATTCGTGCGAAAAACTACTGCAAAACTGTCCCAGACAGTTCTGGCGCCTAGGCGCCACCTCCTCTGTCGGCTAGAGAATTAACTGGCACCTATGCGCCAATATGTGGCGCCTAGGCTCCACCTTCTATGTCAATTCTACATGGATCGACGCCTAGGCGACTATAGTTAACGTCATGGCGACAGTTCAGGTTTAAGCTCCACTACTCCAATTGCCTCCTTTTCGCCCCGTTTTCGCTCCAGTTTGCTCAAATTGCTTTACCTATTATACATGCAACAAAAAACATAAAAATATCTTCTATTAAAGTACAATATCGTCAAAAATAAGTATAAAAAATAGGAAGAAAATTATTATGTTAAAGGACATATGAATACCTCTTGAAGAAAAAATTTTTATTAGAGTAGAATTAAATGAAAATGTTGGTTGAGTGGTAGAAGATTTTAAAAATATTCATGGTGACTACAGTTTTTGAGTGATTAATTAAAAATGTAGAGTCATATAAGATTTTGCTTTAGCATATGATTTTGTTATTACTTTATTCAAGAAAAGAGATCCGCATATAATTAGGCATAAGAATGGATTTAATAAAACACAAATCGATTATTTTCTTATGAAAAGAAGAGATCGTCCATTTAAATACTCTAACATCGATTATTAGTTCTAGAATTTAAGATAATGAGTCGTAAAATAAATAATACTATGAATCATTATCGTAGAATTAGATGAGGGCATCTAAAAGACAGCTAAAATTATTTTTATGAGTGAACTTCAAGATTTCAAAATTTGGGATGTTTATGAAGAAGCAAATTCTATGTGTGATAAAGTAATAAACACTATTAAACAAGTGGCAAAAGATATACATGAAGATTCAGAAGAAAAAAAATTTATAAATAAAAATAGTTGATGGCGGAATAATAATTTGCAAAAAAAAAATAATAAAAATTTATGTTATAAAAATTGGTTTAAATGTGAAAGCTTAGATAATTGGGAAAAATATAAAAAAACCCATAGAAAGTTTAAGAGAACAATTTGTGAAGCTAAAAATTCAATTTTTAGTGATCTTTATAATATATTAGATATTAAATAAAGTGAAAATTATATGTATAAACTAGCCAAATAAAGAGAAAAAAGATGAAAATCAAAAATTGTTTTTCTTAAAAAAGGAAATTCAACATAGGTGAGTGAGTTATTTTGATAAACTTTTTAATGAAGTTTCAAAAAATATGATTGACATTAGTGATCTTAATATAATTAATAATAATAAAACATTTGATTTTTACCACCGCATTAGTAAAAAAAAACTTGATGAGGCTTCAAAAAAAAACTAATTGTGAAAAGTCTATAGGACCTGATGATATCTGAATTGAAGTGTGGAAATATATAGAAGATTTGAGAGTTTCTTGGCTTACCACCAAACTCTTTAATATTATTTTAAAGCTCACATACACACGCCCCTATAGACTTATTGTTGTAACCATTTTTCTTACTAAACTCATGCACACACACACCAATAGAATTATTCTTCTACCCTATTTTTTTGAAAGGATTCATACAACCGACCCCACTTAGTTGGATAAAAGCTTCTACTTGTTATTGTGCACACCCCGTTATATATTATGCTAAGACTTGCACTTAAAATTAGAATTACAATTGTATCCTTTTGTAAGACTATAGATGCTTACAAAAGATCCACAAAGCAACATGGAACGAACTATTTGCAAATAGAATAATTGTGATATATGAATAGAATTGAAAGGTGAATAATCTGTCACTTGCCCCTAATGTTATGTTGTTATGAATTCAAGGTTGTTAAAATCAACCAAGTGTAGAAAAACAATAGAGAAGTGACACCAGTGCGGGCGAAGAGGGAGTCATGAGAAAATCACAAGCATTCTTTCGTCTCTTTGTTTCTTCCTAGGGTTGTTTCTAAAGGCGAGAAGGTACTCCAGTTGTAAGTCATCCGAAAATGGTGCATATCTCCCACCACCACTCCTTTGTTGCCTCCGTCATCAAAGTTTTTGATGTCACCTAGAAAAAAACATCCCTGCATCCGACCATCGTCGCCAGCCCTTCTAGCTGCCTCCCACGAGAAGTCGCCCCTCCCCCCACCTACTTGTTGTTGTCGTTTCGCGCCTGCTGTCACCATCTTCCAACCACCCCAAACTCGTTGTTGCCTCTTCCAGCCACCCCAAACTCGTTTGCTTGCAACTCCTCCAGCCATCTGCCTAATTGATATCGCCCCCTTCCAGCCACCCACCTACTTGATGCTGCCCCCTTCCAACCACCTCCAACTCACTGTCGTTCACTATTTCTTCTTAAACCGCAGCCCCATCACCTTCGGCCTCAGCCCTAGTTCAGCTCGTGTTGAGTCTTTATTATTTCCTAGTTCCAAGCATCTCTGATCGTAACCTCTATTTGTTTTCAGTAATAATATTTGTGTTTCCTATAGTGGTTTGGGCCTAACTCCAGTATCATGAAGTCTACACACAACTAAATAAAAACTAAAGTGATTCTACGAATAAATTCCAAAGTAATATAATACCATAGAGATCAAAAGAAATATTTTATAAAGCCACAATTGGACTAGCTATTAATATGATGGCATCAGGAAACAAAGAAGCAATAGACAACCAAAGTTAGCGTGATAAAAATAAAAAAAATTAAGATGAATATTAAACAAAGTTGGAAGATAAATTAAAAAATCTACATCACAACTGTTGGGAATACACTTATTGAAACCAAATAAAAAGAAAAAACATGAAAAATCAAGGTTAAAAGATGTAAAAAGTATTTAAGTTAAAGTATCAAAACGAAGATGGAAAAGGTAAATGTTAAATGGTTTTATTATAGAATTTGCACTCCAAAACAGCTGAATTAACATGTTAAATCTCAAGAATACTTGACTAGTATCAAATATATGAAAACATACGCACAAGATTGTTTTCAGATGACAAAATGCATTCATTGGATCCTTAGTAATAATTAAAATATTACACAATGAGTTTAAAATGTCAAACTTCTGCAGTACAGTACTAAATGTTGAACAAACACAACTGCTATATCCAAAGCAGGATAGCTTTGCTCCAAACATTTATTAAGCATTGTCAAACTACTGAAAATTATTTTTAAAGGTAAAAAAACCAACAAGAAAGTATATTATAGCACCAAGTTACAATATAGTGATACCTCAAATTTTGGTATATTTCTTCGTGTCCCTCCTTCAAATGCAAGTACTGGCAAAAAAGCTAATGTTGGGCCTTTTATGTCTACTAGAAAGTTCTAAAATCACAAAAATAAAATAAAAATCACCTCATGGACAACAATTGCAACATGGAAAAACAGAACAAAAAAATGGCAATGATAGAGAAACTTATTACCAACAATTGAACTAATTGCTAAGAAAGAATATAGTTCATAAATAGGGAAATGTAGTATCACAAAAGGCAAAAAAATGAATGATGAAACGACGGCAGCAGTAAAAGAAAACAGAAGCTGGATTAAATGATGCCCAATCTGCAACAGCATATGCAAGGCAGATGTTTTACCAGCCATTACAATTATAGCTATATTGTAACCTGCTAACCCAGTTTTCATGAGAGTCAAAACAAAATTGATTGCTCAGCATAACTCAGGGTGGAGGAAATATACAAAAATAAAAAAGGTTAAAAAAAAAGGAATGTTTACATACATGCCTCTCAATTCCTATGTATTTAGCCATCTAATACCTAAACTTCAAATTTTACTTACTTCCTTACCTATGCATGAAAAGGTATATCTCACTTTTTAAAAGTTAAAATTGTGGTATCTTTTATATGATGTGAAGGATTTAGATGGTAAATGTTTGCGCATTAGATAAGTAAATACATAGAAATTGGGTGGTATGTATGTAAATGCCCCTAAAAAATAAACATAAAATATCAGGTAGTACTTGAGCACGAGAAATGCTTACATCTGCTCTAGCATCCACAACAATACCAAGAACTGTATCTTCTACAGTGGGAACATACTGCAAGATCACACATAAAAGCAGGACAGGGTATTAAGAGATGCAATGGCAAAAAGATAACTTCGTGAACAATATAGTAATGTCTAAAATAATAAAATCGTCTTGTATGGGAAGTGTGACTAAGGGTGGAATATGCTTCTCTTTCCTTTCTCTTTTTTTTCTTTTCTTCTGTAGTTTATCAGTCAACAAGAAAACACAAGTTTTAGAGCGTTTTACAGCCAACAATTCAGATTCCAAGAAACCAAACACTTCAAAAATAACTCACTCTCTTTTGCGAGCTTTCTACCCAGTACTTATTTGGCTTTTTGAACTTAAGCTTCCCAGCCTTCACCGCTGATACCACATCACAGTTCTGAGAACATGCGAGTTTAAAAAGCAGCTCGTAACATAAGAGAATGTAAAATTTTGATCTAATAACTTGATAAGTACCTGGCGCAACCCCGCTCCCAGCCTGATTGTCTGATCAGACAAGCTTGTAAGGTCCAAAGCAACGTCACCGGGAAGCTATTCAAAAATTCAAACCATGATTCAAATCAAGAAGGACAAGAGGAAGAGATCTACGTACTAAGAAAAAAAATGGCGTGCAGAGAGGTATTTCTTACGACGGCTTTGTTAACGAGGCTTGACGTCGAAGAACTCGATGTTTCTACCTCCATTCTAGGGTTTAGGGATTCTTCACGAACTGTGGCGAAGCGGAGAGCAGAGGACGGAGGAAAATAAATTATAAAATGGTTCGTTATATTTTGTCAAAATTATTAGATGAGGGGGAGTACAGTGTAATTACTCTGTAGAGCGTAACAAGTAAAGATTTTATTTGTGTAATTCAGGTGTTATTATATATTATTCAGATATTATTATATATTATTCAGGCGTTATTGTGTTCTATGAATACTCTCGTTGTTATAATAATATAATAACACATCAATAATACTTGAATAATACACAATAACATCTAAATAACATACAATAACATTTGAATAACACATAATAATACATGAATAACACTAATGGCGTAATTTCATTGAGTTTGGGCAGAATTCTAATGTAATATTTTTTGTTATACTGGGGTACTTGTAGCCTTTAGAGGTTCCGCCGAATTCTTATTTACATATATCTAACCTTTAAATTTCAATGTTATAATTATTTATACAATAATTTAATATTTTAAATCACTCGATGAAAAAATATTTTCATGCATGTAACAATTATTTGATATTAACATAAATATCCTCTATTTTAAGCCAATAAATATTCATATTTTTTTTTCATTTTCATGTCTAAATATTATCTAAATAAATAAAAGTATTAAATATATAAATACATAAAATACAAATAAAAAAATGCCCAATTTTAATGAGGTATAATAAGAGTTCTAACAAGTTCAAAAGTTTTACCACCGTTGAATAAACAAACTTCCATTTTCTGTACATTAAAAAAATATAAATAAATATATTTTAAGTAAACATTATAGAAAATGCTATTTAATATTTTATTAATAAAGCTATAATTTGCCACATCACATATTTTAAAATAAGTATAGTATTGCATGTATTAATTCTCATCACAAACTTTAATAAAAATCACAGGGATGCGGTGGCGGTATGATTTAAGGGTCCGTTTGGGGCAGCTTGTGCATTTCAGGATAAGCTGCTTATCCTGAAACGCGGCCCGCGGGCCGGCCGCAGGGGTCGACCCGCTGCTTGCGTTTTGTGTAAAAACTCAAACACAGTTTCATATAAGCTGTCGAAAAACGCGAACCAGACGGTATGACGGCGTTTTAACGCCGCCCGCACTTATAAGCTGCCCCAAACGAACCATAAGTCTTCCAGGAACTGAAAATTCTTTGGTTGCTATACACCCCCTTAAATCTTAAAACTTATTTGAAATAATAAAAGTTATATTCCATTAAATTTTGAAAGTTTTTTTGACAACTTATTTAAAAATTTAAGTATATTAACTCAAATAAAATTATAATAAAAGTATTTTATGAATTATTTTAAATTAACACCCCTACTTAAGCATGATGTAGTAAAGGTTATTAGGTCTTGATCAATATTTTTTATTAGGATGACTGATAAATGATTATATATGTTGATTTATTCTAAATGAAACTCTAAATGGTATGGACTTTTTTTGTTGCAACTAAAAAATAATTATTCTCCATTAAATCATATTTTGATGTTATGGCCTTAAAAATTGAAATTAAATCAACCATTTAATTCAACATCATTAAAATTATCTGCATATTTTATTTTAAAATTTATAAGATAATTTTATCATAAATATATATATATATATACATGTATCCTAATGTTTACATAGAGAATTTGCAAATTCTAGAGGGGCCGATTTTCCGCCCTAGACATAATATGATTTCATCTCTACATATGGTATTCACTAACATATCACCTAAACTTTTTTGATTAAATGATACTACCACATGTTGTTTTATGATTTTTATATTATTATATCATTCATTAAATTGTTTGAAAGTTTAGGTAGGTGTTTAGGGTTGACAAAATAAAAAAAAATAGAAGATAGATGTGGAATTATAAGGATTATATTGAGGTGGCTTGGAAAAATTAGAAATATAATGAGAAGTAAGCTATTTTTCCAATACCATCTTCCAATATTTTAAGCTAACAAAGGGCAAAATAGACCCATAAAAGTCAGTGTTTAATTCATATTACCCTCAAAATTCAAACTCAACATAATTAATATTGAATACTTTCATCAACTAAATAGAAATCTATGCATAAAAAAATCACATTTTATCTTTAGTGAATTTAACAACCTTCCTATATAATTCTATTTTCATCTTAAATTTATCTTCTTCACCTTCAATAAAAGACTAATATACTACATCTTTAGTGACCTCAATGATCTTCGTATACTACCATACCACAAGAAGAGTCATCATGGCTTCCAAGGGAGGATCAATATAGCAAATTTCATATGACACTCACTCATAACCACTTTGCAATGTTGTGATCACTCCAAACTTTTTTGGTATTGTCATTGCAAAGATATTTACAATATCCTAAACTATTGATGCTTCTATTAACGAAAAACATTTCAATTGAGCTAGACCTATGTGCTTTTTATAATTGAACTTTGATTTTCTTAATCGAGTGAGATTGTCATTTTTAGCCAAGAAGATCATGAAGAAAGATGTAATTTCACTCTATACTATCACCATATCTATGAAAATAACAAATAAAACAATCATAACTAAAAAAGAGATAAATATAAAAAATCACAAGAGAACCGCAGTAATTTTTTTCAATCGAGAAAATATCACATCATGAGTCCAACGACGGAGCACCACGTGTCAAGTGGGCCCCACCACAATACATTGGTATTGACCAATGTTAAAAACGGTGAAGCCCACTTGACATGTGACGCTCTACTATTAGACTCTGAACGCATCCGGAGTACTCTGTAATATTTTTCCCAATCTTACAGAGTAAATATAAAAAGTAAATATATGATAAATAAAAATAGATAGAAAAACACACAATAAATGCTCTTCTCACATCAAAAGAAAAAAATACTTTATTTAACAAATCAAGTTGACTTTAGAAGTTAACTTGATCTGACTCAGCATGTACATCATATTAGCTTTGCAAAGGTCTGGTCACCAACCAATGAAAACATCCTCAAACAAGGGATTGTATCTTCTCAAATGGTCAGTACAAAAAATTTAAATGATTTGTGTTATTTATTCATGAGGAAAATAATTTCAATTGGTTCTGAATATTTTTAATAATTATATATGAGGAGAGCAAAAGCATGGCTGCCTCCATCTCCTCTATCATCCATAAACCTAACAAATTTTTTGAAGCTTAGAAGAATTCCACCCTTGAACTCATTAGTGCATAGATCCAAAGCTGTCGCTCTTTATATAGTCATTAGAGATATTGGGAAGCTTAGCCAGGCCAACAAAGGTGCCTACAATGGCGATGGCGCCAGCGAGCGCAAAGGCCGGGATGTTGCCCTTGCCAAAAAGAGCATCCCAAGGGCCAGCACTAAGAGCTACGATCACCTGCATGCATAAATTCCAATTACAAGGAATGAGAAAATGGCGTTTAAAAAACAGAATATTTAGTGTTTTGATGTGTTTTGTGCATGAAAATTCTTTCTTTTTTATTTCCACTCTCTGATTTGAATTAGATCTTTCTTAATCCTCATTAAATTATACTTCACAATAAAAAAAATGCAACATGAATATCTGTCAACATATGATCAACATCATTTTTATATAGTATCATAAAATTAAAAAATATATAACCCAATCATCTTCTACTTATGCAATATGAACCTCTTCTATATAACAAAGAACTTGTTTAAAATTCAGTAAAATCAGAATAACTCACTTGAGGAACAACGATGGAGAGGTTAAGAACACCGGTGACCAGTCCTGAAGAGTTCATTATAAAAGATGCATAGTTTCAGTAAGTGAAGCCTTATTTTGAAGAACTAAAAGTAATGAATTTACAGAAGATGAAACCAAACCAACCCTGTTGCGTGCCTCCTTCATTTGCAGCAAGCTGTGCAGCAGTAGCAAAAGGAATACTATATAAAATCTGCAATAAAATTTAATACTTAGATGAGGCATGGAATTTGAAAATAGATAGAGAAGAGATGAGCAGAGAATGATACTAACAGCCATAGGAAATCCAAGGATTGTGAATATAGCCAAAGCTCCAATTTTGATACCCTCTTCTCCATTAGCCACGTAGCTGAGTTTTGTTTTATAACCATGTGTGGAAATTAAACTAAGGATTGTCATAGCAACCATGCCTAAGAAAAGGGTGAAGTTGCCAATGACCCACACAAATCTGGTTGTGATTTTGCGGCGCATGGGCTCAAGAAGAATTGAAGTGATTCCAAGAAGAATCTAATCATTGGAAAAAACATAGTTTTAGACCACGAGGTTAAGCCTTAAAGTAATCAGAAAAGGAAGAAGATGAGGAAAAAAGCGTTTTTTATTACAGAATTCAGCAGCAAGCCAAATGCTCCTTGTTGAACACCCTTGTTATAGGCTTCAATTTCATATTTTGTTCCACTTGGATCACCATGGTAGATCTCACGACCCATCCAGTCAGTGTTGTAAAGAATGAAAGGGAACCAGGCCAGCTGCATTTAATATAATCTGAGATAGTGAGGGACTGAAACAAAAATGTTCATATTCTTTCAGTGAAGAAGAAACAAGTGATGGCATAATGAAAGTAGAAACATACCCAAGTGAGACATGTCACGAGGAGAACAGAAGGCATTCCGGTTGGTAAGTTTTTGAAGGCTTTGAACACAGAGAAAAAGCCAGAATTTTGCTGCAACACATTGGCATCCAACTGGGAGAGTGGAACTTCTTTTGCACAGATGAGAGTTACCGTCAAACATAATCCAAGGAATATCTGGATGTAGAGAAGAGCTTAGGAGCTTATCCAAATCAAATTACTTTATTATTATTACAAATTTTTGGGTGAAAGCTTGAAAATATATGATGTAATGCTGTATGGAAGATTTTCTTTTGTGAGGAACTTGAAGGTACTGAGAAGAGAGAAGAAAACCAGAATAAGTTTAGTTTCAAAAGTCTAAATCAGAGTTTATCTTTCTTGATTGTTTTAATGCTTCTACAGCGTAAAGTGAATCTTTTATTTATCCTTACAAACCATTCATAAATCCAGCATTCTAAACATAAGTTCTAAAACCAATGTAACTTACCACTGCAACCAAGAAGGCACCCTTCAAGTTTGCACAGGATTCACAACATGAATTTGTCATCAAGAAAGGCATCAGCCTGTGAAAAAGCACATTTTTATGAGCTCTCAAAAAAAAATAAAAAAAATAAATTTTTCTTTTTTTTTTAAAGATCCATATCAAACCAACTTGTGCCAAGCTCCACTGGCCCCGGAAGCATAACCCAGAACGTTTCCCAAAGCCATCCAAAAGGCATATATGATATTTCCTGCGCTGCATCCATGTTTTCCTATACAAAAAATAAGACAATAATGGATTCATAATCAGCAAAATTGCTGCCTTCACGTAATCTATGGAAACAACACAAGCTAAAGAAGAAAACTTACCAGATAGATCAGCCATCATTGCTCGAGCAGGTCCCTGCAACAGGAATCAAAAGAGAAACCAACGCAACTCTTTAAATCTATAATATTTGCTAATTTTTCCATGCACAATACAATTTTCTTCATGCAGAAGTAGTTAAGACTTCAAAATTCACCATAAATGAATAAAAAAAGGCATTTTTGAAACTTACCTGAACTGCATTGTTAGAGAAATCCAGCACCCAAAAGCCAATCACATATATAAGAGCAGCTTTCCAACGAGGACCAACATAGGTACTGTTCAAAGGGTTCACACGCACACTCAAACTCTCTTCTTTTTAGAATCAAGACAAAAGTTTTTTATTTTTTTATTTTTTTATTCATTTATGTTTTAAATATAAATGTAAATATATACCTGCAGTTTTCCTTTGTATCTCCCAGTGCCGTTCCAATGTCTGATGAGTACCCAATCACCATCACCTACATGAATAAAATTCAAACTCAAATGATAATGCAACAAGCAAAAGAATTCAACCAGAGAGAGAGAGAGAGATCACTGACAGATAAGCAGATAATGAGGCATCCTGTAAGAATAAATGGCCTCCTCCGGCCAAAACTTGAGTTGCATCTATCACTAAAAAAGCCAACAGTAGGTCCAACCTAATTTAACAAAAAATAACGGCGCATTGCATTCAAATCCATGGAAACGAAAGCAAAGCACAATGGATCTTGAATACTTACAATAAAACCAGCAACGGGACCGCAAAGCCACATGATAGAAGCCAAAGCATGAGGAAGCCCAAGAGTCTGCATCAATTATGGCAAAAACAATAAAATTAATAAAAAAAATCATAATTTTCATTACCATATATGTACTTCGGTTCAAACCATGATTTCAAAATCTAACCAAACATTTTGAAAACCAATGAACAAGAATCTTCCAAGGTTCAGCCCATAATCACTAAATCGCAATACAGGGCAATTTGAGAAAAAAAAGGTAACTTTTTTCATCAGATTGAATCACCATTCCCAAACTTCTAACTCAATTCTCCATCTTAAACCTGATCAAAAGAATGCATCAAACCTGGACATAAGGAGTTAGGAGAGAAAGCTGGAGAGCCCAGCCATACTGCACCCCTCCGGCGACTGTGCAACAAAAAATGAGCCGCACCAGGCTTATATCAGGCTGCCGCCGATCCTGCGCTTCATCTTCTGAACCCATTATTACTGCTTCTAAGAAATAAAACCTAACCCTAATTTCCCAACTTTCAGCCCTCTGTTGCGCCGGAGAAGAAGACGAAGGTGACGAGCCGAGCTCGGATAAAATAAGTAAAAGCTTTCTTCTTCCCTCT
The DNA here is from genome assembly GCA_002079205.1 of Phalaenopsis hybrid cultivar. Taxonomy (NCBI): domain Eukaryota; kingdom Viridiplantae; phylum Streptophyta; class Magnoliopsida; order Asparagales; family Orchidaceae; genus Phalaenopsis; species Phalaenopsis hybrid cultivar. Next base: position 29,083 of record JXCR01146851.1, on the reverse strand, counting down.
TTTATAACCTGCACAAAACCCCACTCCTTCGCGGTCTGGTGTGTCAGTGATCAATTTAACTACCCCAAAAGAGAGAGAGTGAAATGGGTGTATTTCGGCTAAAATTTGTCCACGTAGGTAGAGTATGTTAAGAGCGGTGGAACAGAGAATCGTATCGTTTCGTTTGTTTTTTTGGTACGAGGATTTGGGCGGGAGAAGAAGAGTGCAGTAACTGGAAGTGATAGTTACCGATAAGCTCGCACGTGGTTGGGGTTTCTGTGGATCTCATTTAAGATAGAATAATATGGAGGTATGTTTACCGGATTTTACTATCCTATTCCGTCTCCGGCAGTTGTAATTGTTCCTCATGGTGTATTTTTAGGGTTTTGGATAAGTTTTAATTTCTCAAAATGGTATGTAGGGGTGTAAACGAACCGAACACGAACGAACAGAGCTTGTGTTCGTGTTCGGTTTGTTTGAAATTTAGTTTGTTTGAAATAAGCTCGTGTTTGAAATTGTTCGTGAAGTCACTGTTCGTGTTCGTTTCTTAACGAACTAGTCGAACACGAGTCGAACACGAGCTGTTCGCGAACAACAATCCAGTTTGACATCCCTAATATTAATATATATAAATTAATTAT
>JXCR01146851.1:13911-28417 GCA_002079205.1 Phalaenopsis hybrid cultivar | reverse complement strand
AAAAAAAATTGTTCATGTTCGTCTCGTCTACTTATCGAACAAATCGAACACAAACTCATTGACGAACCGAACACGAACTGTTCGCGAACAACGAGCTTTTTTGACAGCCCTAATGGTATGTTAACACCGCCGACGTGTCATTCTATTAAAAGAGATAATTCATTAGGTAATTTTTTTTCTACTAAAAAATTGATTTTAATAAGCTATTCTAGTTGATTATTAATTTATTATTTTAATTTTAATATAATTTTAATAATTAATAATTATTTTTCGATTAAATTTAAAGCATGGTATTCTAACCTAATTTTATTTTTCTTGAAAGAATTTTGATATTTTCTTACACATATTTTCCATATTTAATTTTAAATACTTTGCCCATTTTGAGTTAGTGTTTTTAATTTTCTTAGATTTGTTTGGGATCAATTTTTTTAAATTTTTGCTTTTATTTTAATATAGATTTAATTAGAGCATTTTTTATTTTTTATTTATTTTCAAAAATAAATTATTTTGGATTTAAAATACTCAAAATATATAAAAGTTAATTTCAATGTTTTTAAAAACAACTAATTGTATTAGAACATATCAAATATGTTTCATTTTAAGTTAAAATAAAAGAGAAGTAAAAAATAATAATAATAAATTGAAAAATAAAATCAATAGTGATCTCAATTGATCACTTAGCTTTATTATTATTATTATTTTTATTTTTAAATAAGAAGCATTTTTATTACATAATTAACCAAAGATAGTTCGTAGTAATGATCAAATGACGAATGAATTAGGATGACTGGGTGGTTGTGATCAGACAATGACAATTGATTGCCAATGATTAAATGATTGCAATTAGATGACAACAATGGTTAGTGGTGATTATCAACGTCAAATAACATATAGAGTCCTAGAGTTTTTCATAATTTCAAGTCTTCTATAAGTATGTCTAGATCTCCTTCATATGAAGAACGAGCTCTTATTTATATATTTTTTTTTAAATAAAATTATAAAAAAAAAAACTAAGTAATAGAGTTTAAAACACTTTATTGGATATCTTATGTTGATTTATTCAATAATACACGTCCAATATTTGAGTTTCTAAATAACTTAAAAATAAACTTATTTGAGACTCGTTGAATTTGTCTCATTGAGAGCCTCCATTTAAATATAACAATATAGAATTCAAAGATTGACTGACCGTTCATCAAATGCTTGATTTTAACTAATTTGAACTCGGATCAAATATTTCTAGCGTTGTTGGAATTTTCTCATTAAAAATCTCTATTCCACAAACAGACTGTACAATGTCACTTTAATCGTTTCATATTTTTCGGTTTCACGTATAAACTGTCTTTACAAGGTATTTTGGTCTGGTTTTTCGGCCCATCAGTATGATGATCTGTTGTTCTAATTCAACAAACTGGTCGACTCAACGTCCTATCTCGAACAATTTTATCATACACCACCTATCCTTTTATCTTTTATTTTTCATGTTAAGGCTTGTATGATGGACAAACAATCATAGAAATTGTGAATGGTCAATTAGCTTCGCATCATATCCCACGTGAGGAGATTTAGTATTTAATATATTTTCCTTAAATTTAGGGGGGATGGTTGCCATAATTAAGGGTAGATTTATGAAGGGTCATATGTTATGATGTTAAGGCAATGGCAATAATAGATTATGTTACAATCACAATCTAAAGCTACAACTGTCATAGATTTGAATTTTGATTTTTTTTTTTTCCAGAAAGTGAGGAGACGAGAAAAAATTGGGGTCCAATTTTGATTAAAATGGAGCCAATTAGTAATGTTAATATTGGGAGTTTAAATGGAAACGTACAAGCTTTTTCTGAAATTCAAATATTTTCTTATTTGAGATTTCATCAAAATAATTGTCCCTAATTGACTTATATATATGATACATCATCCACAAAATTGTCATTCAGCATGAATCTCGAATTCTTTGGCATAAATCTTAGGGCGATTTGCACGACTCTTGAGGATGTTTTGTTAGCAAGAAACGTTCAAAATTTGATTAAAAGTTGTAAAGACTTTGATTTCGACGAATATATAGTCAAATTGATGGGTTCGATAAGACAGACCCAATGATATCAAAATTAATCTAATCTAAGTAGAATAAAGCCCAAATCAAGTAGTTAAACTGTTTTTGGAAACTTTCAATGCATACTTAGAAGATCAAATAGATTACAAACATAATAAGCTTATTGTCAAATCAAACATCCTAATATGATGAATCCAACGAGCCCGCTATCACTCAATTCTTACGATATTAAGACACTTGATAGTTAACAGAACACTGTCCGATTGACAGAAACTCCTAAGGTCGTCTGACCAGACTGGTCTGGACTTCTTTCTTATTACAACCCAGACTCTAGAAATAGAGACCAACTCCTTATTGAGAGGGGTGGCCTTGAGCCAAAAAAAGTTTGGAACTTGGAGGAGTTGAAGACCCGCATCACTTGTGCACTGCGTAAAAAAACCTCACTCTTGTACCTGTCGACCACTGTCGACTACCACTAAGTAGTCACTATCGACCATCACCGACCACCCTTAACTCGTTGCAATGAAACCCTTTGTGGAATCACTACGCGCACTGCGAAATCCTTGCATACATTACAAAATAACGAGATAACCTGCAAAACAACACACCATCACATACAATGCAACAAAGTCTCTCAAAGATGGTGTAATAATGTTCTTCAAATACAGTGCAATGACACACCCCGATGATGGTGTAATAACACACTCAACACAACAAAGTCTTATGAAGATGGTGTAACAACGTACCCGGAAAACAGTGACTTTCTCAGAGGTTGGCACCTAGGCACTGGTCTAACTCAAAAATATTGATTTTCATGTAGATCGTCAGGTGGAGGGTTTCTTCGATCCATGAGTTATGGGAGCCACAAATGAATAAAAGACAAAATTTCAAAAATTTGTATTCTTATCAATCATTTATCAAAGAAATCATTGCTAATGGTTGACCCGGACATAGTGCAGGCAAGGTGTTCTAAACCTTAATTTTTGCCCAGTTGGCCATATGAAGGTTCTCATGAGTATTGCTGGAATACGACCCTATAACTCAGAAATGAACATTTTTGGGTTTCAAAATGGGGTTTTTGGAGCTGACAGACGTCCCAAACCCCCGCGAGGGCAAAATTGATCTGAACCTGAATTTCTTCAAGAAGTGCGTAGGGAATCATGTCAACTATCCTTGGCCTCAAAGAAATCTGGATTGATGGAGTTGGGTTTTTCAACATCTTAACGGATGAAAAACTTGTCCAGAGTCGAGGTTAACACCACTTTATGATGAATTTTCCCATAGTGCGCTCAGGAGGGCTCAATGACTTCTCTTGACCCGGGGGAGGCTTCGAATGGATACAAAGGCACCTATAAACATCGGGAAATATTTTCTATGTCTTGAGTAGGCCTGCTCAACGGTGGATTCTCCCGGATAAGGACGAATCATCTCATACCATGGATTCATGTCTGAATCACATATTGTAGGTCTCGAATGTGTGTCTTGAGCTACAGGGTTCTATGAATGAGTCGTGGATTATCTTGTGCCAGTAAAGAGAACACCCTACATATGTGATAAAAAATTGACGACAACAGGACATCAAACTTACTCCCTACCATGACCTACGTGACCAACTATGACATATGTGGTCCACGGCTCATGCAACTTCTGACTTCAACCCTTGTAGCTTACATACATCATCACATCTCACCATAACCTATGCAACCAACTACAACCTATACGGTTCATAGCTCGTGCTGCTCCTTACTCCAGCCTCTAAAGCCTACGGACATCATCAAAACTCACCACTACGACCTATGTAACCAATTACGACCTACGTGATTTACATCAGGTGCAACTCCCGATTTTGACTTTTGCATCCTGCGAACGTATCAAAACTAACCATTAAACCTATGCGACCAACTATGACCTCTATGGCTTACCACTTGTGTAGCTTCTGACTCTTGCTTTTGTGGCCTATGAATGTCATCATAGTTCCCCTCTGTGACTTATATGACAAACTACAGCCTACACAGCCCACTACTCGGTCTGTTACCATAGTTCCCCTCTATGACTAATATGACAAACTACAACATACACATCTGACAGCCCACACAATCTCCAATACCTAGTCTCTACTACCTGCCAATATTATAGTAACTCGCCACTATGACCTATGTTGCTCATAGCGCTTGCACCTTCCTATTACGTCATTTGTAAACAATCAACACTCCAAAGGCGACCATCTATGACACACACAACTATCTAATACCATGAATTTCAACTACGATCTACATGATAAGCGGGTGCTATGACCACCATCTACAATATTCACGATTGACTATTGTCTCTGTAACAATCAACTAAGTCCCTTGCAACCTACTATCATAGAGAACTACATTCATTATAACAAAACTATGGATATTATAGGTAAATCACATTTATAATGATCATCTTTGTAACTTCATCTTACCTAATTCATGAGAAAAGTGGGCATGCGTACTCATCATTCATAATAGAGCATTGCAGTTGGTCTATGACACATGATTTTTCCCCTTTCCAGTGTTTTTCAAGTAAAAATTAAGATGTCTCCTCATGTCTACTTCTCTTTATTTTCCTGAGTGTGTGTTGAATTTTCGTTCAATACTAAGATGATAATTCGCTACTATATCGCAACAGACCTTCTAACACACATCAATTAATCTTTCTTTTTATTTAATTATGTTGGTTTATCTTGTATTATATTTGCTTTGAATGGTTTAACATTGCTTGGTTGGCTTAATATGCATTTGCTATGCTAATCTTTGTTAAGTTAGAATAGATTAGTTGGACTAGAATAAGCTTGGCTTACCTTGGCCCAAGTTTGTTTTGTTTTGAGTTGTTTATTTAGGCCATAAATATTAGGTTGATCTTTCTTCCATGCATCAAATTAGTAAGATAATGTATGAATTTGCTAAATATGGCTAAACATAACATGACCGAGCTGTCATGGCTTGTTTCTTTTTTTGTTTGTTTGGTAAAATTTGGCTAAACTACATAATACTTGGCCATATTAAGCGTGGATTGGTTGGGCTTGTAGTTTTACTTTAATCTTTTTAATATTAGCTTATTATAACATTACTTGACTTTGTTTGTTATGTTTATGAAATTGAAAATTATAATCTTGCATGTTTACTATCTAATTCCTACATATTGCTTGCACATGTTTACAACAAATGGGATATGCTTTGTATTATATGCTAATTTCATTTATATTATATGATATTTTCATTTCAATTTTTTTAATATATTATATGATATTAAAGAGTTAAATTAGAACTTAGAGGCGATACCTCTCGGATGGCTAGATGTTTTTCTAGTCCAATTGAACTCAAAAATTTAGAATGACAACACTTATGTCATTTTTATTGATAAACACCCAAGTTGTAGTATTATGTATAAACTTATGGTACTTTCATAAGATGCTTTGACATCCACCACAGAGGAAAAGTAGAGAATAGTGCCACTTGGGCTTTCTATCTCAAGTCCATCCATGTTCATTTTAATTGATAAATATAATAAAAATTATTGTGAAGATCTTGAAATTAAATTTAACCGACATTAAGATTTGAAATAAGAAAATAGTATTGTATGTGTCAACTTAATTAATAAAGAGTTCAAATTTAAAATTTTAAAGTTAAATGTCATCTATATTAATACGATACAACGCGATTAAAAGTAAAACAGTATTAAAAATACAACGACCCAAAAACCTAACCCAATTAAGATCCTTATAAGGTAAGATGACATGCCTAAGGTGCTTTATTTCTAACCTTGTTGGTAGGTGTCATCCATTTTCTACTTTAACTAAGAAGAATGATAAATTTCTTTAGGATGATGAATGTCAACAAGCTCTTGAAAGCATAAAAAAATAATTAATGACATCTACAGTGTTGGAGCCCCCATCATACGCCGGTCATTAATTATTCATACTATTGCTCTAGATGAATATATTAGTGTCTTATTAGCCCAACTTAATGAGGCAGGTAAGGAGAATGCACTATACTACTTAGGTCATTGATTTATCCCAACAGAAAGAGTGGGTAAAATGATATCAGACTCAAGCTCCTCTTTCAAGCTTCAGCCTTCATTTGGATCGTGTCTCTTTCCCCTTTCAAGAGGGGGTAGAGCTTTAGTTATGGAGTCCAGTTTGCAAACAAGAAAGGAATTTGGATCACTCTGATTGAAATGCTCATAGAGATTACCTTGATTATATGGCATTCTATGAGCATTTAAGTGAATTAATGATGCCATAATTGAACAATCTTGGATTCATTGAATTTGTCTCGCTGTGATGCTCAATTTAATTATATGTATGTCATATTTGGAATCCATTTGACCTTCCAATTATGTCAGAAAGCTGCTAAAAGTGTTTAATGTCTTGATCCGGGCTTGTTTTGAATGAGATTGAACCATTTTTGGTACAATTTAATTTTCTTAATCGAGCGGTCAGTTTGACTGTTAGTTTGTTGAAACTGAAATTCTTGATAAATTTTAATTGAAGTTTGAACGTTATTTGCTCAAAGAATTATCTCAAGATCCGTGTCAGATGTTGAAAATTTATTGATGTTGCATCTCTAATCATTTTAATTNGTCGCATCTCTAATCATTTTAAACTGGATCAAGGTAAGCAAAACTAAGTTTGGCCAATCTAAATAGAGATAAACTACACTATACTAAATAAATAAATAAATAAAATCATAAACAAGCATAGTATAACCTAAATAAATTTGGCCCTTACAAGATGTGCCAAGCTAAGAAAGCCAAGTGTAGCCCATCCAAGCCTTCCATAGTCAAGCAAACTCCAACATAGCCAATATTAGTCAAGTTAAATAATTCCTTGGCAAGCCAAGCCATACCAACCAACCAAATTGAAGTTGAGCTAGCCTAGATGAGATAGTCATAGTAAGTAAACCCATGCCAACTAACTAAGCTAACAAAAACCAAAGATGAATGATTTGTTCCAATGATCTAATAGGTTCTAATGAAGCTCTTGGATAGTTTAAATGATATGATCTAGCCCATTAAGAAGACATTTATCTTTGGCTTCTATTAAGCAAGAGAGGGCTTGGTTTGTAAATAGCAATGTTTCCAGTGATGAGTATGTAATTGCCCATAAAAAAAAATAAAAAATTAAAAAAAATAATAATAAATAAACAAAAATATGTTGTCCAAAATCAATTGACAACCGATTTGTTGAAATTCACCAAATCAATAGAGCCAATTGTGTCAAATTCCCAGCCTCACTTTTACTTAATAACCCTCATATTTTATTCTAATTATATTTAAAACCGTTTGCGCCATGTAATAAGCTATATTCATTTATTATAATCACATGTTCGACATTTTTTTTTTTATTTTATAAAGTATTTCATCCATAAATTAAAATCAATGCATAAATAAATCTCCTGTCAAACCTGCTCTTTTATTTCCTATCAGTATTTTATATATAACAAATGATGACTTGACTTCACGTATTTATCTAGGAATGAATTTTGTTTGGCAGTAAAGGCATGATANATATATATATATATATATATATATATATATATATCACATTCATTTTCGATAATATTCACATTCACATATTTTCTAAAATGCAACACTTAGTTTATATAGACAATTGTATACATTATTGAGAATGCTATATGTGAGAGAGGCAGAATGTGCAACCTGGGTGATAGTTTGTTATAGCGGGGGACAGATGGTTGTTACCTCCCCTTTAGTGAAAGGTTGAGAGTATCAACTTTGAGGTCATTTCTAAGTTTGTGAAAGAGGGTTGTTGACAGACATTTTGTAAGAAGGTCAGTTGGTTGATCTTGAGAGAAGATATGATTAACTACATTTTTTGTCAGAAGATAATGATCTCGAACAACGTGGTGATCAATTTCTATATGTTTGGTGCTCACATGAGATTTTGGATTAACAACGATGACAATTGCATGTGTTATCACGGTGAATGGGTGTTGTGCCCACAAGAGGAAAATTAAATTCTTATTGTAATCTTCTTATTCAAATCACTTCAGTTGTGACAGCCACAAATGCCTTGTATTTCACTCTAGTAGATGATTGAACCAATATCTTCTGATTTTTGTGCCACTCAAGATATCATATTGTTTCCAAGAAAGTTACAATGCTTTTTAGTTGAGTGATGATCCTCATAATGACCAACGCTTTCAATGTCTAAATAGGTATGGATAATGAGTGAATTTGTGGCGAGTTGTAGTTCATAATGTATTGTTCCTCGTAACTATCAAAGAAGTGTTTTAATGAGTTGATAGTGATGTATAAGAGGCTTGTGCATATGTTGACATATGCCGTTAACAAATAATGTCGTATCAATTCAGTTAATTATTAAGAGTTGAAGTGAGTCAGCTAATTGAGAACACTGAGTCAGATAAGGGTAATCTTCTTTGGAGGTGTCTAATTTGAGTTTGAACCGAAGAGGGGTGAGAGCTGATTTGAAATTTTGCAATCCTGCTTGCAGTGGAAGTGTGGTGATGTATGCAAATTGAGACTTGAAGTAGCATATGTTATTGTTGATGGTATTGATACAAAAGAATGTATTGTAGTTGGATCATTTCCAGGGAGTAGAATGTCATCCACATAGACAAGGAGATATACATATACTTTTTTTTTTTGTAAATAACCAGTGAGGCTCAACTATACTTATCTTGAAACATTTATTCTTGAGATGGGTTGAGATTGTGGAGTACAATTATCTAGATGCCTATTTTAGGCCATAGATTTCTTTCTTGAGAATAGACACACGATGAGGAAATTGTTTGCCTTGAAAACCTTGAGCTTGATTCATGTATATGGTGTTGCCTAGTGGGCCATGTAAAAGACCATTTGAAATATCTAACCAAAAAATTGTCCACTTGTTTAGGATAGCAACAAATAGTAGGATTCTTATTATATAAAACTTTGCAACAAGGTTGAATGATTCCTTATAATCTATGGCATTTTGTTTTCTTTAAACTCTTTAGCCACTAACTTAGTCATTTGCACCATCCTAATTATATTTGCTCTAAAAGGTCCAATAATATCCTATGACTTGTTATCCTGAATGGGTGGGAGTGGGGGATGAGAGACTAAATTTCTTATTGCTAGAGAGTTTGAAATTCATTTGACCCAGTCTGTCTCCAATGTTGATGATGAATAACCTGTGTTTATCATGTATGATATGATGTAATTGTTGTTGTAATGTGAAGATTGAGTGGTTGTATTATTTTTAAAGATTGAGTTTGAGACCTTGTGGTCATTTGATGTTTAAGTGGAGGTTGCGTAATAGTTGGTTCCAAGGAAGGGAGCAGGGATATAGATGTGGGTGAAAAGGAATTGTGTGAATGTTATGAATTTGAAGTATTAGGCTAATATGAGGTGGAGGTCTGTGGTTGTGTATGGGGTGATTAGAAGTGATTGGTGTAAGAAGTAGTGGTGGGTAGTAAGAAATAGGATTTTGTGGTTTGGGGGATATTTATCTGAAGTAAGCAAGGATGATTCATTGAAGACAACAAGCCTTTAGAAGATTATCTTTCTTGTTGATGAATTGTAGTATTTGTAGCCATTGCAGAGAGATGAGTAACCAATTAATGTACAATGTGGAGCACTTGACAATAACTTGTTTGGAGTAGTAGATTTCTACCATGGAAAAAAGCTATAACCGAAGGCTCTCATGTGGTTGTATGCTGTTGGTTGTTTATAGGTGTTCATATGGTGATTTCTTGATAGATTTGTTATGCGACATAAAGTTTATGAGATAATTTACTATAAGGCGTGACTCTGTCCAAAATTGAGAAGGTTATGATAGTTTTGAGTATTGGAAGTACACTCTCCACCCCATTAAAACTAAGTTTTTAATGTTGATGTTAAATTGAGTTTGAATCATCTTGCGAAATTGTATGAATTTAAATGGAATTTCTAATTTATAAAATAAAGGGAAAATTCAATAGTACCTATAGTACTAATCTATATATAGTAAGTAACACTTGTATCTTTATAATAAAAAAATAAAGGCGAAACTCCATACATAAAAATTATCAATATGAAATAATATTGTTGATTTGGAAGTAGATTGAGGAAAGTTAAGTTCGTACATCTTAGAAGAATTGCACTAATTAAAAAAAAAAATTAGTTATAACTATGTTAGATGAAGCATTTGTTTTGGTTATGGTGGAAGTAACTTCATACTGTGGGTGACTAAGCAGTGGTGCCATAGAACATTAGACTGCTATGTTGAGGTAGCTATGATAGCTACGCTTGGACACAACCCTTGCCTACTAGGTAGCTTGAGTATGGTAAGGTTTGTTTGGTGATCCTTAATAGTAAACCATTAGAGTTGAATTTAATTATGTAGTTTTGTTGAAGGCTAATTGATGGACAGAGTGGACATTATGAGATAGATTTGGTGAATGAAGCAAATAAAGAAGTAGAAACTTAGTTTGAGGCGTGAAAAAAATCCTTGTCCGGTGTGAGTGATGTGATGCCTATAGCCATCCCTAAATATAACTTTATTGTTTCTATGGTATAGTGTTGGTTGATGCATTTGTTCATAATTAGAGGTCGTGAGATGTGGCTCGTGTATCAATAATCCATTTGGTGGGCTTTGTCATTGGGTCACTATGAATTTTAATTGTGAAAGCAGTGTCAATTATATTTTTGCTTAAAGGATATGAATCAAAGTTGGTGTGATGCCAACACTCAAGTTGTATGTCTATTGCTTCCACATACCTGACTAGTGTTAGGTGTACTGTGACCTCAACTGTCAATGCTAGTTGGTGCTCCTTGATGAGATTGGTTAGTGACAAATCTTCGTCTGCCTCTATTATTTCCCCTCAATCCATAAATGAGTTTGTGTAGATAGTTAGAGCAACTAAACTAGTATCCTTGGTGATTTCAACAACAATGTTTGTTTCCTCCCTGCACAACGGGGAAAACGGACCATCGAGTTGAATTGGCTACAATTTTGGTTTGATAGTCAGCTTAAAGGATTGACAGGTGGGGGGAGACAATTAAAAATATATAGAATTGTTTCTTCATTATCTATATGTCCTCCAACTGCAAAAAAGTTGTCTATAAAGGCATTGATCTCAAGTAGGTATTGAAACATTAAAAAAAATTTCATGGAGATGTGAAGCTCATTTTTCAGTTGTATGACCCTATATCTATAGTTTGATGGAAGTCTTTTGGCTAGAGCGTCCTACATTTTAGAATTTGATTCCAAGTTAAAAATGTATGACAAAATGGATGAAGATATTGTGGAGTAAAGGGTTGCAAAGAGGTTCTGATTAATGAGTTTCCAAATGGATTGTTGAGGCTTTGAGGATATTTGGCCATTTGTGTCCTGAGTTTGAGGAGAGGGACATGTGGAGGATCCCTTTATGAATCTTCATAACCATTGACCTTAAATAATTTGAATATTTATGATTTTCAAGTTGGATAATTTTCTCCAATGGGTTGAATATTGGTGATAGTTTTGATATTTGATATTAGAAATCTGAGGGAGGGTGGAATTGGAGGATCTGCCATGGTGTAATCAAAATAGACTTACATTCTGCTAGTGTATGGCGATGAATTTGATATGATTGTGTGGAGAAAAAAAGTGTAGAATAATTGATTGAAAAAGAATGATTCATTACCAAATCACCAATTCTCAAACACCCTGATAAACCTGAAAAGAGAAACAGACAAAAGCTAGACAACAACAATGATGATATCTAGTAAATTGAAAAGTAAAGTACATGACTTGGTAATGCTGACATACTTTCACATACTTTCTACAATACAATGCTTAGTTTCTATAGACAATTGAATAGGCCTTTGATACTGTTCTAGATTTTTAAAATAATTGGAGACTAGGCGTAACTGGCCACCTGGGTGACAATTGGTTATAGTGGGGACTAAGGACAAGGTGGTTGTCAATTTTTTCACGATTCATTTGAGCTAGCTACATAAAAAATATAAGTTTTTATGAAATAATATATATTTTATAATAGTAATATGAATTATTATGTATTATAAACTTTTATTTCTAAGCTAATAGGAAAGTTTTTAAAGCTATTAAAGCTAGTATTAATGCTGAATATATAGTTAGAAATGGCCGATATTAATCTTTATGTTAATCACATAAGTGTGACTTTTTAAACTGGGAAATTTACATATATGCCACAAAATTCTTATTTTTTTACATATCTAACATCTAAACTTTTATGTTTACATTTATGACATCTTGATGCCATAAATTTATATATTAAAACATGTATTTCAGTTTTAAAGGGCAAACAAAAATGATATTTTTGCAGTGATATTAAAAATTTGAGTGTTATGTATGTAAATATGAAAGTTTTAAGTGTTAGAGATACAAATATATAAGAATTATGTGGTATATATGTAAATGCCCCTAAATTACTATTGCTCTATTTTTTTGATAATATAATGTTAGCTTTGAATATAAAAAAATATTAAAAAAAATCGAAAAAATAAAATTTAGATTTTTTCTTTTTTTATTCAATAAGATGGCTAGTTTGATGGTTGTCGTATTTGAGAAGGGAAAACTTCTCACTTAATTCAAAGGAAGTTCANGATGAATTCAACAAGCCTGTTATCACTCAATTCTTACGTTATTAAGGCACTTGAAAGTTAACAGAACACCGTCTGATTGACAAAACCTCCTCAGATTGCTTGATCAGACTGACCTTGATTCCTTTCTTATTACAATCCAGACTTTAGAAATAGAGCCCTACTCCTTATTGAGAGAGGTGACCTTGAGCAAAAAGAAGTTTGAAAATTTGAGGAGCTAAAGACCTGCATCACTTGTGCATTGCATATAAAAATCTCACACTCCTATAGGCATCGACCACCACTGTGTAGACACTGTCGACCACCGCCTATCACCCTTAAATCCTTGCAATGAAACCCTTTGTGGAATCACGACGTGCACTGCAGAATCCTTGCATACATTACAAAATAACGAGATAACCTGCATAATTACACGCCTTCACATACATTGCAACAACGCCTCTCGAAGATGGTGTAATAATGTTCCCCAAATACGGTGCAATGACACGCCTCGATGATGGTGTAATAACACACTCAACATACAATGCAATAAAATCTTCTAAAGATGGTGTAACAATGTACCTCGAAGACAACGACTTTATGGGAGACTGGCTCCTAAGCATTAGTCTAGCTCAAAAATACTGATTTTCGGGTAGATTGTCTGGTAGAAGGCTTCTTCGATCAATGAGCTATGGGGACCACAAATGAAAGAAAGATAAAACTTAAAAAATGTGTATTCTTATCGATCATTTGTCGAAGAAGTCTTCGCTAATGGTTGCCTCGGACTACTGTGCGGGTAGGGTGTTCCAAACCTTAATTTTTTACCCAGTTGATCATATGAAGGTTATCATGAATTCAGAATCCATGGAAACTTGTGTATTGTTGGAATATGGCCCTATAACTCAGAGATGATCATTTTTTATGTTTCAAAATGAGGTTTTTGGTGCTGACATACATCTTAGACCCCCGCGAGAGCAAAATCGGTACGAACCCAAATTTCTTCAAGATGTGAGTAGGGAATCCTGACGACTATCCTTGGCCTCAGAAGAATCTGGATTGATGTAGTTGGGTCTTTCAACATCAAAACAGATTAAAAACTTGTCTGGAATCGAGGTTAACACCACTTTATGATAAATTTTCCCATATTGCGTGCATGAGGGCTCCATGACTTCTCTTAACCTGGGGGAGGCTCCAAATACAGAGGGACCTACAAACACCTGGAAAGACATTAAATACTTTCAATGTACTGAGTAGGCACGCTCAATGGTGTATTCTCTCGGGTAAGGACGAATCGTCGCGTACCCTGGTTTCATGTCCCGATCACGTATTGTAGGTCTTAAATGGGTGTCTTGAGCTACGGGAAGCTATGAATGAGCCTTGGATTATCCTGTGCCAGTCAAGCGGACACCCTACACATGTGATCAAAATTTGATGCCAACAGGACGTCATACTTGCTCCCCATTATGACCTACGTGACCAACTATGACCTATGTGGTCCACGACTCGTGCAGCTTCCGACTTCAACCCTTGTAGTTTACATACATCATCACATCTCACCACAACCTATGTAACCAACTACATCCTATGTGGTTCATAGCTCGTGCAGCTCATGACTCCAGCTTTTAAAGCCACGGTCGTCATCACAATTCACCACTATGACCAATATAACCAACTACGACCCATGTGATTTACATGTGGTGCAACTCCCAATTTTGACTTTTGCATTCTGCGAACATATCACAACTAGCTACTATGACCTATATGACCAACTTTGACCTACATGGCTTACGGCTTGTGCAGCTTTTGACTCCTGCTTTTGTGGTCTACATATGTCATCATAGCTCCCCTTTATGACTTATATGACAAACTACA
>JXCR01146850.1:276410-293494 GCA_002079205.1 Phalaenopsis hybrid cultivar | reverse complement strand
AAGGTTTTAAAATTTATTTTTAACTTGCAAATGTTAGGAAAAATATTTTAATGAGTCCCAAGCGATCACGAGACCATTATGCATATTTTAAAATATTTTTGTATTCTTTTGGATTTTTTAATATTTTTAATTATTTTAAATTCAAATTAAGCCTAAAAAATCAAGTATTTTCTCAAAAATAATTTTTATTTTTCTTAAGTGCCCCTCATCACGAGGAACTCCAAAAATAACTTTTCATATGTTTCCCATGTTTATTTAGTTTATTATAATTATTTTTGTACTAAAATTTAATTAAATAATTTTTAAATTTTTACAATGGGTACACCTGAATTTTATACACAGTGTGGAATTGATTTTGTTAGTTATTTATTTATCTTTAATTTACATAAATTACTACAAGATATATACAATTAAGAAAATAATTAAAATATTAAAAGTTATTCAGGCCATCATGATATTTTTTCTAAGCTTCTCTCACCATAGAAAACCTACTAAAATTATTTTCATAATTTTTCAACTGATCTTTAAATTTATATAATTAAAATAAGCCAAAAAAAGTCATTTTATCTTGAAAATTAGGGTTAGAAGCATACAAATGTCCTCTCAACTTGGAAAATTTAGAGGACATAGCCTCTGTCATGAGGGACAAACCCTCAAAATTTCAAGTCATGATGAGCAATGTTTGATCAGAGTGAATTAAAATACTTCAGAGAGTATTCAATTCATTAAAATCAGAGAGTAAGAAAATAATTTTTATTATTAGTCCACATTATTCTCCTCTGTTCACTAAGGAAGACGATATTTTTCTTTTATTTTTATGATTTTTTTAGAGAGAGATATGGATTTTTGAAGTTCAAGCATTTAATTAGGTGCAAAAAATCCATGTTTTTCAATTTAAACGCGCGGCGCCAACACATCCTACGACAGCTCCGAACTCACACGTGGCGCTCCACCATTTGACGGCGCCATCCTCCTTATCTGCCATGTAGCTTGCCTTTTCGCTTAAAGGGTTTTTCCGGCTTGATCTACTTCGTCCATCCAATACACGCGCGATCCGACGGCTCTCCATCATAGTCCCCAAATGACCTAACCTGAGAGCTGTTCACACTAAAACCTTAAGATCTTTGTCTAAACTCAACCAAATCGCATGGGGTTTGTTTTTATACCTTCATCTACTCAAGACGAGTATATCTATATGGCTTATCTGGTATGAAATATAATAAATACATATGGAGAATAAAAATAGGTTGAAATTAGGGTTAAAATTCAATACATTTGTCTGAGAGGGGAGGCCTCAATCAGATGATTGTGGTAGCTTTGATTGTGCCCATCAAACCTCCAGATGAAGTCCTAGGTCCTGGTTAATTGTCTAGATATGATTTCAACCAAGCTCAATTTCAGGTGTTGGTCTAGAGCTATGTTAGAGGCTGTTCGAGAGAGGGCTTTCATGGGGGATCAACTCCTCTTGCTCTGGTGATGGTGTGGGCACAGTTAATTAGAGTTTGGTTGACTATGGAGGTGTGTGGAAATATGTCCTAGTTCGCGCTGAATTTTTGAACTGAAAATTGAGCTCTTACAGTGGAAACTAGAGGGGTAAGTGGTGGGATTGAGTTAAGGAGTTCTTGGAGAGTCTCTGAAAGCAAATGGATAGAGTTTCCCCAAGGATTTAGTTAACCTCCCCTTTGGCAATTTAATGTCATGGCTACCAGGTGGAGCTTAGGGCTTGGCAGTAGGTGCTAAGGCTTGCTGAGGTGGAGTGAAGAAAAATGTAAGCATCCAATTGGAGTGAGCCAGATCAGTGAGTTCAAATTTTAGGTTTTGGCCATTTAAGCTCCTTTGGGGTGATTTTTTCTTGTGGTTGAGGTAGTGGCTAGCTAGTGTTCAGTCACCTCTTGGCTCAGGGAGGTCATGAAAGGGTTAATTATGATTTACTCCCAATGGAAAATGATGATGGAAAAGTATTTTAAAAATAAGGCTAAATATGGATAAAATCCCTAAAGTTAATGTACCATTGGTACATAGCTCACCTAGGTGGTTTAGGTGAGTTTAGGCTATTCAATAGAGTCCAAATGGTGGTTGTGGTGACATTAATTTGGTCACTTTGGTATGGCTAAGTCAATTTTGGTGAAGGGTTTCAATTTGGGTCAAATTGTCTTAAAGTTAGGTTTGGGATAGGATAACCATAGCATTGAGCCCAATTAATTGATCAATTTTGTGTGGGTGATTGTCATGAGAGGTTTAGAGAAGAATTGGAGTGGTTTTGAAATGATTTGGTGGGTCAACCTGAAGGAATTTGAGCATTTAGTCAATTTAGAGAAGTTGGGTTAGACTTTGATTTAGGTTGGGCTAGAGTTGGGCTAAGTCCAAATTGAGAGTTAAAAATGGTCTTGGGGAATTTCATGAGGAGTTTCCAACATTATTTGGGTGAAAATTTTGGGATTAGGAAATTCAACGTGGTGGGATTTGGGCACATGGCTAAATAGGGGCAAATTTGGCGATTTTAGATTTGGGTTAAAAATGAGTGAAATTGAAGCTTGAACAAGGCCAATTACGGGCTCAATTTGATTATTTGGATTGTTAGAAAGAGTTTGGGATCCAAATTGAGGCAATTGAGTTGGTTATGGGGTTCAATTGGGTGAGATTGGATCTTATGGTCAAAATTGGGGGTTATGGTCTAGATCAAAATTGAGCTCAAAGCATGGGTCAATTAAGCTTGATTTTGGTTTTAAATAATCATAAGCATGATGAATTTGAGTTTAGATTTAAAATTGTGGGAAATTGGGATGATGTTGATGGACATTTGGGGTGAATTTGGAGAAATTGGGCTTTTAAGGG
Source organism: Phalaenopsis hybrid cultivar (assembly GCA_002079205.1). Taxonomy (NCBI): domain Eukaryota; kingdom Viridiplantae; phylum Streptophyta; class Magnoliopsida; order Asparagales; family Orchidaceae; genus Phalaenopsis; species Phalaenopsis hybrid cultivar. The sequence continues at coordinate 290,659 of JXCR01146850.1, read as the reverse complement.
CAATTTGGAGCTTTTGGTCTTAGTCGGTCAAATTGATCAAATTGGGTTTAATTGAAGGGTTAAAATTGCTTTTGGAGACATTTGAAATGATTTTGTGGATTTTGGGACAGTTTGGGCCATCAAGGGTATTTTTGTAATTTTTGCCAATTTAGTTGTATTTTGGTTAATTGAGTAGATTTGGGGGAATTTTTGTAATTTAGGTAGTTTCAATGATTTGAGATGATTTTTTAACAAATTTGAGTGATTTTGATAATTTGGGAATTTTTGTCAAATTTGGGATTTTGAGTGTTTTGGTAAAGGTGAGGTGCCAACCACCCTATTTCAGCCAAGGACCAATGGAATCCTCTACTGGTGTTCTTCATGTACTGGTTTAAGCTAAACTTTAGCCCAAGGCTAGTGGGTCTAAGGGACCATCTACATGAGTCTTCCAAAGGGTTAAGGGGTCAAAGACAATAAGTTTGGATTTAGTTTTACGAGTGGCATGTGAGTGAAAATTAGTTTAAGTGAGTGTATTAGCTCTAGAGTAACACCAGGGTCAACCCTAAGGAAAGGGAGTTTTGTAGGGATGCCTCTTGAGCTCCCCCATATTGACCCAACCTACTATGTGCTAGAGGTTAGGACCAAAATGTGGATCTTCAAGTTGAGCAAAGGAAGGTTTAGAATTTCTAATAATGAGGGTTCCTTTTCTAGTCCTCTAAGTATAGTCAACAGGAAAGCTATATGGCTAGATCCTAGGATACTAAAGAGGAAACTAGACCACAACCAAAAGTGAAGTCAACAAATGGACCCTCAATAAGTGGGGTGTGTTGTACAAGCACGCTGCGTGTATTGGCATTGACTGATAAGATTAACAAAACTAACACAGACTTCTAAGTCAACAGACCTAGAATGAAGTGTAGAATTGAGAGACAGTTGTTCCCTGGGGAGTAACGCATACTCTCACAGGGAAAATAAAGGACATTTTGGGGACAATAGTCGGACAAACAGGTAGTCCTAACAAAAAATCTATTCAAATTGTATATATCAAAGAAAGTTTGAATTCCAATTTAGAATTTTAAGGAGATGAAACTATGCACAAGGAAACTAGATTGAATGGAAAACACAAATGCAGAAAGCTGATAAGGCGTCAAAGCCTATCCCAAATTTGAGTATCGGAATAGGACATCTAAGCCCACCACAAAAGTGTTGATGGGAAAAGGACATCTAAGCCTACTCTAAAGGTGGAAATGGGAATAGGACGTCTAAGCCTACCCCAAAAGTGAGGGTAGGAATAGGACATCTAAGCCTATTTTAAAGGTGGAAATGGGAATAGGACGTCTAAGCCTACCCCGAAAGGAGAATCAGAATTTAGGTACGGGCCTTAAAAGGAGTGAATCAAAATTTAGGTACTATCTCTGAAAGTGTAGATGTGAATAGGACTTCTAAGCTTACCCCAAAAGGAGAATCAGAATTTAGGTATTAACCATGAAAGGAGGGAATCATAATTTAGGTACTGCCTCCAAAAGTGTAGATGGGAATAGGACGTCTAAGCCTACCACTAAAGGAGAATCAAAATTTACATAAGGAACTCGAAAGGAGGGAATCCGAATTTAAGTACTGACCCCGAAAGTGTAGATGAGAATAGGACTTCTAAGCCTACCGCGAGAGGAGAATTAGAATTTAGGTTCTGACCTCCAAAGGAGGGAATCATAATTTAGGTACTGACCACAAAAGTGTAGATGGGAATAGAACATCTAAGCCTACCCCAAAAGGAGAATCAGAACTTAGATACCTACCTTTAAAGGAAGGAATCAAAATTTAGGTACTGACCCGAAAAGTGTAGATTAGAATAGGACGTCTAAGCCTACCCTAAGAGGAGAACTGGAATTTAGTTACCAACCTCAAAAGGAGGGAATCAAAATTTAGGTACTGACCCCGAAAATGTAGACGGGAATAGGACGTCAAAGCCTACCTCGAAATAAGAATCAGAATTTAGGTACCGACCTTGGAAGGGGAGAATGAAAATTTAGGTACTGACCTCAAAAGTGTAGATGGGAATAAGACTTCTAAGCCTACCTTGAGAGGAGAATCTGAATTTAGTTCCCCACCTCGAAAGGAGGGAATCATAATGCAGGTACTGACCCCAAAAGTATAGATGGGAATAGAACGTCTAAGCCTACGTTGAAAAGAGAATTAGAATTTAAGTACTGACCTCAAAATGAAGGAATCAGAATTTAGGTATTGACCTTGAAAGTGTAGGTGGGAATAGGATGTTTAAGCCTACTTCAAAAGGAGAATCAAAATATGGATATCAACATCAAAAGGAGGGAATCAGAATTTAGGTACTGACTCTGAAAGTGTAGATGGGAATAGGATATCTAAGCCTACCCCAAGAGCAGAATCAAAATTTAGGTTCCGACCTCGAAAGGAGGACAATAGAATTTAAGTACTAACCCCGAAAGTGTCGAAGGGGATAGGATGTCCAAGCCTTCACCAAAAGGAGAATCAAAATTTAAGTACCAACCTTGAAAGGAAGGAATCATAATTTAGGTACTGACCTCAAAAGTGTAGATGGGAGTAAAACATCAATGCCTACCCTGAAAGTAGATCAGAATTTAGGTACTGACCTCAAAAGGAGGGAAACAAAAATTAGGTACTGACCCAGAGAACAACATGAAACTAGTGTAGGGAGTTTTTGGTGTTAAGCTTATAGAGTTATGATATGTGAAGATTGACATTGGAGAGGAAGATTTGTGAGACTTTGTCTAGAGTGTGAAACTCCGAGGGATGTGAGGAAATTGGTGAAGTCCAAGATAGTCGTGCTGCGCAAGCAAAGAGTAAGAAACCTTGAACTCGAGAGAAACAAACTCAACAAATTTATTATTTTTGTTTCTTGTTGTCTTTATCACATTAATAATCAAAGTAAGTTTTTTTTATATTTAATTTTCATTGGTTAATTTTTAAAAAGGATGTTTTATTTATGTTTTGTTATAATCAATCAAAATATTGTTATTGTTTCGTTCTTTGTTTATTATAATTCCTAACCAACATATGGTTTTGCGGCTTTTATCCATTGAACAAAAAGACAATTTGATTGAATTATGAGGGAAATTTCATTAATCAGCTTCAAATCAGGTGCTACAGGTAGAATACATGCTGAAAGCATCAAAAGAGTCAATCAAGCTGAATACATCTGAAGCATCATGTGCTGAGTACATATCATATATGTTGCTCCGGCGCAATACAAAAGGTGACAAAAAAATTGTCTGTTTGTCCTTTATGGGACGAACTCCTGATGAAGCTGAACTACTAAGCCACGCTCCAGGACAAGTGTTTCTTTTGCATGTACTTAGAGGTACAACCATCTCATAGCTCGTATGGTTTTTGCTCCTCCAATTCTGGATCAGGTAGGAATCCATATCACATTTTGTTGTCATCCATCCTTCTCAATATAATGGAAACTCTACGATGTCATACCCCTGGAATGCAATACTTGGTAAGGTCGACTCTGTTTCCCTTCAAAATCAGTACCTAACCAACCGGCAGCGGAATGGCAACAGATCCTTTGAACTCACAGGGGTCCAACGACATTAATTTCTTTTTCAATCAATACGTCACTTTTACTCTTGAATGAAACCATACATAAAGGTCTGAAAAAATCATGGTGATCTATATGTGAGAGAATACAGTCTCCCTCTTCATAAATGATATGTATCTGATATACTGAGCCTACAATGTATTCACGGAATGAGATGTTCTCGATGTACTCCAACATGGACTATATATTGTACCTTTTTATGCATTAGCCTATGTTTGATATGTATCATCTTTATTGGAGCAAATTAATGGAAATTACTCTTAGAAATGTGCCTTTCTGTCGGTTGCCTTTTTGTGTGATGGATGGAAGCCACGAACCACGCGTTGGTTCAGAATTTTAATGAATGAACAACAAAACAATAAACCTTTAACAATAAATAAAATTCAAATAAAAATAATCACAAATGAATAAACAACAAAATAAATTTCTTTTGAAAATCATCCAATTAAAATTAAAAATTTTAAAGACATATTTTGAGAAATCGAATGTGATAAAAACAACAAGAAAATAAAATGAATTTGTTGAGAAGATTCTCTTGATTTCAGAGTTTCTTACTCTTTGTGTGCGCAGTACAACCATCTTTATCTGCATTAACTCTCTTCACATCCCAGCAGAATTTAACATTCTGCACAAAACCCCAAAAAACTCCACAAATCTTCTTCAATAAAATTAACATTTTCACATGACACATTTCTACAAATTCAACATCACAAACTCTCTATATTGTTTTTATATGACTCTCGGAGTCAGTACGCAAATTTTCACTCCCCATCTTTGAGATTGATATAAGACCCCCTTGAATGGAGCATGACATCCTATTCTTAATCTTTGAGGCCATTCTCTGACTTTCGACTCTCTTTTCAGAAATCATAACTAAAATTCAATTCTCATTTCCAAACCAGCACTTAAATTTTGATTCCTTCACATATTTTCATATTCCATTCACATATTCCCCATGAATTCTCATGTGTGAATCTGCATATTTTCCGCATAAAAGCAGATATATCCTCTTGTCACCTCTTAGGTTAGATATAAGTCCTAGTGCTTTCCTTTCTTATGTGATGCATATATTTTCTTGTTACCTCTTGAGTTGGATGTGAGTCCCAGTGCTTTCCTGCTCGATGTAGCACATATATTCTCTTGTCACCTCTTAGGTTGGATGTGATTCCTAGTGCTTTCCTTCCTAACGTGACGCATGTACTTTTTTGTTACCTCTTGAGTTGGATGTGAGTCCCAGCGCTTTCCTTCTTGATGTAGCACATATATTCTCTTATCACCTCTTGGGTTAGATGTGAGTCCTAGTGCTTTCCCTCCTAACATGACGCATATATTTTCTTGTTACCTCTTAATTTGGATGTGAGTCCCAGTGCTTTCCTTCTCGATGTAGCACATCTATTCTCTTGTCACCTCTTGGGTTGGATGTGAGTCCAAGTGCTTTCCTTCCTAACATGACGCATATACTTTCTTGTTACCTCTTGATTTGGATGTGAGTCCCAGTGCTTTCCTTCTCGATGTAGCACATACATTCTCTTGTTATCTCTTTGGTTGGATGTGAGTCCTAGTACTTTCCTTCCTAACATGACACATATATTTTTTAGTTACCTCTTGAGTTGGATGTGAGTCCCAGCGATTTTCTTCTCAGTGTAGTAGATATGTTCTCTTGTCACCTCTTGGGTTGGATGTGAGTCATAGTGCTTTCCTTCCTAACGTGACACATATATTCTCTTGTCACCTCTTCGGTTGGATGTAAGTCTTAGTGCTTTCTTTCCTAATGTGACACACATATTTTCTTGTCACCACTTGGGTTGGATGTGAGTTCTAGTGCTTTCCTTCCTAACGTGACGCATATATTTTCTTGTTACCTCTTGAGTTGGATGTGAGTCCCAACTCTTTCCTCCTCAATGTAGCAGGTATTTTCTTCATTGCCTCTTGGATTGAATGTGAGTCCTGGTGCTTTCCTTCCTAACATGACACATATATTTTCTTGTTACCTCTTGAGTTAGATGTGAGTCACAGCGCTTTCCTTCTCGATGTAGCACATACATTCTATTGTTACCTCTTGGGTTGGAAGTGAGTCCTAGTGCATTCCTTCCTAACATGACACATATTTTTTTTTGTTACCTCTTAAGTTGGATGTGAGTCCCAACGCTTTCCTCCTCAATGTAGCACATATATTTTCTTGTTACCTCTTAAATTAGATGTGAGTCTCAGTGCTTTCCTCCTCAATGTAGCATAAATTTCTTCATCATCGCTTGGGTTGGATGTGAGTCTCAGTGCTTTCCTTCCTAATGTGACATATATATTCTCCCTGTCACATGTCAGTTCGAATATAACTTCCAAGTGGTAACTCAAACTGGTAGAATCCTTTCCTTCTGGCATGATATCTTTAATGATTGACATGTTCTACACTGTTGTTACCCTTTTGAGTCGGATGTGAGCTTTTGTGCTTTCCATCTCAATTTAGTCCTCCCACACAATTCTATTCTCATCTTTTGAAATCAGTTTCAAGAGCACCTTAAATGGATTATGGCATCTGATTCTTATTTTGGGATTGATACCCAAATTTCAATTCCCACCTTATGATCAGCACTTATATATTGACACCCATCCTTTTTAAATACCTGAAATTTCATAACTCAAAATTCAGTCTTCGATTCCTAGCGAGTGTCCCTACTCCTTGATTTCAATCAGATGATCACCTGCTAATTCCCCAGCAAAAACAAATCACACACACAACTCTACACATACTTCTGGGTCTGTTGACGTAGGAGTTTGTATTGGTTTCTGTTGATCTCGTCGGTCAATGCCAATACGCACGGTGTGCTTGTCCAGCATACCACACCTACTGGTGGTCCATTTCTTGACCTCACTTTTGGTTGAGGTTTAGTTTTTCTCTTTAGTAGCCTAAGGTTTAGCCATAGGAGTTTCCTATTGACTATTCTTAGAAAACTAGACAAGGAACCCTCATCCTTAGAAATTCCAAACTCTTTTCTACTCAACTTGAACTTTCACATATTGGTCCTAACCTCTAGCACTTAGTAGGTGGAGTCACTATGGGGGAACTCAAGATGACTCACCCTTAGGACTGCTGGACCTTAGGGTTGACCCTGGGTGTTGGTCTTGGGCTTAAGGCACTCACTTACACTCACAATCACTCACTACCATAAATCCAGAATTTCCTGACTTTAATCCCTTGATACTTTTGGGAGACTCCTGTAGGTGGTCCCCTAAACCCATTAGCCCTAAGCTAGGGTTTAGCTAAGATCACAACATGGAGGACCCGCAATGGGGCCATTGGTCCATGGCTTATTGATGGTGGTTGGTACTCCAACTCTACCAAGATACCCAACCTATCATTTTGCCCATAATTCCCCCAAATTACCTAGATACAATTGGGACCCCAAATTTGGCCAAAGTTCTCAAATTTGCCCAAAATACCCAAATTGGTTCAAAAATCATTTTAAATACCTTGAAAACACTTAAACTACCCAAAATCACAAAAATTGGCGAAATTACCAAAATACCCCTCTTGAGCCCAAAATTCCAAAAAATTCAAAATAAATCCCAAAAATTCCCCAAACCTTGCAAATATTCCTAATTTTATTTTCTTAAACTACCGCATGACCTAATTTGGTCACTTTGACCACTTTTGACAAAAACCCCCAAATTTCCCTTTAAAGGCCCATTTTTTCCAAAACCTACACGAAATGTCTATCCAATTAGTCTCAATTTCCCCAATTTTCAATTCTAAACTCAAATCCACTCTCGATGTGACCAATCTAGACCAAATCCAATCTGAATTGGTCCATGATTTGAACCCAATTTTCAGCTAAACCAAAAACCCAATTTTGGCCCTACGACTTGGTTCCACCATATTGAACCCATGGCCTACTCCATTTGCCACAATTTGTGTTGAAAAATCTTCATAACATTCCTACACAACAAATTTGACCTTCAATTGGCCTTGGTGAAGCCCCAATTTCATTTAATTTAACCTTAAGTCCAAAAATCCCCAATTTTACCTCAAATTAGCCATGTCCCTAAACTTCACCAAATTGAGGGCCTTAAGCCCAAAATTTCAATTCTATGTCTTCATGAAAAATCTTCACAACATCTCCTTTAATCATGTGGACCATTTAATTTGGACTTAGGCCAAGGCTAGCCTAACCTAGACCAATGTCTGTCCCAACATGCCCAATTGACCAAATTTCAAAAATCCGTCAAATTGACCCACCAATTGAACTCAAAAATCACTTCAACCCTTCAGCAAAAATCTTCATAACAATCATCTACACAATGTTGATCAATCAATTAGACCAATCTATAGGGCTAGCCTAGCCCAAACCCAAGCTTTGATCACTTGAACCCACATTGAACCCATGCACTAAAGATGGCCTAATTACCCTAAACTCACCAAATAAATGACTCCACAACAATTTGTTGGACCCTAGTGGCCAACCTAAACCTCTTAAAACCACATAAATTAATCTATGGACCAAAGCACCCCTAAATTAAGGAATTGCATTCCATATTTTCTTAAAATAAGGATTTTTTTGCCAAAATAAAGCCTAAACACATTAAATTGCTGTGAAATATTCCCGTGGGTTTCTTGAGCTCCTAGCCACCTCCCACTGGCTAGCCGGCCAGCCTAGTTGCTGGAAAATGGCTAAACCAAGAGCCACCCGCATGGGATTAAACAAAATTCAAACCTAAAGGGCACCTTATCCAAATTAAATGTTGGAGCCTCTCTGCCCTCCTCCTAGGCAGCACATTTCACCCCTCAATTGGTCATGGCAGCAAGTCTAAGGCCATTTTTATAAAATGCTCCCCTCCACGATGGCCATGGGGAGAGAGCTAAAAATTCCTCTAAGAAAATTCCAGAAATTGATCCCAAAGCCTCTTTAAGACCTCCTCAGTGCAACCCAACCACCACATTGCTCTGAATCCCATTGCCGGAGCCCAATTTTTGAGCTCAAAATCTTGTCGGAGACAGGACAAAGCTCCCCGCTCCTCTAAACTCCACCAAACTCAAAAAAAACTCACCCACACTTTAACAACATTGAAAAAAGCCAAAGCCCCATCAAATCCCCCTTCCATAGAATTCCTAGCATAAACTTTGATCAACACCTGAAATTGGCCTTGGTCGAATTTGGGTCTAGGAATTTCACCATAGCAAGAGGCTTAATCCCTAGCTTCTTTGGACAACAACGAATGTGTCGAGACTCTTTGATTGAAGCTTCCCTCCTCAGAGCCAAGGTATTGAGTCTCCCTTCGTCCCGAGCCTATTTGGATTCTACATTTGATTAGGCTTAATATAATTGCATGATTACCATATGGATATGTTTGTCTCACTTAAACGAGTCAATATGATCAAACTTGAGGTTATTTGGTTGAGTCTATGCTGAGATCTTAAGGTTTTATTGTGGACGATTACGGCATCACTCTATCGGGGACGATGACGGAGAGCCGTCCGATTGCGCGTGTATCAGATGGACGGAGGTTATCAAGCCGGACAGCTTTTCCTTACATGAACCGCTAACCGAGTCAGAGGCTGTGTGGATGGCGGCGTCCAACAAGAGCACGTCACGCTTGCCTTCGGAGCTGCCTAGAATCCAGTCAGCGCCACACTTTTAAATAGATAAATAACGAATTTAAAAATTAGAAAATGATCCCAAACTTTAAAAATTCATATCTTGGTGTGGAAAAGTCATAAAAATAAAATAAAAGTTACCTCTTGCTCAATGAATAGAGGAGAATAATGTGGAAATAATTTTATGTCCATGTGATGAATATTTTATTTTTTATTAATTAAACAGTGATTTGAATTTGTTGATTCTCCATGCATGTAGTAATATTATCATGGCTTGAAATTTTAGCATGTTGTTGCCTCTATCTTAAGGAACATCCTCTGATTTTTCTAAATTTAGAGGAGGCCCTAGACATAGATCTATATTTTTCAATTTTATATGCATTATTTCTTTAAATTACTTATGGAAATTACCATGTTTCCTAGAAAAATCCAAGAAAATTTTGGAAGATTTATGATGACTAGAGAACCTTTAGGAAAATTTCTCATGAGCCAAGTCATTCAAAATACACCTAATCTTTTCAAATCCTAAATCACTAAAATAATTAATTTTGAAAAATACAAACAACAAAATGACATAATTTTTTATCTCCACTATTTTTTACAATCCAGAGAACTCTCTATAAAGATTTCAAAGCATTTTGAGCCCATTTGATATCCTAAATTAATTTCTTAAGTTAAAAATCTTTTTTGGCATTTTAATGATTTTTAATAATCAAAATATAAAACAAAAATTTATAAAAACCTATTTTTTTAGTTCTCTATGATTAGGGCTATTTTCAAAAAATAAAATGGAGTTTAAAATAAAAACTTGATTTTTTTAGCCCATTTTGAATATTTACAATAATTAAAAAAATCCATAAAAATCACAAAAATAATAAAATTCATGGAAATTTTCTAATTTGCTTCTTAAGCACTTATGAATAATTAGGAAAGTTTTTCTGATTTTCTAAATAAAGATACTGAATCTTAAAGCTTAAAAATAATTTTTAAAGGCTAAAATAGATTTTTACTAAAAATAATTCCAATAAATCAAAGAATACTCAGAAAAATATAAAATTTTCTCTTTTCAGTTCTCTAACCTCAGGAAGATTTTTCAAAAAAACAAAACTTAGTTTTTCCCATTTAAACTTTTTTATATTTAGTAAATACCCTAGAACTTAAAATAATTCCTAAAATTTAAATAAAATTTTAAAAATAATGAAATTTGGTCCAAAGGCTTGTCTAGTCTAGATCTACCTCCAATAAAAATTTCAAGGGATTAGGATTTACCTGGGTCAAGTTAAAAATTTTCTTTTAAAATCCTATTTTTGCATGAAAATAATTATATTAATTAAATTAAATTTTTAAAAATCACATTTTCTCATCTGATGTCTTAATTGACTCATGAATGAGGTAGGAAAAAAATTTCAAAGTCATTTGGATTAAATTTGGTGAATTATGAAATGCTAGAGCGTTAAGGGCAAATGTGTAATTTTGGAAATTTAGCCTTAATTAACAATTAGGCTTAATTCAAGGAGGGAAATGGGCAACCTCTGATCTTAATTTGGATGTTCGAAACACAAGGGGTTCATTGGTAGAAACCAACCTCACTTTCTTAATTAAAAGGATAAGCTAATAAATTTCTAAATCATTAAAATTTGGAAGTTTATTAAAATAAAATGAACTTAGCACTTAAGCGTATGACTTTTAAAATCAATAATTAATCAATTTAATACATCTATTTCCTTTTCAAATGAAATTCAAATAATGAATCATAACCACCTAAAGCGTAACCTTTTCAAAACTAATTAAGACACTCACTTAGGTCTTAAAGGCTTAGTAGTAATCTAAGTTAAATCAAGATTGATTAAATGAGGTTTATAAAAACAAACATAATTAAAATTAAAGCATATTTCAAACACTACAAGCCCAATTAGGATGAAAGATTGGCTAAATGTTCCAATAATACTAACTTGCCTCTTTAAGGGTCTTCGCCCACAAAATATTCAAAATTAAATTAAAAATAATACTTACCCTATTCTTAAGGATAATTGAGACATCAATGCTCACTAAGAACTAAGGGTATTTATAGGATGAATTATTAATCAACGTAATAAGTTTAAAAGAACTCAAGATTTTCCACCAGGCAGCGAGAGAGTAGCACGGACCTGCTTCTTTCTATAGATCTGTTGGATACCTCGGCGATCTACTAAACATAATATATTTTGCTTGACAAAATCATGCTTAATTAAACTCCTAAGGACCCACCAAGATATGACCTAGGGTTAGGTCAGTCGTCAAAATTTTACTTCTCCGTTTCATATAAACTGCCTTAACATGTCTTTTGAGTTTCAAGTGGTGGAACGAGAAGACTCGCCAGGTACGCTTTTACGGTTTTCAGCGTTGTCTTTCTTGTACTTTTACGCTTACACAAATTTGCATGCTAAACAACGATGTCGCCCTGCATGAAAACGAAAACTATCTGGATAGCCACAAAACCAAAACCAAAACCAAAACCAAAATAAAAACTAAAATCAACCAAGATAAAAATCACCCCGACAACATTCAAAAAACAAAATAACTCAAAATTTAATCACAAACATCATACAAAACTACAATTGCAACAAAATTAAGATGTCTCTATTGGATGATCAGGAATTCCTCAGAGGAGGTTACCTACGGTTGCTAACGAGGCTTCCCACAGTCTAAATAAAATTATTGAACTCATTAAGTTAAGTAGAGTAAGTTCATTTGGACTAAGTGAATCCAATTAAAAATAGTGGTGCTGGAATGAGGGAATCGTAGGATCCTAATCGATGTCACTCTAATCAACTTTAACATGCCCCCATAAAATTTAAAGAACTTCAACCATAGGGCAACCTTATTTAACATCATAACTTGACACACTAGAAAACTCAAACTCATAACGGCAAGAAGCTTTGAGCTAGCATGGTGGGCAGCACGGCCATCTTTAATAGCAAAACTTGTCTTCCCCAGCTAAACCAATCTTCCTTCCTTAAATATAAATAACAAAGCCGTAAAACTTTGAGTTTGCTTGCTTATGAACGTAAATCCTCACCTTATCTTTAGGCCTTTGCACAGCCCTGTTATACAATATAAGCCCAAACTCGTCTTAGGATTTCAAGTTTGTCGTTTGTCACTACCTAAACCCTCACATCTTCCAGGCTATTTGTGTGATCCTTTCACACGAATGTAAGCCCTAACTATCAAAATTGACATGATGAAACACCTAAATATTTCTCCTCAAAAATGAAGCCAAACCTTAGGATATCTTGGGATGTCACCGAGATTCTCCTCTAGATCCATGACATCCTCCAGTTCTTCCTCTTTTGGACTCAACAACAAAATGTTCCAAATTTGAACCAATCTCCTTTCACACCTCTATGTCCGATCTCATTGAAAAGTCCTACTATTTAAAACTTCTTGAAGATAATATTTCCTGATTTTTATTAAGAGTCTTCTTAAGTGACTTTGTTCATTTAAGATGTAATTAGCTATAGGTGCTTGCCCTTATAGGAAGCATGTCCGAACCCAGCTTAATATAAACCCTATTTAATTCTTCGTATTAAATAGGGAAACTTGTTGGTAAATACAAAGGTTTCGCAGACTAAACGGTTGTCATATATTCCTTAGTTTATTTGATCGAGCTGCATCCTCAAGTCTTGTGTTTATCCTTCTAGATAAATACAGGATTTGAGGTACAGCGCTCTTTCATTTAAACTATGAAAAATATGGGGTCGGTTTGACTTCATATTTTTCAAAAACTAAATATATATGTAAATTAAAACATCCTTCCGAAGCGAGTTACGGGATTTCGATGCCGATGACCGACAGCTTCTTACGGGCAACTCTCCAACTAAAAATAGCGCCGAAACAACCATAGGGCCACCTGATTTGACATCATAGATTGACACCCTAGAAAACTTAAACTCACCACAACGAGGAGCTTGGAGCTAGCATGGTGGACAACATGAACATCATCAACAACAAAACCTGTCTTCCCTAGCTAAACCAATTCCTTCCCTAGAATTAAACAACCAAGCCATAGGACTTTGAGGTTGTTTGCTTATGCAACATAAACTTATCTTTAGGCCCTTTCACAATCATGTTGTGCAATCTAAGCCCTAACTTGGCTTAGGATTCTGAGGTTGTTGTCCATCACGACCTAAATCCTAACATCTTTCAGGCAATTTGTGTGATCATTTCACACAAATGTAAGCCCTAACAAATAAAATCTGAAAGATGAAACACCTAAGTACTTCTCCTCAAAATTGAAGCCAAACCATAGAATAGACTGGGAAGTGACCGAGGTTTTCCTATGGATCTATGACATTCCCTAGTTCTTCCTCCTTTGGACTATATAACAAAGTTCTCCAAATTTGAGCTAATCCCATTTCACACCTCTTTGTCCGATCTCCTTGAAATGTCCTAACCTTTTGAAATCCTTGAAGATAATATTTTCTATTTTTTTCGAGAGTTTTCTTGGATGACTTCGGTCATTTATGATGTAGTTAACTCTAAGGGCTTGTCCTTATATGAAGCTCTTTCAAAACCCACTTAATATAAACCATATTTAATTTTTCATATTAAATAGGGGAAATTATCGGCAAATAAAATGATTTCGCAAACAAAACGGATGTCATACATTTCTTAGATTATTTGATTGAGGCTTATCCTCATGTCTTGTGTTTATCCTTTGGGATAGATATAGGGTTTGAGGTACAACGGTCTTTCATTTAAACTATGAACAATATGGGGTCAGTTTGATTTAATATTTTTCTAAACATTAAAATGTCCTTCCAAAGCGGGTGACGGGATTTCAATTCCGATGACCGACAGCTTCTTACGGGCAACTCATCAACCAAAATAGTGCCGATAACTCTTTCTCTGCAAATTTTTATATGTACTATGTGTTATCTAATGTTTTAAGTCTTGTAGCTTTTCATAGCAGCACATGCAATATTTTAGAGTTAAATTTCAATATTAGAACCTTTAACAGGTAAGTCTTTCCTTTATGTATTAAATGTTTTCTTTCACCCTTTTTTTGAGTTTTTCATGCTAAATCTTCTAAAAATTTAAGTT
>JXCR01146850.1:206669-276365 GCA_002079205.1 Phalaenopsis hybrid cultivar | reverse complement strand
AAAAAAAGGAAACTTAATTTTATTTGTCCTTAATTGCTATACTTTTCAAATATTTTAAAATTTAACATGACCTTTGGTATTAGATGGTAACTTTAGATAACTATATTTGTGTTTCTAAATATTTAGTAACGTTAAGTCAAAAAAAAATTAAAAACGGAGGTTAAATTTAAAGATTAAGATATTTGGTATGATGNAATTTAACATGACCTTTGGTATTAGATGGTAACTTTAGATAACTATATTTGTGTTTCTAAATATATAGTAAAGTTAAGTAAAAAAATTTTAAAAATAAAGGTTAAATTTAAAGATTAAGATATTTGGTATGATAGAATAAGGTTATATTTTTCTATTTTAAGTAAAGGAATTTGTATTTATGAAATATTAAAAACATTAGAAATTCATGTAAGAAGAAAATAATAAAACTTTATGAAAAATCTTTAAGGCTAATATAAATTTATAAAGTTAAGGAATGTGAAAAGTTTTTAACTATGAGAAAAAGATAGTGAAGTTCAAAATCATTAAAGGCTATCCAAATATAGCAATCCTCACATAAAAAAAAAGAAAAAAGAAAAGAAAAGAAAAAAGGATTGAAAATGATCCTAAAAAGAAAAGAAAAAGAAAAAGAAAATAAAAGAAAATAGATATGAGGAGAAGCTTTAGGAGATGCCCAATTAAAAATTGGCTTCACTTGAATAAACTTAAAGAAGGAGGCTTGGCTACATATTTCAAACTTATATTTCACTATTAGCATATTACTAGTAAAGTTTCATGAAGTTCTTTTTCATATGGATATTCTAAGTGGCTTTAATATGAATTATTTGCAATTTTCCTTGAAAATAATAGAGAATCAGAAATCTAAGACTTGACTGCTAGATATTCCTATACCTTGAGTATTAACTGGAGTTATTTTACATTTTTGTTAATTTATACTATTGTATTTCGTGGACTAAAATATATAAATATAGAAGTTAAAATCTTTTGCATGAGTCATATTTTTATGTAGAAAAAAAGTTACTTAGGGAAAAGTAACATTTATGTTTGGGGGATGTTCATACACCAAAAACATATGCTTTTTTAGACCCATATTTTATACTCATTTTTGGTGATATTGCACTTTAATGGAAGGTATTTTCTATGTTTTATTGCAGGTTGTTAATTTTTAGGACTTGAAGCAAAAACGATGGAATTTGGAGTTAAATGGAATTATTGAAAAATTATTCAACGCTGACGGCACCAGACTGGGCCGATTATGCAATTTGACAGAAAATACAGATTTAATTAAGGAATCGATGGCACCAGAATGGGCATCGACGAGGCTAGTGATGGTGCAGGGAACAAATTTGGACACTTTTTGAAGAGTTTTTGGATGCACCTATTGGAGAACTGGCCCTAGGCTTTATTTAGAACCGAAATTGATCAGAAAAGCATCTCCTTCATCACATTTGCATCCCTTTGCGCTCCTCCTTGCCACTTTACATCCTTCCAAGCCATTCCAAACCATTAGTGATTTATTTTCTTTATTGATTTTGAGTTTTTCTAGTGATTTTAGGTGTGAATTACTCTCTAAGAAGTGTTGGAGAGGGAGAGAAGTGAGAGATTTCTTCTTCCTACATTTTCTAAGAGAGGTTGCAAATGATTTGCTTTAAGAAAGAGTTTCAGATAAGTGTTGTTTGTTTATTATTATTGTACGAACTTTATTTTATATATGAAATTTGTGTTTTGTTGTTTCTTTCTCATGAAGTCTGAGTAGTTCCCCTTTATCTTTCTCTATACTCTGAGATATGGTGAAATGAAGAGATAATTTGGATGTGCCAATGTTAAAATATAAAATAAATTTTGATGGTTTTTTCATTATTTACTTTTCAATCTAACTAATTGCATTGTTAAAATATGTTGTGAAACATATGATACGGGAAATGGAGTTTGAGTTCTACAAGAGAGTGAGAATCACATTTAAGTCCATAAAGGAGTATTTTGTTCATGATATTAAGTGTAAATAAATAAGGAAATATACATTGTTGGCTGTAGAATTGGAGATTTTTTGGGTGACAGACAAAAATCTCTAATTTGATCTTAATGTTTAAAGAACTAAAGCAGGAGTTAGCCTTCAGGGAAGGGAAATGGGAGCTCTAGAGTGGGAGTTNATATTTACTAGTAAAGTTTCATGAAGTTCTTTTTCATATGGATATTCTAAGTGGCTTTAATATGAATTATTTTCAATTTTCCTTGAAAATAATAGAGAATCAGAAATCTTAGACTTGAATGCTAGATATTCTTATACCTTGGGTATTAACTGGAGTTATTTTACATTTTTCTTAATTTATACTATTGTATTTAGTGGACTAAAATATAGAAATATAGAAGTTAAAATCTTTTACATGAGTCATATTCTTTTGTAGTAAAAGATTACATGAGGAAAAGTAACATTTATGTTTGGGGGATGTTGATACACCAAAAATATATGCCTTTTCATTTTTGGTGATATTTTACTTTAATGGAAGGTATTTTCTACGTTTTATTGCAGGTCGTTAATTTTTAGGACTTTGAGCAAAAAGGAATGAATTTGGAGTTAAATGAAAATATTGAAAAATTATTTAGCGCTGACGGCACTAGACTGGGCACCGATTGTGCAATTTGACAGAGAAGACAGATTTAAGTAAGGCATCTATGGCATCAGAATGGGCATCGACGGCGCTAGTGACGGTGCAGGCGATGAATTTGGATGCTTTTTGAAGTGTTTTTGGATGCAACTATTAGAGAACTGGCCTTAGGCTTTATTTAGAACCCAAATTGATCAGAAAAGCATCTCCTTCATCACATTTGCATCCCTTTGCGCTCCTCCTTGCCACTTTACATCCTTCCAAGCCATTCCACACCATTAGTGATTTATTTTCTTTATTGGTTTTGAGTTTTTCTAGTGATTTGAAGTGTGAATTACTCTCTAAGAAGTGTTGGAAAGGGAGAGAAGTGAGAGATTTCTTCTTCCTACATTTTCTAAGAGAGGCTACAAATGATTTTCTTTAAGAAAGAGTTTCAGATAAGTGTTGTTTGTTTATTATTATTGTATGAGCTTTCTTTTACATATGAAATTTGTGTTTTGTTTTATCTTTCTCGTGAAGTCTGAGTAGTTCCCTTTTATCTTTCTCTCTACTCTGAGATATGGTGAAATGAAGAGAAAATTTGGATGTGCCAATGTTAAAATATAAAATAAATTGTGATAGTTTTTTCATTATTTACTTTTCAATCTGACCAATTGTATTGTAAAAAAATGTTGTGAAACATATGATATGGTAAATGGAGTTTGAGTTCTACAATAGAGTGAGAATCACATTTAAGTCCATGAAGGAGTATTTCCTCATGGAATTAAGTGCAAATAAATAAGGAAATATACATTGTTGGGTGTAGAATTGGAGATTTTTTGGGTGACAGACAAAAATCCCCAATTTGATCTTAATGTTTAAAGAACTAAAGCAGGAGTTAGCCTTCAGGGGAAGGTAAGTCGGAGCTCTAGAGTGGGATTCAGTATCCTCGTAGTCTAGCCATGGATTTAGGGACTAAACTTAAGATTAGCCAATGATTTTCTATAACACTAAATCAGGGTAGAGAATTAAAATTGCTCCTCATTGGCACAATACCAATTTAAACCATTTATCTCGTCTCATTTCACCAAAAACTCATTGTAGTGGGAAAGATGCTCTTTCATATAAGAAAACTTCATCACATAAACATAGTTTAGTAGTTACTAATTTTAAATATGCATTGAAATTTTTTCAGTAGTTAATAATTTAATTTTGATAGTATCTCAAACATTCAAAGTTAGTGACAGTAATTTCATTTTATTTCTGTGAATTTCCAAGTTAATTTATCATTTCAAATTTAAACCTTCCTCGTGGGATCGATATTTGGAACTTAAATACAAATTCTTATATTACTTGATAAAGATACTTATACTTGCGTATAATCCCAACATTAAGTGCTTAACATTTCTATTCATAAAATGCAACATTAAATTTTTGGCACCGTTGAAAAGTGGTCAAATTTATAAATTTTACACGACTATATTTTCTGAGATCAAACTACTCTTGAACTTCCGAGCGGTAACTCCCATTATGACAATGGGAGCCTTTCCGAGCATGACTTCAAGTTCATCAAATTTGGCTACAAACTTGATGGTGGGGACGACGTTGCGGGCATCGCGGCTCGTCGGCTGGTTGCACGAGTAAGTGAACATAGGGAACACCATTCCAACAGCTTCAAAAACAAAGCTCTGGGGTTAGTTATTTGGCCAATACCTTGTAATTCTAGTGCAAGAACTAACAAATGTCAATCTATAGATTGGGCAAGTCTTTCATTTTAATTTTAATTTATGGAAAATATTTCAAAATTTAGTAAAAATAATTTTAAAATAGGAGAATTTAATTAATTATATATATAAGGTTTAAAGAGAAAGTGTCGCACAACACAGTTTGATTTAATTTACAAAATAATAAACCAAACTCGAAAGGGAAAGTGAAGTTTAGGACACTATGCAGGACCGACTTCACAACACACAATGCTCAAGCAAAACTAGTCTGCCAACTCACCTATTGGGGGTCTGACCCCACACAAAGATTAAAAATCCTAAGGAACTCCTGAACTTCTCGATTCAAAGGTGGTCGAATAGATGGTCTTGAAGTCTAAAAGAGTTGACCGTTCTTACGCAAGAAAGAAATGGGTAAAGCATGTCAATAGAAGAAGGGTAATTTGGTCCATAAGGGACATGAAAACATTACCGATGTATGAAGAGAATATTCCTTGATTTAAATGGAGAGAAGATCAATTCCCTAGCAGAGTCACCAGAAGTTGGTCGGCACTATTTGATTAAAGAGTTGCTCCTTGAAAGCTGTCGGTCGCCGGAAACGGAATCTCATCATCCACTTCGGAAATACATTTTAATTTACGTATATATATATATATATATATATATATATATATAATTTTTTAGAAAAATATGAAATCAATCTGATCCCATGTCTTTCAATGTTTAGATGAAATAGCGCTACACCTCAAGCTATATATCTATCCCGAAAGATAAGCACAAAACTTGAGGGTGAGGCTTGATCAAGCAAACTAAGAAATATGTG
This sequence comes from Phalaenopsis hybrid cultivar, assembly GCA_002079205.1. NCBI lineage: Eukaryota > Viridiplantae > Streptophyta > Magnoliopsida > Asparagales > Orchidaceae > Phalaenopsis > Phalaenopsis hybrid cultivar. The sequence continues at coordinate 271,242 of JXCR01146850.1, read as the reverse complement.
GCTTCTGTTTGGTCTTCAAAACAATTTTTATTTGTAGGCCGAGTAGTTCCCCTATTTAATATGAAAAATTAAATAGGTTTTATATTAAGCTAGGTTCGGAAAAGTTTCCTATAAAGGCAAGCCCTTTTAGTTAATTACATCTTAGATAACCGAAGTCACCTTAAAAAACTCTTGATAAAAATCAAGGAATATTGTCTTCAGAAATTTCGAAGGATATAACTTTTTCAAATACATCAAAAGAATAAGTGTGAAATAAGAATGGCTCGATTTTGGAACATTAATTATGGAATCCAAAGGAAGAAGAACTACGGGATGTCACGAATCTTGAGGAGAACCTTGGTGACTTCTCAAGCTTTCCTATATTTTGGTTCAATTTAGAGATGAAATATCTAAATGTTTTATCTTTCCAGTTGTATTTAATTATGGCTTACATCAGTTTGATTTGATCACACAAATAGCCTGGAAGATGTGAGGATTTAAGTCGTGAAGAACGACAACCTTAGAATTCTAAAGCAAGTTAGGGCTCATATTGTATAGCGGAGTCATACAAAGGCCTAATAAAAAGTTGAGAATTTATGTTGTACTAGGTGGATAACCATGAAATCCTTTGGCTTATTGTTTAATTCTAAGGAATGGTTTAGTTGATGTAGACATGTTTTGCTGTTGAAGAAGGTCGTGCTACCCATAATGCTAGCTCCAAGTTCCTCATCATGGCAAGTTTAAGTTTTCTAATGTGTTAATGCATGATGTCAAATCAAATGTCTCTTAAAGTTTTGGTTACTTAAATATATTGGGAAATGTTAAAGTTGAATAGAGCGACACCGACTAGGATCGTACGGTTCCCTCGTTCTGGCACCACTATTTTCTTTCAAATTCACTTAGTCCAAATGAATTTACTAAACCCAACTTAATGACTTCCGTACTTTCATTTAGACAGCAGGAAATATCGTTAGCAATCGTAGGTTACCTCCTCCAAGGAATTCCCGCTCATCCGATAGAAAAGTCTTAATTTAGTTGAAATTTTTGTTTTGTTTTGTTTGTAATTAAATTTTGAGTTGTCTTATATTTTTATTATTGTGGCGGTGAATTTAAACTTATTTAATTTTTAAATATTAGTTTTGGTTTTGCAGTTATCCTAACAGTTTTGGTTTTGACATGCAGGATGACATCATTGTTTAGCATGCAAGTTTACAAGCAGGAAATGAGAGGTACAAATAAATAAAAGTAAACCACGATGCAATAACTTAAAAGCATACATGTCGATTCTTTTCACTTCTTCCACCTAAAAGTTTAACTTTAAAAACGTGTATATAATTTTGTAAGGAATTGAAATTGCAGGAGTAAATGAAGGTATAGCTACTAATACCAAAGTTATGAATTTATTGAGTCTCAAAAGATCTTAGGGGATGATTTTAGAATAAAATATAGCAAGTTCAATTTGACCTTCAAAATATTTATGAGATTCTAAAGTGCTCGGAGCATGATCCTGGAACTCTTTGACGATTTCTTGAAATATTTTGAGTTCATTTAGAACTTATCATATGTTTCAAGGTTTTGATGATGTATCTATCTCGAAAGATAAGCACAGAACTTGATGGTGGGGTTCGATCAAACAAACCAAGAAATATATGACATCTGTTTGGTCTATAAAAACATTTTTATTTGTAAGTCAACAAATTCCCCTATTTAATATGAAAAATTAAATAGGGTTTATATTAAGCTGGGTTTGAAAAAGTTTCCTATAAAGACAAGCCCTTTTAGTTAATTACATCTTAGATAACCGAAGTCACCTAAAAAAATTCTCGATAAAAATGAAGGGATATTGTCGTTGGAAATTATAAAGGATAGGACTTTTCAAAGAGATCAAACGAAGGGTATGAAATGGGAATAATTCGAATTTGAAACATTTATTATGGAATCAAAATGAAGAAGAACTAGAGGATGTCACGGATCTTGAGGAGAAACTCAGTGACTTCCTAAGTTATCCTATAGTTTGGCTTTAATTTAGAGAAGAAATATTTAAATGTTTTGTCTTGCCAGTTTTATTTCATTAGGGCTTACATCCGTTTGAAATGATCACACAAATAGCCTGAAAATTGTGAGGATTTAGTTTGTGATAAATGAAAACCTCAGAATCCTAAAGCGATTTAAGGCTTATTTATTATAATAAAGCAATTTAAAGGCTTAGAGAAAAGTTGAGGTTTTATGTCACACTACGGAGACAACCTCAAAATCTTATGACTTATTATTTATTTCTAAAGAATAGTTTAGCTGATGTAGACATGTTTTATTGTTGAAGATGGTCGTGCTGCCCACAATGATAGCTCCAAGTTTCTTGTCGTGACGAGTTTAAGTTCTCTAATGTATCTAGTCATGATGTCAAATCAAATGTCTCCTAAAATTATCATTATTTGGATGTTATAGGGAATGTTAAAGTTGATTAGAGAGACACGGGTTAGGATCCTACGGTTCCCTCATTCTGGCACCACTATTTTCTTTTAGATTCACTTAGTCCAAATGAGTTTGCTAGACACAACTTTATTAGTTTCGTACTTTCATTTAGACTGTGGGAAATTTTGTTAGCAACCATAGGTTACCTTCTCTGAGGGAATTCTGATCATACAATAGAAGCATCTTAATTTAGTTGCAATTTTTGTTTTGTTTTGTTTGTGATTAAATTTTGAGTTGTCTTATATTTTGACTATTGTGGCGGTGAATTTAATCTTGTTTAATTTTTAAATATTAGTTTAGGTTTTATGGCTATCCTAACAGTTTTGGTTTTGACATGTAGGGTGGCATCATTGTTTAACATGCAAGACTACAAGTAGGAAACAAGAGGTGAAAATAAATGAAAGTAAATCGCGATGCAATAACTTAAAAGCGTACCTATCGTTTCTTCCCACTCCTTTTACCTGAAAGGTTAGCTTTGGCAATGTGTGTATAATTTTGTAAGTAATTCGGATTATACGAGTAGATGAAGTTGTAGCTACGAAACCCCAAGTTATGACTTTATTGAGTCTCAGAAGATCTGAGTGGATGATTTTAGAATAAAAGATAGCAAGTTCAATTTGCCCTTCAAAATATTCATGATATTCCAAAGTGCTCGGAGCATGATATTGAAACACTTTGAAGATTTCTTGAAACATTTTGAGTTCATTTAGAACTTATCATATCATTCTATTAATTAATCAAAGTTAAACAAGGTTATCCCATTGCTCAAGGAAACTTGATACCAGCTCTTACTCCAGAACACCCACTTCCCTTCACCTGAAGGCTAACACTCGCTTTAGTTTTTAAAAACTAAGACTGAATTGGAGATTTTAGTCTACCCCTAAAGATTCTCCAATACTACACCCAACAAAGAATATTTCCCTGTTTATTTGCACTTAATTCCATGAACGAATTTCTCCTCCATGAAATCAAATATGATCCTCACTCTATTTTAGAAATACTCCATTTCCGGGATCATATGTTTCACAACATATTTTAATAATTCAATTGGCCAGATCAAAATGTAAATTAAGTTTGTATGAGAAAAATCATCACAATTTATTTTATATTATAATATTAGCACATCATATTATCTCTTCATTTCACATCAGAGTAGGGAGAAAGATTAGAGTGAACTACTCAGACTTCATGAGAAAGACACAACAAAACACAAATTTCATATATAAAATAAAGGGGAACTACTCAGATGAGAAAGACACAACAAAACACAAATTTCATATATAAAAGAAAGTTTATACAACACTAATAAAAAAAAAACTTATCTGAAACTCTTTCTCAAAGCAAATTCCTTGCAGCCTTTCCTTAGAAATGCAGGAAGAAGATATCTCTCACTTTTCTCCTTCTCCAACACTCTTACTGAAAGTTTCACACTAAATCTCACCACAAAAACTTTAAACTATCAAAGAAAAATCATTAATGGACTCCAATATGGTGGTGGAATGAAAATGGATTATGAAGAATGGCAAAAATGGAGCGTGGTGGAACGTTTTGGAGTGAAAAGGAGTCACTTTCCTGATGAATTTTGACCCAAAAAAAAAGCCTAAAGTCGGTTCTCCAGGCATTGTACACCGGGGAAATTCATTTGTAATACCTTCTCATCGGTTGATGAAGCTCCATCAAATTACATTTCCCAGCATTGCACACAGGAGAAATTCATTTGTAATACCTGCTCATCTGGTAAATCATCATTAAGAGGGGACCCAGTTGGAAGTGGGTGTGTTGCAAGGAAATCTGCTAAAATTTGTCCCTTGATAGCACGGAGGGGAACAAAAGTTATATAAAATTGCAATAAAATCATTGACCATCTTGTTAAAAGTCCGAAAAGTGTTGGTCAGGTCATCAAATATTACAATGGATTAACTTTCGAAATAAGGGTGATTTTATGAGAGAGCATGCAATGCCTAAGATTTTAGGCGGCAAAAATTAAAGCTATACAATGCTTCTTAATAGGTAGATACTTTACTTTCGTCTGTATTAACTGCCAAATCAAGTAATAGAGCACATTTTCCTTACCCTTGTCATTGACTTGAGCCAATAGAGCTCTGAGAGAGTCGTCTAAAGTTGTGGTATAAGGTATCAATGATTTTCCTGAGATATGGGATGTCAAACCAGGAGGTGTATTTAGGTATTGTTTAACGTCCTCAAAGGCCCGCTGGAATTTTTCTTCCCAAAAAAATTTGGCATCCTTTTTAATTAATGTCGAGAAGGGCTGACACCTACCTGAGAGATTAGAAATAAAGCGACTTAGATATGCCAACTTTCCCTATAATGAGCATTGTCGGACAATGAATCTTATAAATTTCCTAGAGAAGGCGTACTTTAAGGGATTTATCTTGAGATTATATTATCGTAATCGTTCGAACACGATCCTCAAATCAAACAAATGGTCTATTTTTTGTTCGCGATTAATGAACAAATCATCCACGTGGCATTACAATTGATTGTGAATGAGGTTGTCAAAGATCTTCTTTATTGCTCATTGATATGTTGCTTCGATGTTCTTTAACCCGAATGACGTCACTGTGTAGCAAAAGTCTCAAATTTTAATATGAACCTTGTCCAAATTTACATGATTTTCAAGATTAGTAGAAGTAGAAGCACGATAAAATTTGATCGGCTTTTAACCAATGCTATAGACTTCCTTGACCTCTAAACTATCAACCTTCTGAAAGAGAATCTAAGTAAGGGTCATGGAATGCACATTGTGGTTTATCCGATCATACATTGCCTCATATTCACTTTTCTTCACATCCTCAAAGGATATCTCGTATTGTGGTTTCTTTTGTTTTATCATCATCATTTCCTCCTGAGAGCTTTCTCATCATCAATGTTAATAGCCGGCTTAGTCCATCCAACAATCATATTGGTTCTTCCTCATCAACTTCCCCAACCTTGACCTCGGGTTCACGATCTAAAAGAAACTTCACCAACTTATTGTAAAAGAGTGGTGCAAGATTGATGAAGCAGAGCTGAATGGCTTCTTCTTTGAGATTCTTCTAAATCTTTCACTTTTTTGTCACAATTTCACAAGATAAGACAGTTTTGTTTGTTGGCGCATTGTAGACGGCATTTTCATCAATGCTAACTTCCTGAACTGAGAATGGATGTAAATCTCCTTTAATGCAATGTTCTTATCCTTCTTTATAATACGTAATTCAATGGAGTAGGGAAGATGGAACCATGTTGTGCTTATGAATCCATGGCCGACCAAGTAGAGCATTAAACAAGGTCTCGGTGTCGATTATATGGATTTTTGTGGTTGTTACTAGTTCTCCAACTTTCATAAGCAGTGTAATTGATCCAAGGGTTGTTTCTCCTTTTTGATTAAATCCTCTTAACATCATTTTATTAGTTGTAAGATCTTAAGCTTCAATGTCCAAATATGCCAAAGTCCGTAGACTCATTAAGTTAAGTGATGCTCCAGGATCCACAAAAACTCTGGACAACACAAATTTACCGATGTTAATAGAGACATAGAGCAGTCGGTTGTGGTCGGTGGTGCCTAACAACAAGTCTTCATCTCTGAAGCTTATGCCAGACTGTTCCTTTAACGATCAAACTTCATCCGAGGATGTGCTGGACAACTGAGCTAAGATAATCTCTGGGTCAAGCAAGGCTGTAACCAGAGACTCTCTCATCTCTTTTAACAGAATTAGAGCATCGTAAATCTTTAGTTTGGATAGTAACTTCCCAAGATGAGCTAGCACATTATTATCCACTTTAGATAATCCTCCAATCTTTACTTGATTATCTGGTTCATCACCTGATGGAGGTGGAAGTAGCTCTATTAGAGTTACTATTTATTTTCCTTTATCCACTGGAGCTGACCTTGGGGGCAACTCTTTCCCACTCCTCAGGTTTATCTCTGTTATTTTTTTCCTTCTTGTAATGTTGTAAGTAAATTCTCTATTTATTCTTCATCGAAGAGAACTAAGTTGATAGGTAGTGGTCCACCGTGGCACTCAAGGACTGGCTCCTCACTCCAAGTGCTATTGTAATCTATCTCGTCGACATCTTCTTCTTCCTCGTTAATGGGTTGATTGGACTTAAGTACGATTTGAGGATCAATTTGGGAATCAAGATCGGAGTTAGATTCAACAAAATTAGTTATGTCATCAATAGAAAAAATTAAAACGTAGCTAAAATCATAATCATTATATTCATAATACCTCGGTGGGGCAAAAAGATAATCATACATGGTCAGGGGTTTGAGGATTTTCTTCCCTTAATCCGAGACAACCAATCTAACAGAGACAACCCCTATCCTACCTCCCATGCTATCGATCTTCAAAATGTCATTCTTCTCTTTCTCTTCTTGTTGCGGTGGTCTCTGTGGCAAAATTTTTATCTTTGATTGAGCAGGCTGAAGAATCTAAACTGCTGCTTGTGCTGAAGCGATTCGAATCTTATACAATATCTTCTTGGATAACTTGCTCTAAGCTATACTCCATCCATATTCTTATGAATAAGGGTCTATTGGAGTAATTCGCTTGGCCGAAACTATATTTACAGAACCTTTTTCAAGTTCTTTTGAATATTCTTTCGGGATCGTTATATTCCCTTCTTTAAAATTTTACTTGAGCCAATCTTTGAAGACAAAATATTCCTCAATAGTATGTCCAAGCATCCTGTGGTATGGGAATTAATTGGGCACATCTTTCTTGTCAACTTCCCCACGTTTTCTTAGATTTGAGAATCTGAACTTAGGTTTCTTCATTAGGCTTCTGAACATTCTTAGTACAACTTCATCTTTGAAGGAATATATCATACCCTTTCATTTTGAAAGGGTCAGACCCTTCTTATTATCTACTCTACAGATCCTCCTTGATGTGACTTCTAGCTAGACTGCTCATTTTGCTGTGTTCCTTGCTAAGAATGCCGTGATGATGACTGGGAACTTTGACAAGAATGTTCTGCTTGTATCTTCTTTGGTTGCTTTCCCTTATCAACTGTTGCTACTATCCTGGACTTCTTCTCAAATATTCCGGTTGCTCTGGTCATTCTCGATTTCTTCTGTGAATCCACGTGTTTAACTTCTTCTTGCAGAATGCTAGCTTTGCTAAGTAGCTTCTCAAAGGACTTGATAGTGAGTCCCTTAAGCATGAAAGTTATTGGCCCATGGATGCTTTTGAGTAGAATCTCAATTGCATGATGTTCTAGTAGCTAGGGTATGCACTTCATGTTAAGGTTTCTCCACCTCAAGATATAATCTACTAGAATCTCGTTAGGCCTTTGCCTCTCTACTACGAGTTCTCCAATAGAGACTTGATGTTGGGCTCAAGCAAATCTCATTACAAACGACTGTTCTAATTCAGTGAATGTCTTCACTGATTTGTTGGGCAACTCGGCATACCAATTAAATGCTATTCCTGACAAGCTGCTGACAAATTGACGAAAAAGCAAGGCTTCGTTACCTCCGGTATTTCCACAACTGGTTCTGAAATGCGCTACGTGCTGTCTAATTTTTCCAGTCCCATAAAATAACTTAAAGTTTTGCGACTTAAAAGCTTCGGGGTAGGGTACGACATCGAACTCCTCTGGGTAGGGTCTACCCTTTAAAATCAATGCACCACCCTTAGATTGGGATAAGGCCTCCTGAACTTGTTTGAGCATCTGCTTAAATTTTTTTTCTGGTATAGCACTTGATGGAGAGTCCTTCTTCTGTTGATCATCCCTATTAGTTGAGGCAACTTCCCTCCTTTTATCTATGATACATACAATCTCTAGTTGATTGACTTTTGGAGAAGCTAACTGTTGTGCTTGAGACTGTCCGTAAACTATAGTCATGGCCGCCATGGAAGTAGCCATCTCTTCCATCCTTTTCTTCATATGGCTGATTTATTCATCCCTTAGTAGAACAACCATATGTAGATCATCTATGATGTTCTCCTCAATGAGAGGCCGGGCATTGAGCACAGATGCAACAACTCTAGTCTCGATGAAATGAATATCCATAAAGTTTTCATCAAGATAGTCGTTGAAGTCAAAATCTTCATCATCATCATCAATGAAAACTCCATGTTCTTAAGATAACTCAAAAATCTCGACCCTGAGCTTCTCAATCTTTTCTTAAATTATTGATTCTTATATTATCTTAAGATCTGGGGGACTCTACTAAACAGCCTCCATTTGTTCATCCAACTTAGTTGTAATGGCTGCGATGATGTTGTACGCTTCAAATCCTTGCATCATTCCATTGTCTTACCCTATGGGCTCGCTGAACCGTAATGGTATGGCAACCTTGCGACCAACACCTTTTTTTCTTGAACGGTGATGTCTTGAGACGGGTGTCTCAACAAAGGCATCGGCACGCCCAAGAGAGGTATGCTCATCATAGTGTAGACCAGATACAATACCGGGTAACCTTTTCATCTTTTCCTTCAAAACTTTAGAGACATACTTACGACTGGTAACTGGTAGAATTCTCAGACCCAGATGTGACTTAGCCGGTCGATGGCTTGCAGGTCACAGAGTAGCAACAGTAGAATCTGTGGTGGTGGTGGTGGTATCAACTCTGCTTCCCATGCGGAACCGGATGGGAATGCGAGCAGGCAAATTTTTAGTTAATTTTTTAGATCGTCTCGCAGATCTGACTTTACTTAGAATTTCTTTTTTCAAGCAAGGGGACACTGCACATCCCACTCATTTAAGTAATCCAGCAAATGAACAACCCTCCTTAGTGGCTAGTCTCTGGAATACTATACTGACTCGGGTGATATGAACTGGTTTCTTACTCTCCCCACCATGTCCATGAGGTAACGGTAAAGTAGCAGCAATTTTCTGGATACTTACATACCCATTGGTGTTCATTAGAGGATGGAACCTACTCCCTTGTAGAAGCGGATAGGTCTCTGACAATCCTAGTTCCTCATGATGAGGAATTCAATCAACAAACATTTACTCATAATTTTGGGCTTTAGTAGCCCTCTGAATATTTCAACTGCAGTTTATTCTTTGAGACCGAGTTAATGTTGCAGACTTTAAACTCGATACAATTTTAAACATTCAAGAAGGAACAGTGTGTCCTTCAGTTTTATCTTCAATGATCATCACCTCTTTTCCCGTAGCAGATGCAAGAACAAAAGACTTAGCAGGTGCTGGGGTAGTAATCGTTACCTTCTTATAAGATAGGAAAACTTGAGGATAGTTCAGGCTGAACTCAGCAGACGATGATACACCAAAAATATATGCATTTTAGACCCATATTTTGTACACATTTTTGGTGATATTGCACTTTAATAGAAGGTATTTGTTATGTTTTATTGCAGATTGTTAATTTTAAGGACTTGGAGCAAAAAGAAAGCAAAATGGATGGAATTTGGAGTTTAAATGGAATTATTGAAAAATTGTTCAGCGCCAACGACACCGTTTGACAGAGAAGAAAAATTTAATTAAATGGCCTCTAGCGCCGACAGTGCCCATGTCGGTGCGAGCCCTGATTCTAGAAGATTGTACAAATTTAAATGCTTTTTGATAAGTTCTTGGATGCATCTATTGGAGAACGGACTCTAGGCACTCTTTAAAGCCGAAATTGATTAGAAAACAATCTCCTTTGCCCTATTCGCATGTCTTCGTGCTCCTCCTTGCCACTTTACATCCTTCCATGCAATTCCACGCCATTAGTCATTTATTTTCTTTATAGTTTTGAGTTTTTGTGATGACTTTAAGCGTGAATTACTCTCTAAGAAGTGTTGGAGAGGGAGATAAGTGAGAGTTTTCTTCTTCCTACATTTCTTAAGAGAGGCTATAAAAATTTTCTTTGAGAAAGAGTTTCAGATAAGTGTTATTTGTTTATTATTATTGTATGAACTTTCTTTTATATATGAAATTTTTGTTTTGTTGTATCTTTCTCATGAAGTGTGAGTAGTTCCTTTCATCTTTCTCCCTACTTTGAGATATGGTGAAATGAAGAGATAATTTGGATATGCCAATGTTAAAATATAAAATAAATTGTGATGGTTTCTTCAACTCCACTCTTAATTTACTTTTCGATCTGGCTAATTAAATTATTAAAATATTTTGTGAAAAATATGATCCGGGGAATGGAGTATGAGTTCTACAATAGAGTTAGAGTCATATTTAAGTCCATGAAGGGGTATTTCGTTCATGAAATTACGTGCAAATAAATAGGGAAATATACACTGTTGGGTGTAGAATTGGAGATTTTTAGGGTGGCAGACAAAAGTCCCCAATTTTATCTTAGTGTTTAAAGAACTAAAGAAAGAGTTGTCCATCAGGGGAAGGGAAGTGGAAGCTCTGGAGGGAGAGCCAATATCTTCCTAGCCTAGCCACATATTTAGGGACTAAACCTAAGATTAGCTAATGATTTTCTATAACACTGAATCAGGGTAGAGAATTATAATTTCTCTTATTTCGCATAATACAAGATTAAACCATTTACGTCATCTCATTTCACCAAAAAATCTTTGTAGTGGGAAAGATGCTTTTTCATAAAAGAAAACTTAATCACATAAACATAGTTTAGTAGTTAATAATTTAAACTCTGAATTTAAATTTTTCTAGTAGTTAGTAATTTAATTTTGATAGTATCTCAAACATTCGAAATTAGTGACAATAATTTTGTTTTATTTCTGTGAATTTCCTAGTTAATTTATCATTTCAAATTTAAAACTTCCTCGTGGGATTGATATTTGGGACTTAAATAGAAAGTTTTATATTACTTGATAATGTTACGCATACTTGCATAGAATCCCAACATTAAGTGCTTAACGTTATTATTCATGAAATACAACTTGAAATTTTTGTCACTGTTGAAAAGCGGAGTCAACTTTATAAATTTTACACAACTATAATTTCCGAGATCAACTTTTTGCACAGTTCTCAGGGAAGGTAACGGTAAATTAATTAGATTTGGTAAATTAGGACTATATTTAAGAGTATTTTAAAGAAACTTTTCATTTCTTATTCTATTTGTTTAGGCAAAAATATTGGATCAGAAGGTTTAGTACCTTACGATTCAAAATTAGAACGTACTATTAGAAAATTTTGAAAATAACAAAAAGAAGTTAAAATTTGAATGAAATGGAGAATAACATAGATAATCAAATAAATAAAAATTGATAAAGTCCTTTAAAAGATTATACTAATCCAACAGCAGAAGAACTTCACTTAACTATTCAAAATCCTGATGTTGCTGCTAATTCATTTAAGCTTAAACCTGTTATTATACAAATGGTACAAAATAATCAGTTTGGAGAAATATCTACTGAAGATCCTAACTTACATCTTGTTAGTTTTTTGTGAAATTTGTGCTAATTTTAAATATGATGGAGTGTCTAAAAATGCTATTAGGTTTAGAATTTTTCTTTTTTCATTAAGGGATAAAGCTAAAGCTTAGTTAAATTCACTAGCAGCTGAGTCTATTAGAATTTGGGGAGAACTATCACAAAAATTCTTGGCTAAATACTTTCTACCCTCGAAAACCGCTAAGCTTAGAAACGATATTACATCTTTTTGTTAGTTTGAAGGGAAATCGATATATGAAGTCTGGGAGAGGTTTAAGAATCTCTTTAGAAAATGTCCATGCCACGCTTTACCAGATTAGTTAATAATTCAAACTTTTTACAATGGATTATTAGGATCACCTAGATCTATTATAGATGCTGCTATAGGTGGATCACTAATGTCAAAACCTTCTCTTTAATAGAAGAAATTGCAACTAATAATTTTCAATGGCCATCTGAACAGGTAAATCCTAAGAGAGTTGCTAGTATTCATGACTCTGATGCAATGTCTATTTCAGCATCTCAAATTATTGTTATATCGAGAAAGATTGCTCAAATCGGAGTGAAGTATTCTCAAATACCACCAATATTAGAGGAAAATTCACTAGGGCAGATAATTCATACTCAATCATCTTATGAAACATTAAGTGTTATAAATAATTGAAATAATGATCCCAAGTGAAATATAGTTGTGTAAAAATTATATAGTTGACTCCGCTATGCAACGGTGCCAAAATCTTGATGCAATATTTTATGAATTAGAAATTTAAGCAATTAATCTTTGTATTCTATGTAAGTATACATATCGTTATCAAGTAATAAATAACTTTCTATTTAATCCCTAAATATCGATCCTATGGGGAATGTTTAAATTTGAAATGATAAATTTACTAGGAAATTCATAAAAAGTCAAAACGAAATTACTGTCACTATTTTTGAATGTTGAGATATTATCATAACTAAATTATTTAAATAATAACAAAACTGAAATACAAAGTTTAAACAGTAACTACTAAACTATTAAACTATGTTTACGTGATATTTCTTATGTGAAAAAGTATCTTTCCCACTACAATGAGATTTTGGTAAAACTAGATAAGATAAATGGTTTTAATATGTATTGTGCCAAATAGGAGTAGTTTTAATTCTCTACCCTGATACAGTGTTTTAGAAAATCATTGGCTAACCCCAAGTTTAGTCCCTAAATCTGGGGCTAGGCTAGGAGGATACTGGCTCCCACTTCAGAGCTCCCACTTCCCTTCACCTGAAGGCTAACTCTCAATTTAGTTTTTAAACACTAAGAACAAATTGGGGATTTTAGTGTGTCACCATAAAGATTCTCCAATTCTACACCCAACAAAGTATATTTCTCTTTTTATTTGCACTTAATACCATGAATGAAATTATCCTTCATGGAATCAAATGTGATCCTAACTCTATTGTAGAATGCATACTCTATTTCCCAGATCATATGTTTCACAACATATTTTAACAATTCAATTCGTCAGATCGAAGAGTAAATTAAGTTTAGAGTTGAAAAATCATCACAATTTATTTTAAATTTTAATTTTTTCACATCCATATTATCTCTTCATTTCACCATATCTTAAAGTAGTGAGAAAGATAAAATAAACTACTCAAACTTCATGAGAAAGATACACCAAAACACAAATTTCGTATATAAAAGAAAGTTTATACAACACTAATAAACAAACAACACTTATCTGTAACTCTTTCTCAAAGCAAATCCCTTGTAGCCTCTTCTAGGAAATGTTGGAAGAAGAAATCTCTCACTTTTTTTCCTTCTGCAACACTCTTAGAGAAAAGTTCACACTTAATCTCACCACAAAACACTAAACTATAAGAACAATGGAATCTAAATGGTTATGGAATGAAAAATGAAAGAATGTGTGATGCGTGGAAGGTTGAATTGGAGCGATGAGATGTCAGGAAGAGTCACTTTTCTGATCAATTTTAGCCCCAAGTAAAGCCTAGAGTCGGTTCTCCGATAGATGCCTCTAAAAAATTTTCAAAAAAATTCCAATTTCATCGAATCTTCTAGAAATAGGGGTTGAACCAACAATGGCGCCATCGGAACCAGCGTTCTGCAATTCAAATTTGCTGCTCTCTGCCAAATAGCGCCGTTGGCGCTGCTTCTAGCGCCGTCGGCGTTGATCAAATTTTCAACTTCTTCATTTTTCTCCAAATTTCATCCTTCTTGCTTTCTTCTTACTTCAAGTCCTAAAATTCAACAACCTGCAGAAAAACATAAAAATACCTTTCATTAAAGTGGAATATTATAAAAAATGAGTACAAAATATGGGTCTAAAAATGCATATATTTTTTGTGTATCAAAATCCCCAAAACATACATGTTACTTGTCCTCAAGTAGTTCCTCTACTATATAAAAATATGACTTATGGTAAAAATTTAACTTTTAGATTTTCATATCTTAGTCTACTAAATACAATATCATAACTTAAGAATAATTCAAAACAAGTCCAATTAATACTAAAGGTACAAGAATATTTGGAAATCAAGTTTATGATTTCTGAATCTCTATTCTTTTCATGAAAAATTGCAAATTGTCATATTAAAGTCACTTAAAGTATTCATAAGAAAAAAAACTTTAAAAAACTTCACTAGTAAATAAACTAATACTAAAATAAAAGTTTAGAAAAAGTAGCAAGCTTTCTTTTTTAAATTGATTTAAGTGAAGCCAATTTTTAATTAGGAATCTCCTCAAGCTTCTCCCCACATCTTTTCTTTTCTTTTTCTTTTCTTCTCTTATCTTTTCTTTTCTTTTCTTTTCTTTTCTTTTCTTTTCACTTTTTTTTTAATTTATGAGGATTACTATATCTGGATAGCCTTTAATGATTTTTATCTTCACTATCCTCTTCTTAAAGTCAAAAACATGGCACATTTCTTCACTTACCAAATTTATATTTGCTTAATGGTTTCTCAAAGTTTAATTCTTTTCTTCTTACTTGAACCTTTAAGAATTTAATATTTCAAAAATACAATTTTCTTTACTTAAAATAGAAAACACAGTCTTTTTCTTTTATACCAAATATCTTAATCTTTAAATTTAACATTTATTATTGAAAATTTTTACATAAGTTTACTATATATTTAGAAACATAAATATAGTTATCTAAAGTTAACTTCTAATACCAAAGGTCATGTTAAATTTAAATTTTTTGAAAATATAGCTAAGTGAGCACAAATAAAATTAAGTTTCTTTCTTTAAAAAGGAATTTTTTCTTCCCCCCCAAACTTATATTTTTAATTTAGTTAACATGAAGAACTGAAAAATAAAGGGTGAAAGAAAACATTAAATACATAAAGTAAAGACATACCTGTTGAAGGTTTTGATTTTGAAACTTTAATTCTGAAATATTGCAGGTGCTAATATAAAAAGGTACAACATAACAAACATTAAATTGCGCATAATACATATAAAATCTGTTGAGAAAGAGTTAATTGCACTACATTTAATAAAAAACAAAAACTAACAAAGGAATTAAACTGAATTCCAGAAATTAAAATAGTTTTACAACCTACAGTTTACAACTCAACATAACAACAAAACAGAGTTTCACAGTTTAACATACAGTCTTAATAATATAACAAAAACAAACAACACAATAACAAAGCACAATCAAACATAAACTAAAAAATCAAATCGCCAATCAACATTATCTTCTTCTTCTACATCCAAATTCTACCGCTGATATTGAGTAAAAATAGGGTGAGTAGGAAATTGAACTGAATGATTACCCTTCAAGTATCTCACCAATGCATCATCATAAGCAACATCATAATTGAACTTATGTCGTATCAAATCATCAGTGTGAGCATTTCTGGCATTCATGTTTTGTAACCTATGATTCATTCATAAGATATCTCCTTGTTGGATCATCATCTGGTCTAACAGTTCTAAGTTAGTAGGGTCACTAAAAGTAGGGGTCCTCGAAGTACAAGGAATATCTTTGGTCTTACTTCCAGATCTCCAATCAACATGAGATTCATATCTTTTTATATTTGCAGGCCCAATAGGTATTTCAACCTCAATCACGAGTTCTACAGGTCTAAAATCAACTCCTACATATTCATAGAGTGTAAACATAAGTGCAGGGTGTGCCAAACCACCAGTGGTCTCTCCTTAGATCTAGTGTTCATGTAGATAATAGAGCCTAGATTTATCCTCATCACCTAATAAATACAAAAGTTCAGGATGGCTCTATCCTTGGTCACCTCAGTATGATGATTTGTCGGAATCATTTTTTGAGTAATAAAGTAGTGTCAGGCCTTAGATTCTACATTAAGCATAGAAAGAGGAAAGTTTACCTTAACACCATTTTTGACTTTTCAGCTCCCTCTTCCATCAGTAAGAAAATAAATATCCTCATTTAAGGCCTCATTAGTTGCAGAAAATGATTTATACTGGCAACTATAAACATCTTCCAACTGATAAAACTCATTAATATTTCTTGGAGAAACCTCTACCTTTCTCACATGAACAAAAAGAAAGTCGTCAAAAGCTTCAGTAAAGTTGGCATAGAATTCCATCACTACACAAATAATCGCATCGGCAATAAAATAACAAAAATTTTCCTACTGTCGAGCATTGATTAATCGCTCGACTTCTCCACTCGGATTTTTAAAACCACGATCTAAAATTAATTTTTTATCCTCAAGTTGACTATTGAATCGAGCACTAGCCTAAAGCTAACAAAATTTTGTTCATCCGAATCTACTTTTATTTTTTTTTTTGCTCATTCTTGGTGCCATGGGAAATCTATAAAAATTTTGAAAAAATTCAAATAAATTCCAAAAAAATCTGAAAATCACATTGTAAAATGCTTTATACATAAATCTAATAAGTAAGAGTTCTTCACTAAAGGATTTTCTCAAAATCTCTCAAAAAATTCCAAAATTTTGGATCTCAATAATGTGAGATAAGTATGTTGACCTCACTTTTAGTGAAGGTCTTAAAACAACATTTATGGACAAAAATTTAACTTGAGGAATCTTAGGATTTAAGTTTCTTAGACATACTCAAAAGGCTTGAAAATGATCAATGAGGTCATTAAGATAAAGGGGCCTACCAATATTGACTTCTTTGGACATTTCTAGGGTCATTAAACCCCTAGAAATTAAAATAACCCTAAAAACATTTTTTTTTGAATCTTAACAATAATAAACCATAAAATGATCAGATTAGTGGTGACAGACCCAAACCTGGTCAATTTTTTTTACTTAATGGTCATCTTCATGATCAAAAAGTCAACGTTGACACATAAATGATCTAATTGATCAATTTGGACTAATATAGTCAATTTTGGTCAAAATGGTCAACTTAAACCCTAAAATGATCAGATCAGTGGTGATAAGCCCTAATTTGGTCAAACCTTAACTTAAGAGGACATTTTGATGACAAAAAATTCAATTAATTTGACTTGTCCAGTTTGACTCATATTGTCAATTTTGGTCAACATTTATCAAATTTAGTCAAAATATCCAATTTTGATAAAAAATAAATCAAAGAATTAATTCTAAAATTATCTTAATTAATTTATTGGCTAATAATAATAATTTCCAATATTTTTTATTAATTATATAATTAATTAAAAATAGAAACACAATTAAACAGCCATAAAAAAAATTTAGACATGTGACACCATTTATGACATAATAAATGGTTTTCAAAATTCCAAACCCATTAATGACATCATGAGTGACCTCATATGGGTGACACACAACCCATAAGACCCATTAAAAAAAATAAACCATTGGGTGACAGATGACATGTAACCTTAACCATGGTTAACAGACATGATGACACTTTAATCATGAAAGGAAATGAGGTGTTATTCCCTCATAAATTCTTGGAGGAATATTTGGTGAATCATCAAGCACCTTAAGTGCCATCCAATGAAGGAAAATCATGTCTTAAGTCGTCTCTTACATTATGATTGATCTCACCATGACTAAATTCATGATGATAAGGGGAGGGAGGATTATGTGTCACTTTTTCCTACATATGAAGTGTGACTCATTTAATTAAATGAAATGAGGTGTCCAACTAACTTAATAAGCATTTCAAGTGTGCTATGAATTAATCAATGGGAATAAAACACCACTTTTGATTCCCCTTTTACCATGTTTAACCAAGATGAAGACTCAACACAATGCCATGATAAGTGAGCTTCAAAGGTGGCAACCAAACATATCATCCATGGAAGATGAATTGGATGAGTCACTACTCACCTCTACTATCACCCAATCAAGGAAAAGACTTAGCCAAACCACTCTTTACACTAAGGTTAACCTCATCATGACATTACATTGAAAATAGGGAAGATAAAGACTTATGTGGCATTCTCCCCAAGCTCCATCAAGAGCATGACAAAATTCACTTGGGGAAGGTTGATCCATCAGAATGTAACCAATTATAACCACCTCACAATTAATCCAATAGGAGAAATCCATGGGAGAATCAAGATAGCATCATTATCATCACCATGGTTAAATTCATGGTGATAAGCTTAGAAAATGCAAATCCACCACCTCAACAACCAAAATCATATATCTAAGCATTAAAAAGGGAGTTGACAACTCCCACAAATGAATTCTACCAAGCCCAAGCTCATCCAAAGTCAACCATGGCTATAAATAGGGCCAACCCAAGATCTTGAAGAGGAGGAAGAAAAATTGGAAAACCCTAAACACTACCCAATTCCTAAAACTCCCAACACCAAAAATACTCCCTACACCCTGAGCAACTGATTCCCATTTGAATCAAGGCATGAAACCCACTGAATCCCCGCAATTTGGCTAATTGGAAAGGACCCAAAATAGGACATTTTGGGAGTGTGAAATAAAGCACTTCGAAACCTCAAATTCCCTGACCTAAATCCATCTAGGGACTGGGTAAGGGGGACCCCATTCCAAAATGGCCTTCTCTATAGCCTTTAAACCACTGATTGGTCATATCCTCCTAGGACGAGCCACCTTGTGATCAAATTCATACAAGGACTCAATTTGACCTCAAATTGAGTTATGGCAAAGTCTTCTCAAGTCCAAATGAAGCTTCCAAGCTAATCAAATTGAAATCAAATCGACTGTGGCTAAGCTATGATTGAGCTAGCCCTATTGGCATTTGGGTTTGACACTTTGTGAAACAAACTCATTCAAAACCTCATCATCACCGTATAAATGCCTTCTTAAATCTTTAGATGAAGCTCTTGAAGTAAAAATCGCTTGAATCCATCAAGAATCAAGCAAAATTTTACTCTCAGATCATCAATGGTTTACGCGTTATCAAATTACGAAGGGGATGAATGGATGTTGTCCGTTTCTGTGTTTTGGAAACGGACGGCTCTGATTAAATATCACCATCTCTGTTGTTCGAATGCCCACGGGTGATCAACCGTGTCTTCGACCCGTCCGAGGACACGCGACGCCTTTAGGTTTACCTTGATTTATTTAAATTATGATAAACCTTAAAACTTCAAAATTCAATATCTTGACATCCAAAAATCATAAAAATAAAACAAAAATACTATGAACTCAGCATTAAAAGGAAAAAATTATGATACCAAAATTATAATTTTATCCTCTATATTTAATTTTTAAATAATTAAATAATTTATAGATTGTTTTAATTATTTAAAATTATTTATAAGGCAAAAAAAATATGAAATTTTTAAGAATTTATCTTAAGGCCTTAGGAATCCTCCCTGATTTTTCCTAGGATCGAAAAATCCTTTAAAACACAATTTCCTAATTTTCAAGACACTTTGTAATTATTTCTTTTAAATAATTATAAAAATGAAAATTAAAAATGGTTAGAAAATTTAAGGTGACAGACAATAACCTTAAAATGACAATTCTCAAACCATTAAACAATTCAAAATGACATTTTTACATTAGGGTTAAGATTTATTAATTTTAAATTCATATTTTAAACCCTAAAAATCCTCTCCTCACCATACTTAGCGCATTTCATTATGGACTAAGTCAATGTTGAGTCTAATTCAAAATAGACTCAAGTCAAACTTTAATTAGGTCTAAATAACATTATTAGACATAATTAACCCATTAAACCTTAATTAAATTAGGTTTAATGTAAAATCAAAGTTTAATTAAGTCTATAAGGCATCATTAGACTTAATTAACCCATTAAAACATAATTAAATTAGGTTTAATTCAAAATCAAACCTTAATTAGGTCTAACCCATTTGACCTAATTAACTATTAAGCCTTAACCACATTAAGCTTGACCAACCTTAAACCTACTTACTTAACCATAATTAAGTCTAATTAATCAATTAAACCTTACCTAAATTAGGTTTAATTAACTTTAACCTAATTACCTAATTAGACTTAACCCATATTAATACTAATTAATTACTTAAACCATACCTAAACCTTACCTAAATTAGGTTCAATTAACTTTAGACAAATTAGACTTAACCCATATTGAGTCTAATTAATTAATTTAACCTTACCTAAATTAGATTTAATTAACTTTAACCTAATTAGACTTAACCTCAAACAAGTCTAATTAACTAATTAAACCTTACCTAAATTAGGTTAAATTAACCTTAACCTATTTAGACTTAACAACAAATAAGTCAAGTTAATCAATTAAACCTTACGTAAATTAGGTTTTATTAACTTTAACCTAATTACACTTAACTCATATTAAGTTTAATTAATCAATTAAACCTTACCCAAATTAGGTTTAATTAACCTTAACATAATTAGACATAACCACAAATAAGTCTAATTAATCAATTAAACCTTACATAAAATAGGTTTAATTAACCTTAACCTAATTAGAGTTAACCATAAATAAGTCTAATTACTCAATTAAATCTTACCTAAATTAAGTTTAATTAACCTTAACCTAATTAGACTTAACAAAAAATAAGTCAAATTAATCAATTAAACATTACCTAAATTAGGTTTTATTAACTTTAACCTAATTAGACTTAACCCATCTTAAGACTAATTAATTAATTAAACCTTACCTAAATTATGTTTAATTAACCTTAACCTAATTACACTTAACTACAAATAAGTCGAATTAATCAACTAAACCTTATCTAAATTAGGTTTAATTAACCTTAACCTAGTTAGACTAAACCACAAATAGTATAATTAATCAATTAAACCTCACCTAAATTAGGTTTAATTAACCTTAACCTAATTAGACTTAACTACAAATAAGCCAAATTAATTAATTAAACCTTACCTAAATTAGGTTGAATAAACCTTAACCTAATTAGACTTAACCACAACTAAGCCTAATTAATCAGTTAAACCTTACATAAATTAGGTTTAATTAACTTTAACCTAATTAGACTTAAACACAAATAAGTCTAATTAGTTAATTAAACCTTACCTAAATTAGGTTTAATTAATCTTAACCTAATTCTACTTAACCACAAATAATTATGATTAATCAATTAAACCTAAAATAAATTAGGTTTAATTAACCTTAACCTTATTAGACTTAACCGTAAATAAGTCTACTTAATGAATTAAACCTTACCTAAATTAGGTTTAATTAACCTTAACCTAATTAGACTTAACTCATATTGAGTCTAATTAATCAGTTAAACCTTACCAAAATAAGGCCTAACCCTAATTATGTTTAATCAATCCAAAGAAAACNTGTGGTATGTGCCCTTCATAATATTGTTTCAATCGATGCCCATTAACTTTAAATATCTTTCTAGTGTTAGGAGCTTTAACAACAACAGTTCCATAATAATATAATTGAATCACTTTAGATGGTCCTAACCATATGGATTTTAATTTTCTTGGAAATCATCTCAATCTTGTATTATGTAATAAAACTTCTTGTTCAGGTTCAAACTTCTTTTGAATAATCTTCCGATCATGCCATATTTTTATTTTCTCTTTAAAGATTTTTGCATTATCATATGCT
Organism: Phalaenopsis hybrid cultivar; assembly: GCA_002079205.1. Taxonomy (NCBI): domain Eukaryota; kingdom Viridiplantae; phylum Streptophyta; class Magnoliopsida; order Asparagales; family Orchidaceae; genus Phalaenopsis; species Phalaenopsis hybrid cultivar. The sequence continues at coordinate 249,522 of JXCR01146850.1, read as the reverse complement.
TCATTTCTAATCTTCTCAAGCTCACTGAGTTGCAATAATCTTTTCTCATGAGCATCCTTTAAAATAAAATTAAACGTCTTAATAGCCTAAAATGCTTTATGCTTCAATTCTACTACTAAGTGGCTTGTTTTTCTAAAAATAAGTCTATATGGGGACATTCCTATGGGAGTCTTATAAATTGTTATGTATGCCCATAATGCAGTATCTAATCTAGCAGACCAATCCAATTTATAAGGATTTACAGTTTTTTTCTAAAATTTGTTTATTTTCACAATTTGATATCTCTGCTAGACCGCTAGTTTGAGGATAATAAGAAGTAGAGAATCTTTTCATAATATCATATTTATTAATCAATTTTTATATTTGCTTATTCCTAAAATAAGATCCTCTATTTGTACTAATTACTCTCGGCATTCCATATCATATAAAATTATGTTTAATTAAAAATTTAGAAACACTTCTAGCATCACATTTAGGTACAGCAATAGCTTCAATCCATTTGGACATATAATCAACAACAAGTAATATATATAAATTCTAAAATGATGGCATAAATGGTCCTATAAAATTTATACCCCACACATGAAAAATTTCAACTTCTAATGTGTAATTTTGAGGCATTTCATTTCTTCTGAAAATATTTCCTACTCATTGACATTGATCACATGTTTTAATATATCCAATAAAATCCAACTTGCAAAATCTTATATTCAGTTATATTCATTCCAAAATTTCTTCAAAATTCCGAATCATGGCATCTTTTAATAATCTATTAAGTTTCCTCATAAGGCACGCACCATCTTTATATTTCTTTAATTTAGAATTTTTGATATCAGGTGGTAAAATATCACTTACAATCTAATTTACTATATCAGCATACCATGGTACATTAATTTTATTAATACTATATACTTGTTCATCATGAAAATTCTCTAAAATTTCATTTACAAAATTAGTTGATATTTCTCTTTTTAGTCGACACAAATGATCAGTTGTTTGATTATCATTTCCCTTTCTATCAACTACGGTAAAGTAAAACTCTTGCAATAGAAGTATCCATCTAATTAATCTTGGTTTAACATCCTTTTTTTGCATCAAGTATTTAATAGAAAAATAATCTGTATGTACTATACATTTAGTTCCAACTAAGTAAGGTCTAAATTTATCAATGACAAAAACAACAACGAGTAACTCTCTTTCAGTAGTAATTAGTTAATTTGAGCATCATTTAGAGATTTACTAGCAAAATATATTACTTTCAAAACTTTGTTGTGTCTTTGTCCTAACACACCCTCAATAGCATAATCACTAGCATTGCACATTATTTCAAATGGTCNGAACCTAAATCAAACCTTAAATTTAAGTTCAATTTAAATTGAACTTAGATCAACATAAACTTTAGGTTCAATTAAAATTGAACCTAACCCAACTCAACCCATAAATTCCTAACTACATTGGATTTAAAACCAATTCAACCCTTAGGTTCTACCTATATCGAACATAAGTACCTCAAGTCCTAACTACATTGGACTTAAAACCAATTCAACCCTTAGGTTCTACCTACATTGAACTTAAATACCATAAGTCCTAACTACATTGGCCTTAAATTCATATTAAACCTAAATCCTTTAATTGACATGTGACCTAAAAATAAAACAAACAATACAACTTACCGACATAAATGACATAAAATTTATCAGAAAAGACATTAAAACTTAAACTTGAACTTTAATGAACAAAGATCACCAAAAATAACTTAAACATTTGTGTTCAGATTTACAAAGATTTCTTGGACGACGCAATCTATGCTTGCTGAGAAGAATCTTTCGGTCCTGGTTGAAATACCTTTCGGACTAAGTAAATATGAATACTGTACGACCTCGGGATGGCGGAGCCATAGACATTTTGGCTGGGTAATTTAAGAATTATTCAACCAATGACCAACAAAAATTGATAAATCTGACAACATGATTTTATGCTAATCATGTTCTCTTTTGCAGTTTTATTGAAGACATGAAAACAAAATTTCACTCTAGATTTCCTTTGCATGTTATAGGGTGTGCTAACTCTGTTTTGCAGGACAACATTCGAAAGTGGAATTTCAAGATAAAAAACCAGACAAAAACAAACAAAACAAAATAAAATGACAATCAAAATGAGATGATGTAAAAAAAACCTAAAACTTTTAAGATAATGACAAAACCTAAAACTTTTAGAATCATGAAAAAACCTAAAAATTTTTGGATAGTGACAAAACCTAAAACTTTTAGGACAATGACAAAAAAACTTTCAGGATAGTGACAAAACCTAGAATTTTTAGAATAATCATAAAATTAAATTTTGACTCACATTGAAATTTTCTTGAGATTGAACAATTAATGTTCATCTCTTCAAAATGAATGTTTGACGTTAATCAGGAGTATTCTTAGATAATCATATAAGATGTAATTAACTATAGGAGCTTGCTCTAATAGGAAACTTATAAGACCCAAACAGAACCTCTGGTTATAAAATTTTCTTGGAAAACTTTACTAAAGACATATTCTAAAGATTTCCATTGTAAGTTTATCATCTAATGTTTTCTTACTCTATCTTCTATTATTCTTTGTCCTTCCCTCTTCCTTTCTAAATTTCTTAAAATTCTAACGATTCTTGACACGATCCAAATAAAATAAGTCATTCAGAAATTAGGGCAAAGAAATAGATAAGATAAAGATTTGGCGACTCCTCAAAATGACAACATCACAAACGACACACACCCCTCTTTGCCAGGTGATCCAACCCACCGGGGGGTCCCCCTATCGCCACCAAAATCTTTGGTGAAAATCAAAATTTTTTAGTTCAAAGTATAGCCCTTACCTAGAGAAGATAAAATCCAAAGTTCCTTTGCCTTAAAATCACCTCAAGTTCAAGCAAATACGAGCCCTAGGTGCAATAAATCGGAGGTTGAAGGTGACTCAAAGGGTAAAAATGAAGGTTTACGGTGAAAATCGTGAATCAAATCCACAAAATCACATTAAGTACATAAGTATTTTAAAAAAGTAGAGAGTGTCCAAATTCTTCAATTATTCTGCTTCATCTTCAGTGCTTTCTCCTCCTTTATAATCTCCCATAGACTGGTAATGAACGTACAAACTGTAGAAGGGTCGGTATGAGAATTGATCAGTCTAATTTTCTTCGATCCATCCTTTTTTCTTTAAACATCCGCACTAATCCTACTTTAAATGTTCTAGTATGATCAAAATTCTTCTTCATCCTCCAATCTAGGTGATCAAAAAGATACTTAAGATCTACTATTGCATTCATAAAACTCTAAATTTCTCTTTCAATTTTCTTCAATTTCTTTTTCTATAGCAAGTGAACTTCCAACTATTGGTGGCATCAATGGAGTTGAAGCATGTGATGTGTGATCTAAGATAGTATCTAATGCTTCATTCCCATTCCCAACATAATTTTCATCAATAGGAATCCTCGGCTCCCAAGGTAATAAAACTTTTTACCAACTTTCATATGGAACTTGAGATTGACTGCAAAGTAGGAAACTTATGGAAGGATGCCCATGTCCATAAATTGGCCCATTCATAATAATACCCATAACAGATTTTAAGTTGATAGATCTTATATAAATGGTTTTTTTCATTTGAATGCAATAATTGAAAATAGCACTTTCCTTTATGACTCTACTAATCTTCATGATGTGGAGTAATTTTGTAGAAATGAAGAAATGTCACTGGTTCGATATTGGATTAAACAATGGAGCAGACAAACTAACATATCCTTCATCTTGCATTTCCCAAATATCACTTTCATCTGTCAGAAAATTATAGACAACTTGCATCTCTAGTAGGGATAAAACTTGTATAATGATAGATTGGAACGCTTTCCATCATATACAACTCATTGATCCACACAAGACTAAATGGTACAGCTTTACTTCCTACTAAGACAACTCCTTGGGTAATTCCATGTAACTTGGCATAGAATCCCTTCATTACTGGTACAACAACTGCAGCAGTAGTGTAGCACAGAACTTCCCATCGTCTTTGTACAATGATTTTATCAATCAGAGAACTTAGATTAATCAATCCATGATTAATAAAGCCCCTCTCAATGATAAGCCTCTTGCTTGTAATAAATTTATCGTATAATTTTTGCGTGTCAAAACCGATAAACTTTCTTCTATTAAAGCTCCCTACCTGGAAGTATTTCAAGGATTGGAGGCCATGGAATTCAAAAATAGGAAGTTTCTAGTCATCTAAGGCAATTTTTAGGACTTTAAAAGCACCATCTGGTGTTTATTACAGAGTAAAATCCCTCCAAAGTCTGCCAAAATTTGTCCTGAACCGTCAAACTGCTATCAGCATCGTCGACACTCCTAATGGCGCTGTCAGCGCATTAGTCTGTCTACTGGCGCTGTCAGTGCCCATTCTGGCACTGTCGGCGCCAGAGGCCAAAATTGCGTCTTTTCATACTTTTTATCAATTCAATTCAAAATTTTTCTCTAATACCAAAATTTGTCTTAATTTAAAAGATAAATTTGTGTAGCATTATTATCTACTAATATTTAAACTCTTATCAAACAAAATAGGAATACATAGATATATATATATATAATATTTATATATGGGTTGCCTCCTATAAAGCGCTTGGTTTAATGTCGTCAGCTCGACATACCATTTGTTTAGTTAGGTTGACTTAACATTAAAACTTCTTTAAATTGCGGTATGTGCCCTTCATAATATTATTTTAATCGATGCCCATTAACTTTAAATTTCTTTCTAGTGTTAGGAGCTTTAACAACAACAGTTACATAATGATATAATTGAATCACTTTAGATGGTCCTAACCATCTGGATTTTAATTTTCTTAGAAATAATCTCAATCTTGTATTATATAATAAAACTTCTTATTCAGGTTCAAACTTCTTTTGAATAATCTTCCGATCATGCCATATTTTTATTTTCTCTTTAAAGATTTTTGCATTATCATATGCTTCATTTCTAATCTCCTCAAACTCACTGAGTTTCAATAATCTTTTCTCACGAGCATCCTTTAAAATAAAATTAAATTCCTTAATAGCCTAAATGCTTTATGCTTCAATTCTACTGCTAAGTGGCATGTTTTTCTAAAAATAAGTCTATATGGGGACATTCCTATGGGAGACTTATAAGTAGTTATGTATGCCGATAATGTAGTATCTAATCTAGCAGACCAATCCAATTTATAAGGATTTACAGCTTTTTCTAAAATTTGTTTAATTTCAAAATTCGATATGTCTGCTAGACCGCTAGTTTGAGGATAATAAGAAGTAGAGAATCTTTTCATAATATCATATTTATTAATCACTTTTTATATTTGCTTATTCCTAAAATAAGATCCTCCATTTGTAATAATTACTCTCGGCATTCCATATCATATAAAAATATGTTTAATTAAAAATTTAAAAACACTTCGAGCATCACATTTAGGTACAACAATAGCTTCAATTCATTTGGAAATATAATCAACAACAAGTAATATATATAAATTCTCAAATGAAGGCATAAATGGTCGCATAAAATCTATACCCCACAAATGAAAAATTTCAACTACTAATGTGTAATTTTGAGGCATTTCATTTCTTCTAAAAATATTTCATACTCAGTGACATTGATCACATGTTTTAATATATCCAATAGAATCCAACTTGCAAAATCTTATATTCAGTTATATTCATTCCAAAATTTCCTCAAAATTCAGAATCATGGCATCTTTTAATAATTTATTAAGTTTCCTCAGAAGGCACGCACCATCTTTATATTTCTTTAATTTAGAATTTTTGATATCAGGTGGCAAAATATCACTTACAATCTAATTTACTATATCAGCATATCATGGTACATTAATTTTATCAATACTATATACTTGTTCATCATGAAAATTCTCTAAAATTTCATTTGCAAAATTAGTTAATATTTCTCTTTCTAGTCGACACAAATGATCAGTTTTTTTATTATCATTTCCCTTTCTATCAACTACGGTAAAATAAAGTTCTTGCAATAGAAGTATCCATCTAATTAATATTGGTTTAACATCCTTCTTTTGCAACAAGTTTTTAATAGAAAAATAATTTGTATGTACTATACATTTAGTTCCAATTAAGTAAGGTCTAAATTTATCAATGACATAAACAACAACGAGTAACTCTCTTTCAGTAGTAATGTAGTTAATTTGAGCATCATTTAGAGTTTTACTAGCAAAATATATTACTTTCAAAACTTTGTTGTGCCTTTTTCCTAACACACCCTCAATAACTAATCACTAGCATTGCACATTATTTCAAATGGTCTCTCCCAATTAGGTGGAACTATTACAGGAGCAGTGATTAATTTTTCTTTCAATAATTCAAATGCTTTTATATATTCCTCATTAAAATCAAATTTCGGGTCTTTTTCTAAAAGTTGGCATAATGGCTTAGTTATTTTAGAAAATTATTTTATGTAATGCCTGTAGAAACCAACATGTCCTAAAAAGCTCCTTACCCCTCTAAAATTTGTTGGAGGTGGTAATTTTTAAATAACTTAAATTTTTGCAGGATCTACTTCTATGTCATTTTTAAAAATTTTATGTCAAGTAGAATTCCTCCTGCAAACATAAATTGACATTTTTCCCAATTTAGTACTAGGTTGATTTTTTCACACTTCCATAACTTTTTCTAAATTATTTAAACATATTTCAAACGAAGATCCAAATACCAATAAATCATCTATAAACACTTCCATTCCATGTTCAAAAAAATTGCTAAAGATTGACATCATACATCTTTGAAATGTTGCACGTGCATTACATAGTCCAAAAGGCATTTTACGAAAAGCAAATGTTCCATATGGGTTTGTAAATGTTTTCTTCTCTTGATCCTCTAGAGAAATTGAAATATGGTGATAAGCGGTATATCCATCTAAAAAGCAATAATATTCGTTCCCAGCCAATCTATCCAACATTTAATCTAGAGAGGAAAAGGAAAGTGATCTTTTCTGGTGGTCATGATTAATTTTCTATAGTCAATACAATTTTTCTAACCAGTAACTTGTCTTATTAATATTAATTAACTTTTCTCATTTTCTTCAACGATCACTCCTCCTTTCTTCGGAACACAGTGAATTGGACTTACCCAAGCACTGTCTGAAATAGGATATATAGATCCAACATCTAGCCATTTTAAAATATTTTTTAACAACTTCTTTCATTATTGGGTTTAATCTCTTCTGAGGATCAGCTGTAGGTTCATATTGTTCATCTAATAGAATTTTGTACATAAGAATAGAAGGACTAATTCTCTTAAAATCTACTAAAGTCCATCCAAAAGCTATTTTATATTTTTTTAACAATTCTATTAATTTTTGTTTATGAATTTCTGTTAATTCAGAAGATACAATCAGACAATATAGATGACTCTCCTAAGAACACATATTTTAAATAAGTTGGTAATATTTTTAGTTCAAGTTCAAGTCGTTTAGTACATGAAGGAATAAGATTTTTATTATCATTTTCCAATAAGTCTAAAGTTTCAAATTTACCCTGAATATAATCCAAATCTTCTTCTTTTAATTCATCCTTATTTCAAAAAATTCTCCTTATTTTATTTTATCTTCAAACTCATTCTTAAATTGCTTATTACTCAGATAATCAGTTACTTCCATCCTAAAACATTCATTATCTTTTTCTATCGCTGGATATTTCATAACTTTTGCAATATTAAATGTTACGTTTTGATCATTAACTCACATTACTAATTCTTAGGGTGTTTTTTCCGAATAATACACTACACTCTCACTGAGTGCAACTGTCTCAAGATCTGTAAACTTCCTTTTCTTGTTTAGTATATCCTTCATAAATTTCACATAACTTGACATTTATTTCAAAGCTTCAATAAAAAAAATGTTTATCGCTAACTTCTTAAGGATTTAAAATTTTTTTGTAAATTGTTTATCTTTGTTCTTCTGCTTCAGCCTTTGAGGAAATGAAGGTAACGGTTTTTCTATAGGACATTGTGTTTGTTCATTTTCATTTTGGTCACTTTCTATTGCTTCATTCTCTTCATCAATTTCATTTTTTCTTTGGATACTTGTTTCAACTTCTTTTCCACTTCATAATTGAATAGTTTTAATTTGTTCCTTATTTTGATCTTTTGGATTAACTTCCACTATACTCGAAAGAATTCCAGAGGTCTGTTACTGAGTGCAGTAGCAATATGTCCTAATTGATTTTAAATATTTCTAATAGGAGCCACTTGATTTTGTATTTGATTTCCCATGTTTAACATTACTTCTTCCATCATCAACTTCTTTTCTTTAGCTTTTGGGTTAGGATTAGAGTTAAATTCATTAGGATAATGAGGTTGATAATTAGGATTTCCTTGGTTGTTTAAATTTCTTGAGGGATTCACCAAATATTTATAATTATTCTAACTAAAATTAGGATGATTTTTCCATCCAGGATTATAAAATTTAGAATATAGATTGTTATTTTGATTATTTATAACATTTAACGTTACATAAGATTATTGAGTATCAATGATCTGTCTTAGTGAATTTTCCTCTAATACTGGGGGTATTTGGGAATAGTTCACTCCTATTTGATCAATCTTTTTTGAAATAACAGCAATTTGAGATTCTAAAATAGAAATTACATCAGAATCATGAATATTAGCTCCTTTCTTAGGATTTACCCTTTCAGATGGCCATTGAAAAAGGTTAGTAGCCATTTCTTCAAATAAAAAATATGCTTCATCAAAAGGGTTTGACATTAGTGATCCACCCGCAGTAGTTTGTATAATAGATCTAAGTGATCCTACTAATCCATTATAAAATGTTTGAATTATTAACCTATCTAGTAGAGTATGGTGTGGACATTTTCTAAGAAGATCTTTAAATCCATTTCAAGCTTCATATATCGATTCCACTTCAAACTAACAAACAAATGCAATATCATTTCTAAGCTTAGCAGTTTTCGATGGTGGAAAATATTTAGCTAAGAATTTTTATGATAAGTATCCCCAAGTTGTGATAGATCCAGGTGCTAATGAATTTAACAAAGCCTTGGCTTTATCCTTTAATGAAAAAAGAAAAAGTCTAAGCCTAACAACATCATTAGACACTCCATCATATTTAAAAGTAGCAAAAATTTTAAGAAAACTAGCATGATGTAAGTTTGGATCTTCAGTAGGTGTTCCTCCAAACTAATTATTTTATGTCATTTCGATAATAGCAGGTTTAAGCTCAAATGAATTAGTAGGAACATCAAGATTTTGAATAGTCAATTGAAGTTCATCTACTATCGTATTAACATAATCTTTTAAAGGACTTTGTCAATTTTCATTTGTTTGATTATTTAAATTATTCACCATTTCATTTAAGTTTTTAATTTCTTTTTGTTATTTTTGATTTTTTCTAATAGTACACTTTAATTCTGAATAGTAAGTAAGCCTTTAGATCCACTGTTTCGCATAATCAAATATAATTAGCAAAGAAAATTTCTCAAAAATAACTCTTAAATAAAAATATATTTTCCTTTTGGATTTTTAATTTTTTTTTTAATTTTATATTTTTTTAATTAATTATCTCTAAATTTCCTAATTTACAAAATTTACTTAATTTATTATTACCTTTCCCGGTAACAGCGCCAAAAACTTGAACCCGCGTGAAATATAGTTGTGTAAAAATTATATAGTTGACTCCACTATGCAACGGTGCCAAAAGCTTCATGCAATATTTTATGAATTAAAAATTTAAGAAATTAATGTTGGGATTCACGCAAGTATATGTATCGTTATCAAGTAATAAATGACTTTCTATTTAAGCCCCAAATATCGATCCCATGGGGAGGATTTAAAGTTGAAATGATAAATTTACTAGAAAACTCACAGAAAGTCAAAACAAAATTACTGTCATGAATTTCAAATGTTGAGATATTATCAGAATTAAATTATTTAACTAATAAAAAAAATGAAATAAAAAGTTTAAACGTAACTACTAAACTATTAAACTATGTTTATGCAATTAAGATTTCTTATGTGAAAAAGCATCATTCCAACTACAATGAGATTTTGGTAAAATAACATGAGATAAATGGTTTTAGTATATATTGTGCCAAATAGAAGTACTTTTAATTCTCTACCCAGATACAGTGTTATATAAAATTATTGGCTAATCTTAGGTTTAGTCCCTAAATTCGTGGCTAGGCTAGGAGGATATTGGCTCCCACTCCAGAGCTCCCACTTCCCTTCACATGAAGGCTAAATCAAGCCTTAGTTTTTAAACAATAAGAACAAATTGAGGATTTTAGTTTGTCACCACAAAGATTCTCCAATTCTACACCCAACAAAGTATATTTTCCTATTTATTTGCACTTAATTCCAAGAATAAAATTCTACTTCAACGAATTAAATGTGATCCACGCTATATTATATAACTCATACTCTATTTCCCGGATCATATGTCTCACAACATATTTTAATAATTCAATTGGCTAGATCAAAAAATAAATTAAGTTTGGAGTTGAAAAATCATCACAAATTATTTTATATTTTGATAGTGGCACATCCATATTATCTCTTTATTTCACTATATCTCAAAGTAGGGAGAAAAGTAGAGTGAACTACTCAGACTTCATGAGAAAGACACAACAAAACACAAATTTCATATATAAAATAAAGGGGAACTACTCAGACTTCATGAGAAAGATACAACAAAACACAAATTTTATATATAAAAGAAAGTTTTATTGGCACATCCATATTATCTCTTCATTTCACCATATCTCAGAGTAGAAAGAAAGATAAAGAAAACTGCAATTATCTCTTCATTTCACCATATCTCAGAGTAGGGAGAAAGATAAAGGAATCTACTCAGACTTCATTAAGATACAACAAAGCACAAATTTCATATATAAAAGAAAGTTCATACAACACTAATAAACAAATAACACTTATATGAAACTCTTTCTCAAAGAAAATCCCTTGTAGCCTCTTCTAGGAAATGTAGGAAGAAGAAATCTTTCATTTTCCTCCTTCTCCAACACTTTTAGAGAATAGTTCACACTTAATCTCACCACAAAACTCGAAATTATAAGAATAATAGACTCTAAATGGTTATGGAATGAAAAATGAAAGAATGTGTGATGTGTAGATGGTTGAATTGGGGCGTTGAGATGTCAGAAAGAGTTATTTTCTGAACAATTTTTGCCCCAAATAAAGCCTAGAGTAGGGTCTTCAATACGTGCCTCCAAAAAATTTTTAAAAAGCATCTAATTTCATCAAATCTTTTAGAAATAGGGGTTGAACCAACTTTGGCGTCGTCAGCATTAGTGTTCCACAATTTAATTCGCTGCTTTCTATCAAACGACGCCATCAACGCTGAACAAATTTTCAACTTCTTCATTTTTGCTCCAAATTTCATTCTTTTTGCTTCCATTTTGCTTCAAGTCCTAAAATTTAACAACCTAAAAGAAAACAAAAAAAAATGTCTTCCATTAAAGTGCAATATAACCAAAAAATAGTATAAAATATGGGTCTAAAAATTAATATATTTTTTGTGTATAAAATAACAATCCCTATTCTAAACCCTAGATGGAAAAATCACCCTAATTTTAGTTAGAATAATTATCACAATTCAATGAACCCCTCAGGAAATTTAAATAATCAAGTAAATCCTAACTATCTACTTTATTATCCTCCTGGATTTAACTCTAAACCTAACCCACAAGTTAAGGAAAAGAAGTTGAAGTTGGAAGAGGTAATGTTGAATATGGGAAATTAATTACAAAATCAAGGGGTCGCTATTAGAAAAATTAAAAATCAATTCGAACATATTGCTACAACACTTAGTAATAGACCTTCAAGAAATCTTCCGACTACTGTGGAAGTTAATCTAAAAGATCAAAATAAGAAGAAAATTAAATCTAGTCAATTACGAAGTGAAAAAGAAGTTGAAACAAGAATCCAATGAGAAACTGAAGTTGATGAGGAGAAGGAAGAGATGGAAAGTGACCATATTGAAAATTAAACCAGAAGATTAAAGATAAACAATTTACAAAATTTTTAGAAATCTTTAAAAAGTTAACGATAAACATTCCTTTCATTGAGGCTTTGAAATAAATTCCAAGTTATGTAAAATTTATGAAAGATATACTAAACAACTAAAGGAATTTTGCAGATCATGAGACCATTACACTTAGTGAAGAGTGGAGCACTATTATTCGGAAAAGACATTCTAAAAAGTTAAAAGATCCTGGTATTTTTACTATACCTTGTGTAGTTGGTGAAAAGTTTTATGGAAAAGCCTTATGTGATTTGGGAGCAAGTATCAATCTTATGCCTCTATCAAATTTTAAATGTTTAGATTTAGGAGAGATTTCCCCTACTATTGTAACTCTTCAGTTAGCTAATCGAATAATAACCTATCTTAAAGAAGTTATAGAACATGTATTAGTAAAAGAGGATAAATTTATCTTTCCTGTAGATTTTATAGTATTAGATATGAAGGAAGATAAAGAGATTCCTATTATTTTTGGGAGATCATTTCTTGCAACAGGGAGAGCTGTGATAGATGTGCAAAAAGTAGAATTATTAATGAGAGTTAATGATCAAGAAATAACATTTAATATTGCAAAAGCTATGAAATATCCTGCAATAGAAAAAGACAATGAATGGTTTAGGATGGAAGTTACTAATTATCTTAGTAATGAGCAATTTAAGAAAGAGTTTAAAGAAAAATTAAGGCAAGAAGAATTTAGTGAGAATGGGAATGAAATAATTAGATTATAATCAAATAAATTTGAAACTTTCGATTTGTTGGAAAATGATAATAAAAATCCTATTCCTTCAAGTATTAAACCACCTAAACTTGAAATGAAAGTATTACCTAACCATTTAAAATATGTGTGTTTAAGAGATTCATCTACATTGCTTGTTATTGTATCTTTGAGTTAACTGAAATTCTAGAATAAAAATTAATAAAAATGTTAAAAGATATAAAAAGACTTTTGGATGGACTTTAGGTCATATTAAAGGACTTAGTCATTCAATTTATATGCATTGAATTCTGTTAGATGATCAATACGAACCTAAAGTTGATCCTCAGAGGAGATTAAACCCGATAATGAAAGAAGTTGTTAAGAAATAAATCTTAAAATAGTTAGATGCTGGAATTATATATCATATTTCAGACAGTCCTTGGGTGAGCCCAATTCACTGTGTTCCAAAGAAAGGAAGAGTGACTACTGAAGTAAATGAGAAAAATGAATTAATTCCAACAAGATAAGTTAGTGGTTGGTAAAATTGTATAGACCATAGAAAATTAAACATGAACACTAGGAAAGATCACTTTTCTTTATCTTTTCTAGACCAAATGTAGGATAGATTGGCTGGAAACAAATATTACTGCTTTTTAGATGGATATATCGGTTATCATCAAATTCCAATTGCTCTTGAGGATCAAAAGACAACATTTACAAGCCCTTATGGAACATTAGCTTTTCATATAATACCTTTTAGACTATGCAATGCACCTACGACATTTCAAAGATGTATGATGTCAGTTTTTAGTAATTTGATAGAACATGGAATGGTAGTATTTATGGATGATTTCTCTGTATTCAGGACTTCATTTGAATTATGTTTAAATAATTTAGGAAACACTATGAAATTATGTGAAAAATCAACCTAGTACTAAATTGGGAAAAATGTCAATTTATGGTTGCAGGAGGAATTATACTTGGACATAAAATTTCTATAAATGGAATGAAAGTAGATCCTGCAAAAATTCAACTTATTAAAAAATAGTCACCACCAACTATGGTTAGAGGGGTAAGAAGTTTTCTAGGACATGCTAGTTTCTACAGGCGTTACATAAATTTTTTTCAAAAATAATTAAGCATTATGCCAAATTTTAGAAAAAGATAAAAAATTTGATTTTAATGAGAAATAAATAAAAGCATTTAAATTATTGAAAGAGAAATTAATTATTGTATCTATAATAGTCCCACCTGTGTGGGAGAAACCATTTGAAATAATGTGGGATGCTAGTGATTATGTTAATGAAGCTGTTTTAGGACAAAGACACAATAAAGTTTTTAAAGTAATATATTATGCTAGTAAAGCTCTAAATAATGCTCAAATTACACTACTGCTGAAAGAGAGTTATTAGCTATTATTTATGCTTTTGATAAATTTAGACCTTACTTGATTGGAACCAAATGTATAGTGCATACAGCTCATTATGTTATCAAATACTTGATCCAAAAGAAGGATGTTAAACTAAGATTGATTAGATGGATACTTCTATTGCAAGAGTTTGACTTTTTGGTAGTTGATAGAAAGGGGAATGATAATCAAATGGCTGATCATTTGTCTAGAATAGAAAAAGAAATATTAACTAATTTTGAAAATAAAATATATCAAAATTTCCGTGATGAACAATTATATAATATTGATGAAATAAATACACTGTGGTATGTCGATATAGTAAGCTATATTGTAAGTGATATTCTACCACTAGATATTAAAAATAAAAAATTAAAAAAAAATTACATATGATTCAAATTTCTATTTTTGGGATGACTTACATTTATATAAAAAAATGTAAAGATTTAACTATTAGAACGTGTGTGTCTTATGTAGAAACTCAACAAACAATTGAAAGATGTCATGATTCTAAATTTGGAGGATATTTTGGAACAAATAGAGCTGTATATAAAATTTTGCAAGCTGGATTTTTTTGATTTAATCTTATTAGAGATGTTAATTATTATATTAAAACATGCGATCGATGTCAGTGAGTCGGAAATATTTCTAGAAAAAATAAAATGCCTCAAAATTACACATTGGAAGTTAAAATTTTTTATGTGTAGGGATTAGATTTTATGGGACCATTTATGCCTTCATTTAAAAGTTTACATATATTACTTGCTGTTGATTATATGTCCAAATGGATTGAAGATATGGTTGTACTTAAATGTGATGCTCAGAGTGTTTCTAAATTTTTAATTAAAAATATTTTTATAAAATATGGAATGCCGAGAGTAATTATTACAGATGGAGGATATCATTTTATGAATATGAGAACATAAAAATTGATTAACAAATATGATATTATGCATAGATTCTCTACTGTTTATTATCCTCAAAATAGCGGTCTAGCAGATATATCAAATTGTGAAATTAAATAAATTTTAGAAGAAGATGTAAATCCTTTCAAATTGGATTGGTCTGCAAGATTAGATACTGCATTATAGACATACATAACTGCTTATAAGACTCCCATAGGAATGTCCCCATATAGACTTATTTTTAGAAAGACATGCCACTAACCAGCATAATTGAAGCATAAAGCATTTTAGGCTATTAAAGAGTTTAATTTTAATTTAAAGGATGCTCTTGAGAAATGATTATTGCAACTCAATGAACTTGTCGAGATCATAAATGAAGCATATGATAATGCAAAAATGTATAAAAGGGAAAATAAAAATATGACATGATTGGAAGATTACTAAGAAGAAGTTTGAACTTGGAAAAAAAGTTTTATTATATAATTCAAGATTGAGATTATTTCCAGGAAAACTGAAATCTAGATGGTTAGGACCATTTAAAAAGATTAAAGTCTGTCATTATCGAACTACTGTTATTAAAGATCCTAAAACTGGAATACCATTTAAAGTGATTAAAGTTTATCATTATGGAATTATTGTTATTAAAGATCCTAACACTGAAATGGTATTTAAAGTTAATGGGCATCGATTGAAACATTATTATGAAGGACACATACCACAATTTAAAGAAATTTTAATGTTAAGTCAACATGGTTAAACAAATGGTACGTCGGGCTGATAATGTTAAANTAACACTTATCTGAAACTCTTTCTCAAAGAAAATCCCTTGTAGCCTCTTCTAGGAAATGTAGGAAGAAGAAAACTCTCATTTTTCTCCTTCTCCAAAACTTTTAGAGAATAGTTCACACTTAATCTCTCCACAAAACTTGAAATTATAAGAACAATGGACACTAAATGGTTATGGAATGAAAAATAGAAGAATGTGTGATGCGTAGATGGTTGAATTGGGGCGTTGAGATTTCAGGAAGAGTTATTTTCTGAACAATTTTTGCCCCAAATAAAGCCTAGAGTAGGGTCTTCAATAAGTGCCTCCAAAAAATTTTAAAAAGCATCTAATTTCATCAAATCTTAGAAATAGGGGCTGAACCAACTTTGGCGTCGTCGGCGTTAGTGTTCCACAATTTAATTTGCTGCTTTCTATCAAACGACATCGTCAGCGCTGAACAAATTTTCAACTTCTTTATTTTTGCTCCAAGTTTCTTCCTTTTTGCTTCCATTTTGCTTCAAGTCCTAAAATTTAACAACCTGCAAGAAAACAAAAAAAATGTCTTCCATTAAAGTGCAAAATAACCAAAAAAGAGTATAAAATATGGGTCTAAAAATTAATATATTTTTTGTGTATCAAATAACAATCCCTATTCTAAACCCTGGATGGAAAAACACCCTAATTTTAGTTGGAATAATTATCAAAATTGAATGAACCCCTCAGGAAATTTAAATAATCAAGTAAATCCTAACTATCTACTTTATTATCCTCGTGGATTTAACTCTAAACCTAACCCACAAGTTAAGGAAAAGAAGTTGATGATGGAAGAGTTAATGTTGAATATGGGAAATCAATTACAAAATCAAGGGGTCGCTATTAGAAATATTAAAAATCAATTCAAACATATTGCTACAACACTTAGTAATAGACCTTCAAGAAATCTTCCGAGTACTGTGGAAGTTAATCTAAAAGATCAAAATAAGGAGCAAATTAAATCTATTCAATTACGAAGTGAAAAAGAAGTTGAAATAAGAATCCAATGAGAAACTAATGTTGATGAGGAGAAGGAAGAGATGGAAAGTGACAACAATGAAAATTAAAGCAGAAGAATAAAGATAAACAATTTACAAAATTTTTAGAAATCTTTAAAAAGTTAACGATAAACATTCATTTCATTGAGGCTTTGAAATAAATTCCAAGTTATGTAAAATTTATGAAAGATATACTAAGCAACAAAAGGAAGTTTGCAGATCGTGAGACCATTGCACTTAGTGAAGAGTGTAGCACTATTATTCAGAAAAAACATTCTAAAAAGTTAAAAGATCCTGGTATTTTTACTATACCTTGTGTAGTTGGTGAAAAGTTTTATGGAAAAGCCTTATGTGATTTGGGAGCAAGTATCAATCTTATGCCTCTATCAAATTTTAAACATTTAGATTTAGGTGAGATTTCCCCTACTACTGTAACTCTTCAGTTAGCTAATCGAATAATAACCTATCTTAAAGAAGCTATAGAACATGTATTAGTAAAAGAGGATAAATTTATCTTTCCTGTAGATTTTATAGTATTAAATATGGAGGAAGATAAAGAGATTCCTATTATTTTCGGGAGATCATTTCTTGCAACAGGGAGAGCTGTGATAGATGTGCAAAAAGTAGAATTATTAATGAGAGTTAATGATCAAGAAATAACATTTAATATTGCAAAAGCTATGAAATATCCTGCAATAGAAAAAGACAATGAATGGTTTAGGATGGAAGTTACTAATTATCTAAGTAATGAGTAATTTAAGAAAGAGTTTGAAGAAAAATTAAGGCAAGAAGAATTTAGTGAGAATGGGGATGAAATAATTAGATTATATTCAAATAAATTTGAAACTTTAGATTTGTTGGAAAATGATAATAAAAATCCTATTCCTTCAAGTATTAAACCACCTAAACTTGAAATGAAAGTATTACCTAACCATTTAAAATATGTGTGTTTAAGAGATTCATCTACATTGCTTGTCATTGTATCTTTGAGTTAACTGAAATTTAAAACAAAAATTAATAGAAATGTTAAAAGATATAAAAAGACTTTTGGATAGACTTTAGCACATATTAAAGGACTTAGTCATTCAATTTATATGCATTGAATTCTGTTAGATGATCAATACGAACCTAAAGTTGATCCTCAGAGGAGATTAAACCCGATAATGAAAGAAGTTGTTAAAAAATAAATCTTAAAATGGTTAGATGCTGGAATTATATATCATATTTTAGACAGTCCTTGGGTGAGCCTAATTCACTGTGATCCAAAGAAAAGAAGAGTGACTATTGAAGTAAATGAGAAAAATGAATTAATTCCAACAAGATAAGTTACTAGTTGGTAAACATGTATAGACTATAGAAAATTAAACATGAACACCAGGAAAGATCACTTTCCTTTATCTTTTATAGACCAAATATAGGATAGATTGGCTGGAAACAAATATTACTGCTTTTTAGATGGATATATCGGTTATCATCAAATTCTAATTGCTCCTAAGGATCAAAAGACAACATTTACAAGCCCTTATGGAACATTAGCTTTTCATAGAATACCTTTTGGACTATGCAATGCACCTACAACATTTCAAAGATGTATGATGTCAATTTTTAGTAATTTGATAGAACATGGAATGGAAGTATTTATGGATGATTTCTCTGTAATTAGGACTTCATTTGAATTATGTTTAAATAATTTAGGAAACACTATGAAATTATGTGAAAAATCAACCTAGTACTAAATTGGGAAAAATGTCAATTTATGGTTGCAGGAGGAATTATACTTGGACATAAAATTTCTAAAAATGGCATGAAAGTAGATCCTGCAAAAATTCAACTTATTAAAAAATAATCACCACCGATTATGGTTAGAGGGGTAAGAAGTTTTTGAGGACATGCTAGTTTCTACAGGCGTTATATAAATTTTTTTCAAAAATAACTAATCATTATGCCAACTTTTAGAAAAATATAAAAAATTTGATTTTAATGAGAAATACATAAAAGCATTTAAATTATTGAAAGAGAAATTAATCACTGTATCTATAATAGTCCCACCTGTGTGGGAGAAACCATTTGAAATAATGTGGGATGCTAGTGATTATGTTATTGAAGTTGTTTTAGGACAAAGACGCAATAAAATTTTTAAAGTAATATATTATGCTAGTAAAACTCTAAATAATGCTCAAATTAATTACACTACTGTTGAAAGAGAGTTATTAGCTATTATTTATGCTTTTGATAAATTTAGACCTTACTTGATTGGAACCAAATGTATAGTGCATACAGCTCATTATGTTATCAAATACTTGATCCAAAAGAAGGATGTTAAACTAAGATTGATTAGATGGATACTTCTATTGCAAGAGTTTGGTTTTTTGGTAGTTGATAGAAAGGGAAATGATAATCAAATGACTGATCATTTGTCTAGAATAGAAAAAGAAATATTAACTAATTTTGTAAATAAAATTTATGAAAATTTCCCTGATGAACAGTTATATAATATTGATGAAATAAATACACCGTGATATGTCGATATAGTAAACTATATTGTAAGTGATATTCTACCGCCAGATATTAATAAAAAATTTAAAAAATTACATATGATTCAAATTTCTATTTTTGGGATGACTTACATTTATATAAAAAAATGTAAAGATTTAACTATTAGAAGGTGTGTGTCTTATGTAGAACTCAACAAATAATTGAAAGATGTCATGATTCTGAATTTGGAGGATATTTTGGAACAAATAGAGCTGTATATAAAATTTTACAAGCTGGATTTGTTTGATTTAATCTTATTAGAGATGTTAATGATTATATTAAAACATGTGATCGATGTCAGGGAGTCGGAAATATTTCTAGAATAAATGACATGCCTCAAAATTACACATTGGAAGTTAAAAATTTTTATGTGTAGGGATTAGATTTTATGGGACCATTTATGCCTTCATTTAAAAGTTTACATATATTAATTGATGTTGATTATATGTCCAAATGGATTGAAGATATGATTGTACTTAGACGTGATGCTCGGAGTGTTTCTAAATTTTTAATTAAAAATATTTTTATAAGATATGGAATGCCGAGAGTAATTATTACAGATGGAGGATATCATTTTACAAATAAGAGAATATAAAAATTGATTAACAAATATGATATTATGCATAGATTATCTACTGTTTATTATCCTCAAACGAGCGGTCTAGTAGATATATCAAATTGTGAAATTAAATAAATTTTAGAAGAAGATGTAAATCCTTATAAATTGGATTGGTCTGCTAGATTAGATACTGCATTATAGACATACATAGCTACTTATAAGACTCCTATAGGAATGTCTCCATATAGACTTATTTTTAGAAAGACATGCCACTAACCAATAGAATTGAAGCATAAAGCATTTTAGGCTATTAAGGGATTTAATTTTAATTCAAAGGATGCTCGTGAGAAATAATTATTGCAACTCAATGAACTAGAGGAGATCATAAATGAAGCATACGATAATGCAAAAATCTATAAAGAGAAAATAAAAATATGGCATGATTGGAAGATTACTAAGAAGAAGTTTGAACCTGGACAAAAATTTTTATTATATAATTCAAGATTGAGATTATTTCCAGGAAAACTGAAATCTAGAAGGTTAGGACCATTTAAAACGATTAAAGTCTATCATTATCGAACTACTGTTATTAAAGAGCCTAAAATTGGAATGATATTTAAAGTTAATGAGCATCGATTGAAACATTATTATGAAGGACACATACCACAATTTAAAGAAATTTTAATGTTAAGTCAACACGGTTAAACAAATGGTACATCGGGCTGACAATGTTAAGCCAAGCGATTTTTTGGAGGCAACCCATATATAAATCTATATACCTATATATATTAACCACCGAGAGGTGTTTTTAAAAGCCTAAAAACTGCCTTGGACATCTAAAAACTTCTGATTTCAACTTCCATGGCTTTCAATTCTAGAAATACTTCAAGGTATGGAGTTTTCAATAGGTGAAAGTTTATCAGTTTTGACGCACAAATATTATACTACAAAGTCATCATGGAGAGGAGACTTATAAAGGAGAGAGGGNTCTAGAAATACTTCAAGGTATGGAGTTTTCAATAGGTGAAAGTTTATCAGTTTTGACGCACAAATATTATACGACAAATTCATCATGGAAAGGAGACTTATAAAGGAGAGAGGCTTTGTCAATCATAGATTAAGTAATCCAAGTTCACAAATTGAGAAAATCATTGTGCAGAGGCGTTAGGAAGTTCTATACTTTACTACAGCTACAGTTGTTTTACCAGTAGTAAAAGAATTCTATGCTAACTTACATGGAATTAACCAAGGATTCATCTTCGTTCGAGGTAAGGCTTTACCATTTACTCCAGCTCGAATTAATGATTTGCATATGATAGAAAATGTTCTAATCTGTCATTATACAAATTTTATCCCAACAAGAGATATGATGTAAAATGTATATAATTTTCTGACGGATGAAAATGATAATAGGAAAATCAGAGATGAGGGATACTTTAGTTTCTCTGCTTCACTGCTTAATCCAATATCAAAATAATGACATATCTTCATATCTGCAAATTTACTCTCTACCATTAAGATTAGTAGAGTTACAAATGAAAGGGCCATTTTAAACTATTGCAATCAAATGGAAAAACCCTTTGATGTGGGGTAAATTATTTTCAAATATGTTATGAGTATTATTATGAATGGGGCAATATATGGACTGGGGCATCCTTCCATAATTTTTCTACTTTTCAGTCAATCTCAAGTTCCATATCAAAGTTAGGAGAAAGTTTTATTTCTTTGGGCGCCCATGATTCCTATTGATGAAAATTATATTGGGAATGGAAATGAAACATTAGATATTATTTTATATCATTCATCACATGCTTCAACACCATTGATGCCACAAACAGTTGGAAGTTCAATAAATTTAGAGAAGAAACTTAAGAAAATAGAAAGAGAACTTCAGAGTATTATGAATGCAATAGGAAATCTTAACTACCTTTTTGATCACCTAGATTGGAGAATGAAGGAGAACTTTGATCATACTATGACACTTGAAGCAGGATTGGTGTAGATGTTCAAGAAAAATGGATGGATCGATGAAAATTTGACTGATCAATTCCCGTACCAACCCTTCTATAATTTGTATGTCCATTATCAGTCTATGGAAGATCTTAGACGAGGAGAAAGTACTGAAGATAAGGCAGAATAATTGAAGAAGTTGGACTCTCTATTATTTTAAAATACTTATGTATTTAATGTGATTGTGGCGATTTGATTTACTTTACTTTGCTTTAGAACTCTATTGAGTTTGATTGTGTGTATAGTTTTTTGTCAACGTTCTAGTGTTGTTGTTTGATTTTGATGCTGAATTATAATTTAGTTTGCTATAAGGATGTGAAAGTGTAATTAGAAAAATGTATTTGGAAAAAGTGTATTTTCATATATAAAAGTTAGTTTGTTGTTCTCTAGGTAAGAGCTACACTTTGAACTCAAAATTTTTGCACTTAAGGCTTGCTATTGCTCTGATTTGGGAAAATTTTAAAGCAAACAAAGTTCGGATTTCATTATCTCTAGGTAAGAGCTACACTTTGAACTCAAAATTTTTTATTTTCACCAAGGATTTATCTTACATTACCGAGATCCAAAATTTTGAAAATTTTTTGGAAGAGTTTGAGAAAATCCTTTGGTTAACAACTCTTACTTAGTAGATTTATGTTTAAAACATTCCACATTCAGATTTTCAGAATTTTTTGGAATTTATTTAGATTTTATCAAATTTTCTTAGATTTACCATGGCACCAAGAATGACCAAAGGAAAGCGAAAAGTGGTTTTGATGATCCAAAGTTTGTCAATTACAAGGTCAAAATTTGCTTCAATAGTTTACTTACAACTAAAAAAGTAATTTCGAACCAAGGACTTAAAAATCCGGGTGAAGAAGTTTAAAGATTGATCAATGCTCGGCAATGGGAGAATTTTCACTACTTTACTATCGAGGCTATTATTAGTGTAGTGATGGAATTCTATGCTAATTTTAAAGAGACTTCTAAAGATTATGTGTTTGTTCATGAGAAAATGGTGGAGTTTACTCCAAGGAAGATTAATGAATTTTATCAGTTAGAAAATGTGTATAGCAACCAGTATAAAACGTTTTCTGCTACAAAGGAGGCCATGGATGAAGTTATTTCTTTTCGTACTGATGGAAGAACTTGGAGAGTGAAGAATGGTGTTAAGGTAAACTTTCCTATTTCTATGTTAAATGTAGTATCTAAGGCCTGACACGCTTTGTTTATGGAAGAATGATACCAACAAATCCTCATAGTGAAGTTACAAAGGATTGATCCATCTTTAACTTCTGTATCCAGGAAATGAGAAGAATACATGTTGGCTCTATTATTTATAGAAACACTCGATATATTGCTTTTAGAGAGACTACTGGTGGTTCAACACACCCTGTCCTGATTTTCACACTATCTGAACAGGCATAAATTGATTATAGAGTGGATGAAGAGAGGATTGAACCTCTAAAACCTATTGGGCATGCCAATATAGAGACTTATGAATCTCATGTTAGCTGGATATCTGGAACTAGGACCAGAGATATTCTGTCTATTTCAAGTACTACTTAAGTACTACTTCTAGTACCCCTACCAACCAGGAACTTATGGAGCAGATGATGATGCAAAAAAGTGATATCTTGAGAATGGAAAGTAGAATGGAAAATATGGAGGCCAGGAGTGCACAATGATGATTTGATACGACAAAAGTTTGAATATGATTCTTCTTATGATGATGCAATGGTCAGATACATGAGGGGTGATCACTCAATTCAGTTTCCTACTCACCGTGTTTTTACCTAATATCAGAAGCAACACTTGGATGTGAAAGAAGAAGAGAAGAAGACGATGGTTGGTGATGTGTTAGTTAGATTTTTGTTTAGTTTATGTTTAGTTGTACATTATTGTTGAGACTATTTATTTATGGATTGTGACACTTTATTTAATTGTTATGTTGTGTTGTGAACAATAGATCTATGAAACTGCTGAGAGTTATTAGTTTTTAGTACTTTGTTGGATTTATTTGTAGTTAACTCATTCCCAGCAAATTTTTATATGTATTATGTGTTATTTAATGTTTTAAGTCTTGTTGCTTTTCCTAGTAGCACCTGCAATATTTTGGAGTTAAATTTCAATATGAGAACCTTCAATAGGTAAGTCTTTCCTTTATGTATTGAATTTTTTCTTTCACTATTTTTTTTTATTTCTTCATGTTAAATAGTTTAAAATTTTAAGTTCACGGGGGAAAGAAAAATTCCTTAAAAAAAAATTTAATTTTATTTGTCCTTAATTAGCTATATTTTCAAAATATTTTAAAATTTAACATGACCTTTAGTATTGAAGGGTAACTTTAGATAACTATATTTGCACTTCTAAATATATAGTAAACTTAAGTAAAAAATTTTCAGTAATAAAGGTTAAATTTAAAGATTAAGATGTTTGGAATGATAGAATAAGTCTATGCTTTTTTTATTTTAAGTATAGGTATTTGTACTTATTAAATATTAAAAACCTTAGAAATTTATGTAAGAAGAAAAGAATAAATCCTTATGAAAAATCTTTAAGGCTAATATAAATTTATAAAGTGAAGGAATGTGAAAAGTTTTTAACTTTAAGAAGAAGATAGTGAAGTTCAAAATCATTAAAGGCTATCCAGATGTAGTAATCCTCACATAAAAAAAAGAGAAAAGAAAAGAAAAGAAAAAGGATTGAAAATGATCCTAAATAGAAAAGAAGAGAAAAAAAAAGAAAATAAAATAGATATGAGGAGAAGCTTGAGGAGATGCCCAATTAAAAATTGGTTTCACTTGAATAAACTTAAGGAAGGAGGCTTGGCTACATATTCTAAAATTATATTTCAGTATTAGCATATTTACTAGTAAACTTTCATGAAGTTTTTTTTTATATGGATATTCTTAGTGGCTTTAGTATGAATAATTAGCAATTTTCCTTGAAAAGAATAGAGAATCAGATATCTTAGACTTGACTGCTAGATATTCTTATACCTTGAGTATTAACTGGAGTTATTTGACATTTTTTTTTAAGTTATACTATTGTATTTAGTGGACTAAAATATAGAAATCTAGAACTTAAATTCTTCTTCATGAGTCATATTCTTATGTAGTAAAAGAGTTACTTGAGGACAAGTAACATTTAAGTTTAGGGGATTTTGATACACAAAAAATCTATGCCATTTTAAACCCATATTTTATACTCATTTTTTGTGATATTGCACTTAAATGGAAGGTATTCTTTTTTGTTTTATTGCAGGTTGTTATTTTCTAGGACTTGGAACAAAAAGGAAGCAAAAAAGATGGAATTTGGTGTTAAAATGGAATTATTGAAAAATTGTTCAATGCTGACGGCGCAGTTTGACAAATAAGATAGATTTAATTAAATGGCCTCTGGCACCGACGGCACCTGTGTCGGTGCAGGAGACAAATTTGGAAGCTTTTTGAAGAGTTTTTGGATGAACCTATTGGAGAACCGACCCTAGGCTCTATTTAGAGCCGAAATTGATCAGAAAAGCATCTCCTTTGCCCCATTTGCATATCTTCGCGCTCCTCCTTGCCACTTTACATCCTTCCACACCATAAGTCATTTATTTTTTTTATAGTTTTGAGTTTTTGTGGTGATTTTAGGTGTGAATTACTCTCTAAGAAGTGTTGGAGAGGGAGAGAAGTGAGAGATTTCTTCTTCCTACATTTTCTATGAGAGGCTACAAAGGATTTTCTTTAAGGAAGAGTTTCAGATAAGTGTTGTTTGTTTATTATTAATGTATGAGCTTTCTTTTATATCTAAAATGTGTATTTTATTGTATCTTTCTCATGAAGTCTGAGTAGTTCCCTTTTATCTTTCTCTTTACTCTGAGATATGGTGAAATGAAGAGATAATTTGGATGTGCCAATTTTAAAATATAAAATAAATTGTGATGGTTTTTTCATATATTACTTTTCAATATGTCCAATTGTATTGTTAAAATATGTTGTGAAACATATGATACGAGAAATGGACTGTGAGTTCTACGACAGAGTCAAAATCACATTTAAGACCATGAAAGAGTATTTCGTTCAATGAATTAAGTGAAAATAAATATAGAAAAGAATAGGATATTTTTTTATAACCAGACTAAAATCCCTAATTTGATCTTAGTGTTTAAAGAACTAAAGCGAGAGTTAGCCTTCAGGCGAAGCGAAGTGGGAGCTCTGGATTGGGAACTAGTATCCTCCTAGCCTAGCCACGGATTTTGGGACTAAGCCTAAGATTAGCCAAAGATTTTCTATCACACTAAATCAGGGTAGAGAATTAAAATTGCTCCTGATACACCAAAAATATATGCATTTTTAGACCAATATTTTGTACTTATTTTTGGTGATATTGTACCTTAAAGGAAGGTATTTTGATGTTTTCTTGCAGGTTGTTGATTTTTAGGACTTAAAGTAAAAAAAGGAAGCAAAAAAGATAAAATTTGGAGTAAAAATGAAGTTTTTGAACAAGTACTCAGCGCCGACCGCGCCAAGGGTAGCGCCACCAAGCAAAACAACAGAATAGCTGAAATTTTTGCTCAGCACTGACGGCGCCAAAGGCAGTTCAACCCTAATTTCTAGAAGGTTCAATGTATTTGGACGATTTTAAAAAAGTTTTTTGGAGGCATCTCTTGGAGAACCGACCTTGGGCTTTATTTAGGGCCAAATTTCATTAGGAAAGTAACTCTTTTTTGCTCCAAAGACGTTCCACCACGCTCCATTTTTGCCATTCTTTGTAATCCATCTTCATTGCTCCACCATATTAGAATCCATTAGTGATTTTTCTTTTATAGTTTCGAGTTTATGTGGTTAGATTTAGTGTGAAACTTTCTGTAAGAGTGTTGGAGAAGGAGAAAATTGAGAGATATCTTCTTCCTACATTTCTAAGAAAAGGCTACAAGTGATTTTCTTTGAGAAAGGTTTTCAGATAAGTATTTCTTGTTAATTAGTGCTGTATGAACTTTCCTTTTTATATGAAATTCGTGTTTTGTTGTGTCTTTCTCATAAATTCTGAGTAGTTCACTCTATCTTTCTCCCTAGTCTGAGATATGGTGAAATGAAGAGATAATATGATATGTCAATATTAAAATATAAAATAATGTGCGATGATTTTTTAACTCCAAACTTAATTTATATTTCAATTTGGCCAATTGAATTGTAAAAATGTGTTGTGAAACATATGATTCGTGAAATGGAGTTTGAGTTCTACAACAGAGTGAGGATCACATTTGATTTCATGGAAATTTGTTCATGGAATTAAGTGCAAACAAATAGGGAAATATTCTTTGTTGGGTGTAGAATTGGAGAATCTTTAGGGTGGTAGACTAAAATCCCCAATTTGGACTTATTGTTTAAAAACTAAAGCGAGAGTTAGCCTTTAGGTGAAGGGAAGTTGGAGCTCTAGAGTGAGAGCCGGTATCATCCTAGCCTAGCCACGGATGTAAGGACTAAACCTAGGAATAGCCAATAATTTTCTATGCACTGTATGTATCAGGGTAGAGAATTATGACTGCTCCTGTTTGTAGTAATACATATTATAATCATTTATCTCATCACATTTCACCAGAACCTCATTGTAGTGGGAGTGATGCTTTTTCACATAGAAAGTCTTCATTGCATAAACATAGTTAGTAGATTAGTTTTTACATTTTAAACTTAGCATTTCTGTTTTGCTAATAATTAAGTACTTTAGTTTTGATAATATCTCAACATTCAAAATTAGTGACAGTGATTTCGTTAGATTTTCTGTAAATTTCCTAGTAAAACTCATCATTGTCAATTTACACATTCCTTGTGGGATCGGTATTCGGGGCTTAAAAAGAAAGTCCTTTATTACTTGATAATAATACGTACACTTGCATAGAATCCCATTATTAATTGCCTATAATTATATATATTTTACATAATTTACTTTTCATACAAGGATCAAGTTTTTGGCGGTGTAGTGATGTCAACTTCATAAATCCTTACATATAAAAAATTGGGATCATGTTTTTTGGCACCGTTGCGTGGGAAAAGGTAATGGTTAAATATAGGTAAATTAAATAATTTTGATAAATTAGGAAATTTAGAGATAATATATATACTATAAAAATATATAAAATCAAAATAAAAAAAAATCAAAAATCCAAAATGAAAAAGAATTTTACTTTGCTTACTTTATTTGTTTATCCGAAATATTCGATGAACAATATGAACATAAAGCTGATCCTAAGAGAAGATTAAACCTAATAATGAAAGAAGTTGTTAAAAAAGAGATTTTAAAATGGCTAGATGTTGGAATTATATATCCTATTTCAGATGGTGTTTGGGTAAGCCAAATTCACTGTGTTCCGACGAAAGGAGTGAGTGTTGAAGAAAATGAGAAAAATAAATTAATACCAATAAAACATGTTAGTGGTTGGTGAATTTTTATTGACTATTAAAAATTTAATATGGCCACCAGAAAATATCACTTTCCTTTACCCTTTCTAGATCAAATGTTGGATAGATTGGTTGGGAATAAATACTATTGCTTTTTAGATGGATATACCAGTTATCATCAAATTCCAATTACTTCAAAGGATCAGGATAAAACAACATTTACAAGCCCATATGGAACATTTGCTTTTTATAGAATGCCTTTTGGACTATGCAATGCACCTGCAGCATTTCAAAGATGCATGATGTCAATTTTTAACAATTTTATAGAACATGGAATGGAAGTTGTTGTGAATGATGTTTCTGTATTTGGGATCATTTGAGTTATGTCTTAATAATTTAGAGAAAGTTTTGGAAGTATGTGAAAAAATCAACCTAGTATTAAATTGGGAAAAATGTCAATTTATGGTTGCAGGAGGTATTGTGCTTGGGCATAAAATTTGTGAAAAAGACATGATGGTAGTTCCTACAAAAATCCAAGTTATATAAAAACTACAACCACCTATTAATGTTAAAGGGGTGAGAAGTTTTCTAGGACATGTTGTTTTTTACAGGCGCAACATAAAAAAATTTTAAAAAATAACTAAGCCGAATGCCAACTTTTAGAAAAAAGATACAAAATTTGATTTTGATGAGGAATGCATAAAAGCATTTGAATTATTAAAGAAAAAATTAGTCACTACACCTATAATAGTACCACCTGACTGGGAAAATCATTTGAAAAAATGAGCGATGCTAGTGATTTTGTTATTGGGGCTATATTATGACAAAGGTACGACAAAGTTTTTAAAGTTATATATTATGTTAGTAAGACTCTAAATGATGCTCAAATTAATTATAATACTACTGAAAGTAAGTTATTAGCTATTTTTTATGCCTTTGATAAATTTAAACCTTATTTAATTGGAACTAAATGTTTAGTGCATACAGATCATTTTGCTATTAAATAATTAATGCAAAAGAAGAATGCTAAACCAAGATTAATTAGATGGATACTTCTATTGCTAGAGTTTGATTTTACTACAAATGATAAAAAGGGAAATGATAATCAAATAGCTGATCATTTATCTACGATAGAAATAGAAATATTAACTAATTTTACAAATGAAATTTTAGAAAATTTCCCTGATGAACAGTTTTATAGTATTGATAAAATGGATGTATCGTAGTATGTTGATGTAGTGAATTATATTGTAAGTGATATTTTACCACCTGATATGAAAAATCTATAATTAAAGAAATTTATATATGATTTAAAATACTATTTTTGGGATGACCCATATTTATATAAACAATGTAAAGATCTAATTATTAAAAGATGTGTGCCTTATGAAGAAACTCAACAGATAATTAAAAGATGTCATGATTCTAAATTTGGAGGACATTTTAGAATGAATAGAACTGCATATAAGGTTTCACAAGCTGGATTTTATTGGCCTACTATTTTTAAAGATGTTAATGAATATATTAAATTGTGTGATAGATGTCAACGATAAGGAAATATTTCTAGAAGAAATGAAAAGCCTCTAAATTAAACATTGGAAGTTGAAATTTTTGATGTGTGGGGATATATTTTATGGGACCATTTATGCCTTCATTTGGAAACTTATATATAAAACTTGTTATTGATTATATGTCCAAATGGGTTGAAGCTATTGTTGTACCCAGATGTGATGCTCGGAGTGTTTCTAAATTTTTTATTGACAATATTTTTACAAGATATGGAATGCCGTGAGTAATTATTACTGATGGAGGATCTCATTTTAGAAATAAGAGAATAAAAAAATTAATCAAGAAATATGATATTATGCATAGATTCTCTACAACTTATCATCCTCAGACTAGCGGTTTAGCAGAGATATGAAATCGTGAAATTAAACGTATTTTAGAAAAAGCTGTTAATCCTTATAAATTGGATTGGTCAGCTAGACTAAATACTGAATTATGGGCATATAGAACTGCATAAAACTTTTATAGGAATGTCCTCATACAGACTGATATTTGGAAAAACATGCCACTTACTAGTAGAATTAGAGCATAAAACATTTTAGGCTATTAAGGAATTTAATTTTAAACAAAAAGATGTTGGTGAGAAAAGACTATTGCAACTCAATGAACTAAAGCATTTTGGGCTATTAAAGAGTTTAATTTTAATTTAAAGGATGCTGGTGAGAAAAGGTTTTTGCAACTCAATGAACTTGAGTAATTTAATTTTAATATAAAAGATGCTGGTGAGAAAAAATTATTGCAACTCAATGAACTTGAGGAGATTATAATGAAGCATATGATAATGTGAAAATCTATAAATAAAAAAGGAAAATATGCATGATCAGAAGATTATTCAGAAGAAATTTGAACCTGGACAAGAAGTTCTATTATATAATACAAGATTGAGGCTGTTTCTAGGAAAACTGAAATCCAGATGGTTAATTATTCAGAAGAAATTTGAACCTGGACAAGAAGTTCTATTATATAATACAAGATTGAGACTACTTCCAGGAATACTGAAATCCATATGGTTAGGACCACTTAAAGTGATTAAAGTTTATCATTATGGAACTATTGTTATTAAAGATTCTAATACTGGAAAGGTATTTAAAGTTAATCGGCATCGTCTGAAAAATTATTATGAAGGGCACATACCACAATTTAAAGAAGTTTTAATGTTAAGTAAACCTAACTAAAAAAATGGTGTGTCGGGCTGATGATGTTAAACCAAGCATTTTGTGGGAGGCAACTCATACATATTTGTCTATTTATTACTTTTTTGTTTGATAAGTGTCTTATATATTAGTAGATAATAATCCTACATAATTTAATTTATTATAAATTAAGTCAAATATTGGTATTAGAGAAAAAGTTTTAATTAAATTAAACAAAAAATGAAAGTCACAAAATTTTGGCCACTGGCGCCGACGATACCCAAGAAAAAGGACATCAACGCTGGCAGCGCCAATCGGGAGCGCCGACTGCGCTGAGAGCGGTTTGATGGTTCAGAAAACCTTTGCGGACTTTGGCGAGATTTTGCTCCATAATAACCACCGGGAGATGTTTTTAAAGTCCTAAAAACTTCCTATGACACCTAGAAACTTCTTATTTTCAGATTCCATGGCTTCCAATTCTAGAAATACTTCAAGGTATGGAGTTTTCAATAAAAGAAAGTTTATTAGTTTTGACGCACAGAGATTATACGATAATATTATTATGAAGAAGAGATTGATCAAGGAGAGAGGATTTATTAATAATGGATTGATCAATCCAAGTGGTCTGGTTGACAAGATCATTTTGGAAAGGCAATGGGAAGTTCTGTGTTACGCTACCGCTGCGGTTGTTTTCCTGTAGTGCATATGTTTTATGAAAATTTTCATGGAAATACCCAAGGAGTTGTCTTCGTACAAGGTAAGACTGTATCATTTACTAGTGCGAGGATTAATGAATTGTATATGATAGAAAATGTTTCAATCTGTCATTATACAAATTTCATTCCTACGCAAGATTTGATGCAAGATATTTATAATTTTCTTACGGATGAAAGTGATATATGGGACGTTAGAGATGAAGGATATATTAATTTTCCTGCTTCATCACTCAATCTAATTTTGAAGCAGTGGCATTTCTTTATTTGTGCAAAATTACTCCCTACTATGAAGATTAGTAGAGTCACCAAGGAAAGTGCTATTTTAAACTACTGTATTGAAAATGAAAAACCTATTGATATAGGATCAATCATATTTAAATCTATTATAGGTATCATTATGAATTGGCCAATTTATGGACTTGGGCATCCTTCTATAATTTTTCTGATTTACAGTCAATCCCAAGTGTCATATGAATGTTGGGAAAAAGCTTTACTACCATGGGAGCCCATGATCCCTATTGATGATCAGTATGTTGGTAATGGAGATGAAGCACTAAATACTATTATGGATCATTCTTCCCATGATTCAACTCCATTAATGCCACCAATAGTAGGAAGTTCACTTGCTTTGGAGAAGAAATTGAAGAAAATTAAAAGGGAACTTCAGAGTGTTATTAATGCAGTGGGAGATCTTAAGTACCTTTTTTATCACCTTGATTGGAGAATGAAAGAAAATTTTGATCATACTGGAAATTTTGAAGCAGGATTAGTTTGGATGTTTAAATAAAATGGGTGGATCGAAGAAAATTTGACAAATCAGTTCCCGTACTGATCCTTCTACAACCTATATGTTCATTACCAATCCATGGGAGATATTAAAGGAGGTGAAGGCACTAAAGATGAAGCGGAATGACTGAAGACTTTAGATTCTCTACATGCTTAAGAATATTTATGTATTTGATGTAATTGTGTGGATTTGATTTGATTTGGTTTTGTTTGTTTTTGCTTTAAAATCCTAAACTTTGATTATGTGTATAGTTTTGTGTCAGCGTTTAGTGTTATGACTTAATTTAGACGCTGATTTATAATTAGTTTTCTTAATAAGTGTGAATGTGTGATTTTTGAAATGTGTTTGTAAAAAAAGTGTATTTTCATATATAAAAGTTAGTTTATTGTTGTTTGTGAAAATGATTATTTGTGAAATGTTTATTTGAGAATTATTGTTAGATAAAAATTTGTGTTTAAAAACACGAAAAGAATTTGGAGTTAGTTAAAAGGAAATTAAAATTTTGAAAAAATCGAAAGAGTGAATTTCGAGCCTTTAGCGTGAATAGCGCTTGCGTGGGCACTGACGACGCCTTCGACACGAGAGCAGTAATAACTCTTGAATTCATAATTTTCACCATAAAACCTCCACTTTTACCCCTAAAGTCATCTTCAACCTTCGATTTTCACACTTAGGGATTGATTTTTGGCAGATTTGAGGAGATTTAGAGGCAAAGGAACTTCAAATTTCATTTTCTCTAGGTAAGAGCTACACTTTAAAGTAAATTTTTTTAATTTTCACCAAAGACTTTTCTTACATTGCCTAAATCCAAAAGTTTTGGTTTTTTTTGAGAGATTTTGAGAAAATGCTTTGGTGAAAAAATTTTACTTAGTGGATTTAAGTTTAAAGTGGTTTACATTTTGATTTTTGGAATTTTGGAATTTATTAGGATTTTTATCAGATTTTTCTAGATTTCTTATGGCACCTAGACCGAGCAAAAGAAAAATAGAATATGACGAGCAAAAGAATGTTAGCTTTAAAGCTAGTGCTCGATTTCACAATCTTCGAGAAAATATGAAAGTTATTATGGATCGAGCTTTCAAAAATCTAGGAGGTGAAATTGAACGATTGATTATCGCTCGATAGTGGGAAAACTTCTGCTACTTTACCGCTGATGCGATAGCTGGGATAGTTATGGAATTTTATGCCAACTTTCCGAAGGTTTTTGATGATTTTGTTTTTGTTCGAGGAAAAAGGGTGGAGTTTACTCCAAGAAAAATAAATGTGTTTTATCAGTTAGAAGATGTTTATAGATGTTAGTATCATTCATTCTCTGTTACAAATGAGGCCTTAGATGAGGTTATTTCTTTTCTGACGAGTGAGAAAGGGACTTGGAAAGTAAAGAATGGAGTTAAAGTCAAGTTTCCCCATTTTCTATGTTAAATGTAGTATCTATGGCCTGACATTATTTTATTTCTGGCAGATTGATTCCAAGAAACCATCATAGTGAAGTGACCAATAAAAGAGTGATGGATATAAATGTAGGCTCTATCATTTATATGAACACTCGATCTATTGCTCTGAGAGAGCACACTGGTGGATTGACACACTTTGCTCTCATTTATACACTTCGTGAGCATGCAAGAGTTAATTTCCCTAATGAGGAGAGGATTGAGCCTCAGAGATCGATCGGGCTTGCAAACTTTAAGACTTATAAGTTCCATGTTGATTGGAGATCTGGAAGTATGGCTAGGAATATTCCTTCTACTTATAAGACCCCTAATTTTAGTAAGCCTACTTTAAGTGACCCTAGTAACACAGAGTTATTGGACCAAATGATGATTTAGCAGGGAGATATTTTAAGGATGGATCATAGGATGCAGAACATGGAGGCCAGAAATGCTCATACTGATGATCTGATTTTGCCAAAAGTTTGAATATGATGTTGCATATGATGATGCTTAGTGAAATATCTGAGGGGTGATCATACAGTTCAGTTCCCTATTCACCCTGTTTATACTCCATATCAACAGTAGAAGTTAGATGTTAATGATGAAGGAGATGATGACTGATGATCTTTTTATTTTTTCGTTTGTTTGTGTTGTACTTTGTGATTGTATTGTTTGTTTTGTGATATTGTTGAGACTCTGTTGTTATGTTGTAATGTGAAACTGTAAAGAGTAAAACTATTTTCATTTTTAGAATTTAATTTAGTTCTGTTGTTAGTTTCAACACTTTGTTTTATGTATTGTAATTAACTCTTTCTCAAAAAATTTTATATATATTATATGTAACTTATGTTTTAATCCTTGTAGTTATTCATATTACCACCTGCGGTATTTTAGAATTTATTTGTAAAAATCAGAATCTTCAACATATATGAAATTTCTTTATGTATTTAATGCTTTCTTTCACCCTTTTATTTTTAAAGTTCTTCAAGTAAATCTTTTTAAAAAAATATAGTTTGTGGGGGAGAAAAATTATTTTAAAAAGAAAAGAGAGAAATTAATTTTATTTGTCCTTACTTAACTATATTTTCAAAAATTTTAAATTTAACATGAACTTTGGTATTAGGGGTTAACTTTGGATAACAATATTTATGTTTCTAGATATAAAGTAAATTTAAGTAAAAGTTTTCAATAATAAAGGTTAATTCTAGGACTAAGATATTTGGTAACAGAGAGTAAAACTATGTTTTTCTATTTTACGTAAAGGAATTTGTATTTTTGAAGTATAAAGAATCTTAAAAGATTCATGTAAAAAGAAAAGAATTAAACTTTATGTAATATTTAAGTTAATATAAATTTGTCAAGTGAAGAAATGTAAAAAGTTTTTAACTTTAAGAAGAGGATAGTGAAGTTCAAAATCATTATAAGCTATCCAGACATAGTAATCCTCACATACAAAAAAAAGAAGAAGAAAGAAAATAAAAAGGGGATTAAAAGTGTTCCTGAAAAGTAAAAAAAAAAGATGTGGGGAGAAGCTTGAGGAGATGCCTAATTAAAAATTAGCTTCGGCGTGAGGAAACCGCGTGAGGGAGAGAGCTTTGGCGAGACCGTGTGAAGGAGAGGGCTTTGGCAGGAAGAATATTAAGGAAGAAAATTAAGCAATTATTAATTACTTTCTAATTGTTTTAATAGATCAGATCTCCTCTAATCTCAACAATTCTCCCACTAGGAGACTAGGACATTGAATGTATCTCCAATCATTAACTGGTGGCGTCGTCCCTTTCTTTAACGTGATATCCTCCACCTCTACAACTCAAGGTCTTGTCTTCAAGCTAGAAGACCAACTGAAGTCGAGCACAACTTAAATTTCTATAGTGTAACGCCCTTGGCCAACATATCAACAGAGTTCTTGTTTCCACAATTTTTTTCAAGTAGCAATTGTCTGTCATCTAACAATGATCGAATAAAATGATACATGATCTGAATGTGCTTGGTCCTGGATTTCTAGCTAATAATATGGCACTATGGCTATCACTATAGAGAGTCCCCTTCTGAACCTCCTTAACAAATTCCGTCAAGAAACTCTATAGCCATATCATCTCCTTAGCAACTTCTGACACTGCAACATACTCAACCTCTGTAGTGGACAAAGAAATTGTCTTTTGTAGATTAGAGCCCCATAACAATGCAGTACCTCCAAGAGTATAAACATAACCTATAGTACTCTTCCTACTATCAATGTCTCCAGCTAAATCTGCATCAACATAGCCCTGTACCTCTAGGCTCTTTCCTGAGAAACATAAATAGGTTTCTGAGGAGCCTTTTAGGTATCTCAAAATCAACTTCACAACTTCCCAATGTTCATTCCCTGGATTACTCATGTATCTGCTCACAACTCCCACTGCATGGGCAATATCCAGTCTGGTACAGACCATAACATACATAAGTGAATCAATAGCTGAAGCGTACGGAACCTTACTCATGTAATCTTGTTTCTACTCTAAGTTGGGTGACTGATTTTTGCTGAGTCTGAAGTGACTGCCTAAAGGTGTGCCAACTGACTTGGCCTTGTTCATATTGAACTTACTAAGCACCTTTTTCACATATTCAGCCTATGAAAGTTTCAAAATGCCTTTGACTCGATCTCTAAAAATCCTCATGCCAAGGATTTATTTTGCCTCTCCCAAATCCTTCCTTGCAAAGTGCTCTGACATATGCTTCCTCAGATTATTGATCTCATAAATTTTGGCCACTGCAATAAGCATATCATCCACATACAACAACAAGATGATATAGGAATGGTCAAAGTACCTGACATAGCAACAGTAATCTGCCTGGCATCTTTGAACCCGATATTGAGCATGAATTTATCAAAGTTCTTGTACCATTATCTATGAGCTTATTTCAAACCATACAAGCTCTTCTTCAGTCTACAAATTGAATCTTTTTTTCCTTGTACCACAATCCCTTCAGCCTGGTGCATATAAATGTCTTATTCAAGGTCTCCATAAGAAAAGTTGTCTTCACATCTAATTGCTCCAAGAATAGAACTTCGGTAGTAACCATAGCCATGACCATCCTAATGGTTGTGAGCTTTACCACAGGAGAAAATATCTCAAGTAATCAATACCCTGCTTTTATTGAAAGCTTTTTACAACAAGTCTGGCCTTGTACCTTTTACTGCCATCAAGCTCAATCTTCAACTTGTTGTGCAATGCCTTCTTCCCTGGTGAAAATTCCTATATGGCCATCTCCCACTTGCTAGAATTTTCATCTTTTATGGTTTCTCCATAGCTCTGTGGTTCTCCACTATCTGTTAGCAAGATGTAGTATAAAGTTGGTGAGTAACGCTGTGGCGAACGCCTGCTCCTGATTGACCAACGAATGGCCGCTGAAGTAGTAAATGACTCTTAAACTGGCTGCAAAATAATAGGAATGGGTACCCTGGACCCATTTTCAACATCATTCCCATCTCTGCCTGTTTTGTGACCTCTGGTAGATCGTCAAACACTATTAACTCTGACTCCCGAGGAGCTACTTTAGATTTTGTACTAGTCTTGTCCTTGTACATCATCTTCTCATTAAAGACCACATTTTTACTTCTACTGATCTTCTGATCCTGATCATCCCAAAACGATAACCGAATGCTTTATCTCCATAGCCAATGAAATAGCATTTCTTTAAGTTAGCCTCAAGCTTGCTACGTACATCAAGATTGATTAGAACATGAGGAAGAAAACCAAAAGTCTTAAGATGAGAAAATTTAACCTCTTTGCCGCTCCAAACCTCCTCAGGTAATTTACAGTCTAATGGGACAGATGGCCCTCTGTTGATCAAGTAAACTGCAGTGCTGATCGCATCTACCCAGAAAGTTGGTGGTAGTCCTGCGTGCAATCTCACACTACTAACACGCTCATTGATGGTCTTGTTCATGCGTTCTGCAACTCCATTTTACTGTGGTGTCCCTAGAATGGTCTTCTCTATTCTGATACCCTGACCTGCACAGTACTCCTTGAACCCACCATCAGTGTACTCACCACTATTGTCAGATCTT
This sequence comes from Phalaenopsis hybrid cultivar, assembly GCA_002079205.1. Classification (NCBI taxonomy): domain Eukaryota; kingdom Viridiplantae; phylum Streptophyta; class Magnoliopsida; order Asparagales; family Orchidaceae; genus Phalaenopsis; species Phalaenopsis hybrid cultivar. Next base: position 211,489 of record JXCR01146850.1, on the reverse strand, counting down.
AAACATTTCAATTTTAGATCTGTCTCCATTTCACCCATGGCCTTCCAAGTTTTGAACATAGAAAATACATCAGATTTGTGCCTCAGAAAGTAAACCCATACCTTTCTGCTGTGGTCATCTATTAATGTGACGTAATAGTGAGAGCCTCCAAGAGATGCCACTGGGGTAGGCCCACACACATCGGTGTGTACAAGTTCTAGTTTTCATGCTTTTGGCACCAAGACACCTTTCAGGAAACTGACCTTCTTCTGCTTCCCCATGATGCAGCTTTCACACATGCCGAGATCAACTGACTTCAGTTCTGGTAGCTTTCCTTTGCACTGAAGCTCTTTCGTACCTCTCTGACTCATTTGTCCAAGTCTTCAATGTCTCATGTCTACTATGTTCTCTATAACTGTGGTATCAATACTTTTAATTAGAATAATATTCATATATAGCGTACCAATCTTCTTACCCCAAGCTAGTACTAGTTCTCCTTTGGTAACCTTCCAGGTGTTATCAGCAAACACTACTGAATGAACTCCCTCATCAAGCGGCCCAACAGATATGTGGTTCTTTTTCAGTTCAGGAATGTGTCTAACCTTTTGCAGGATCCATTTATTTTTGTTAGAAAGTGCAATTTTAACATCTCCCATCCTCACCACGTTCAAAGCTGCTCCATCAACTAGATATACTTTCCCAAAGTCACCTGAAACATAGTTTTTCATTAACTCCTGGTGGGAAGATGTGTGAAAAGAAGCCGCCAAGTCCAGTATCCAGTCGCCAATAGAGCTATGAACTGTAAGCAATAGCGCATCCTGCACTTCTTTAGTTACAACATTAGCACTGACGTTTACCGTCTTCTTAGGATTTTTACAGTTCTTCTTTATGTGGCCAGTTTTGCCAAAATTCCAGCAGGTTGCTTGCTGACCAAGCTTTGAATAGCTCTTCCTTCTATGCTTTGATTTTGATCTTCATTTGTTTGAGTTCCTGTCTTGTGATCTCCCTCTGGAGTCAACATTCAGTGCTGAACTCAAACCTGAGGTCTCACCAGAATCTTTCCTGCGCACCTCTTTAGCAAGAATCAAGTCACGAATATCATCATATTTCCATTTGGTTTTACCTGCAGAGTTGTTAACTGCCAACCTCATAGTTTCCCACCTATTTGACGATGAATCCAACAATATCAGTGCACGTATCTCATCATCAAAATCAATTTCAACAGACAATAATTGATTTGTGATAGTGTTTAAATCATTCAAATGTTGAATAACAAACACACCTTTCTCCATCTTCAGGTTCAATAACTTTTTCATCAAGTGCACCTTGTTATTCATTGATGACTTTTCATACATACCTGATAAGGTTGTCATAAGATCTATCATTGTCCCCTCCTTTATGAAATTGGGAGCAACGGACCTTGATAGGGTTAATCAAATAACCCTAGAACCTATTGATCCAACAAATTCCAATCAGTCTCTTCCATTTTCTCTGGTCACTTTCCCAGTAGTGAAAGATGAAGTTTCTTCCCATAGAGGTAACTGTCTATCTGCATCCTCCAGTATCTAAAATCCATGTCGTCAAACTTCTCAATCCTTGAAACCTTCACTTCGTCTCCGACCATCATTCTTCCTCAAATCAGAACTTGGCTCTGATACCAATTGTTATTAAAAAATTGACGGTAGTAAAGCGAAAAATAGATCGTGAAAATTACACCAGAAAAAGGCGACACAAGATTTACGTGGTTTGACAAATTGCTTACGTCCACGGAGCTGCAAAGGACTTTCTTACTTTGAGGAAATTACACCGTCAAGCATCTTGATGTTTACAAGAAAAAACTCTCCCTCTCCTCCCTCTCCTCTCCTCTCTCTCTCTTCTTTCCTTCTCTTCTCTTTTTCTCTCTTCCTCTCTCTCTCTCTCTCTTTCTGAGGCCACGTGAGAGAGAAAGAAGAAGGAATTTCTTCTCTATTAGCAAACCAAAAAAAGAGAAAAAAAAGCTACAGAAGCTTTTTGGTTTTCTCTTACAAGCTACAGCCGAGAGATTGGATTAGGTTAGTGTGTCTTTAGCAGGCCTTTTGCCTTGCTATTTATAAGAGACACAAATAGCTGAGAAAGTTAATTCCCAATGCTACATTTTTGAGTGAGAAAACTGCGTGAGGGAGAGAGCTTTGGCGGGACTGCGTGAGGGAGAGGGCTTTGGCGAGAAGAATATTAAGGAAGCAAATTAAGCAAATACTAATTACTTTCTAGTTGTTTCAATGGACCAGATATCCACTAATCTCAACACATATTAGAGTCCATTAGTGATTTTTCTTTTATAGTTTAGAGTTTGTGTGGTGAGATTTAGTGTGAAACCTTATGTAAGTGTTGGAGAAGGAGAAAAGTGAGAGATATCTTCTTGCTACATTTATAAGGAAAGGCTACAAGGGATTTGCTTTGAGAAATTTTAGACAAGTTTTTTTTTGTTTATTAGTGTTGTATGAACTTTCTTTTATATATGAAATTTATTTTTTGCTGTGTCTTTCTCATGAAGTCTGAGTAGTTCATATTATCTTTCTCCCTACTTTGAGATTTGGTGAAATGAAGAGATAATATGATTTGCCTATATTAAAATATAAAATAAGTTATGATGATTTTGCAACTCTGAACTTAATTTACATTTCAATATGACCAATTGAATTGTTAAAATATGTTTTAAATCATATGATCCGGGAAATAGAGTATCAGTTGTACAACAGAGTGAGGATCACATTTGATTTCATGGAGGAGAAATTTGTTCATGAAATTAAGTGTAAATAAATAGGGAAATGATCTTTGTTGGGTGTAGAATTGAAGAATCTTTAGGGTGACAGACTAAAATCCCCAATTCGGTCTTAGTGTTTAATAACTGAAGCGAGAGTTAGCCTTCAGGTGAAGGGAAGTGGGAGCACTAGAGTGGGAGCCGGTATTTTTCTAACCTAGCCACGGATTTAGAGACTAAACCTAGGATTAGCCAATGATTTTTTATGCACTGTATATGGGTAGATAATAATAATTTCTCCTATTTGACATAATACATATTATAAACATTTATCTCATCTCATTTCACCAAAACCTCATTGTAGTGGGAATGCTGCTTTTTCACATAAGAAATCTTCATTACATAAACATAGTTAGTAGATTAGTATTTACTTTTTAAACTTAGCTTTTCTATTTTGCTAACAGTAAAGTACTTTAGTTTTGAAACATTTCAACATTTAAAATTAGAGACAGTGATTTCGTTTGATTTTCTGTAAATTTCTTAGTAAAACTTATCATTTTCAATTTACACCTTCCATGAGGAGAAATTAGTCTTTTATTACTTGATAACGATACGTATACTTGCGTAGAATCGCGTTATTAATTTATTATAATTATATATATTTTAAACAACTTACTTTTCATACAAGGATCAAGTTTTTGGCACTGTAGAGGTGTCAACTTCGTAAATCCTTACATATAAAAAATCGGGATCAGCTGCTCTTTAGTACAATACAAATTTAAATCATTTATCTCATCTCATTTTACCGAAAACTCATTCTAGTGGGAAAGATGTTTTTTCATATAAGAAAACTTCATCACATTAACATAGTTTAGTAGTTACTAATTTAAAATATGCATTTAAATTTTGCTAGTAGTTAATAATTTAATTTTCATAGTATCTCAAACATTCGAAATTAGTGGCCTTAATTTCATTTCATTTCTATGAATTTTATTATTAATTTATCATTTCAAATTTAAACCTTCCTGATGGGATTAATATTTGGGACTTAAATAGAAAGTCTTATATTACTTGATAACGATATGTATACTTGCGTAGAATCCTAACATTAAGTGCTTAATACTATTATTCAAAAAACGTAACATTAAACTTTTGGCACCGTTGAAAAGTGGAGTCAACTTTATAAATTTTACACAACTATATTTTCCAAGATCAGACGACTCTTGAACTTCCAAGTGGTAACTTCCACTATGACAATGTGAGCCTTTCCGAGCATGACTTCAAGTTCATCGAATCTGGCTACAAACTTGATGGTGGGGGTGACGTTGCAGCATCGCGGCTCGTCGGCATGTTGCATAAGAAAGTGAGCGTAGGGAACACCATTCCAAAAACTTCAAAATGAAAGTTCTGGGGTTAGTTATTTGGCCAATACCTTGTAATTCTAGTGCAAGAACTAAAATTAACAAAGGTCAATCTGTAGACTGGGCAAGCCTTTCATTTTAATTTTAATTTGTGAAAAATATTTCAAAATTTAGTTAAAGTAAGTTTGAAATAGGAGAATTTAATTAATTATATATATAAGGTTTAAAGAGAAAGTGCCACACAACACAATTTGATTTATTTTACAAAATAACAAACCAAGCTTGAAAGGGAAAGTGAAGTTTATGACCCGGTGTAGGACCGACTTCACAACGCACAATGCCCAAGCAAAACTAGTCCACCAACACACCTATTAGGGGTCCGACCCCACACAAATATTAGAAGTCCTAATGAACTCTTGAACCTCTCTATTCAATGGTGGTTGAACCGATGATTTTGAAGTCAAAAAAAAGTTTACCATACTTACCCAAGAAAGAAATGGGTGAAGCATGTCAAAAGAAGAAGGGTAATTCGGTCCATGAGGGACTTGAACTCATTGTCGATGCATGAAGAGGATATTCCTTTATTTAAATGGAGAGAGAATCAATTCCCCAACGGAGTCGCCAGAAGCTGGTCAGCACTATTTTGGTTAAGGAGTTGCCAGTTTGAAGCTGTCAGTCACTAGAACCGGAATCTCAAGCCCGCTTTGAAAAGACAGTTTAATATATATATATATATATAT
>JXCR01146850.1:193406-206435 GCA_002079205.1 Phalaenopsis hybrid cultivar | reverse complement strand
TATATATATATATATATATATATATATATATATATATATATATATATATATATATATATATATATATATATATATATATAATTTTTTAGAAAAATATGAAATCAATATGATCCCATGTCTTTCAATATTTACATGAAAGAGCGCTACACCTCAAGCTATGTATATATCCCGAAAGATAAGAAAAAAACTTGAGGGTGAGGTTCGATCAAACAAGCTAAGAAATATATGACATCCGTTTGGTCTGCGAAACCATTTTTATTTGTAAGCCGACAAGTTCTCTTATTTAATATGAAAAATTAAATAGGGTTTATAGTAAGCTACGTTCGAAAAAGTTTTCTATAAAGGCAAGCCCTTTTAGTTAATTAGATTTTAGATAACCGAAGTCCCCTAAGAAAACTCTTGATAAATACCAAGGAACATTATCTTCAGAAATTTCAAAGGGTATGACTTTTCAATTAGATCAAATGAAGAGGTGTGAAATGAAAATGGCTCGAAATTGGAACATTTTTTTATGGAATCCAAAGGAAGAAGAACTAGGAGATGTCACAGATCCTGAGGAGAACGTCGGTGACTTCAGAAGCTATCATATAATTTGGCTTCAATTTAGAGATGAAATATTTAAATGTTTCATCTTGCCAGTTTTATTTAATTAGGGCTTATATCCGTGTAAAACAATCATACAAATAGCCTTGAAGATGTGAGTATTTAAGTTATGACAAATGATAACCTTAGAATCCTAAGGCGAGTTAGGGCATCTATTGTATAATAGAGTCATACAAAGGCCTAAAGAAAAGTTGAGGATTTATGTCACAGTAGGTGGACAACCATGAAATCCAATGGCTTGTTGTTTAATTCTAAAGAATGGTTTAGCTGATGTAGACATGTTTTGCTGTTGAAGATGGTCATGTTGCCTATAATGCTAGCTTCAAGTTCCTTGTTGTGGCAAGTTCAATTTTTCTAATGTGTCAAGTCATAATGTCAAATCAAATGTCTCCTAAAATTATGGTTACTTAAGTGTTATGAGAAATGTTAAAGTTGATAGAGCGACACTGGTTAGGATCTTACGATTCCCTCGTTGTGGCACCACTATTTTCTTTCAGATTCACTTAGTCCAAATGAATTTACTAGACCCAACTTATGACTTTCGCATATTCATTTAGACCGTGGGAAATCTCGTTAGAAACCGTAGGTTACCACCTCCAAGGGATTCCCGATCATCCGGTATAAACGTCTTAATTTAGTTGCAATTTTTGTTTTGTTTTATTTGTAATTAAATTTTGAGTTGTCTTATAATTTGACTGTTGTGGTGGTGAATTTAATCTTGTTTAATTTTTTATTATTAGTTTTGGTTTTGCAGTTATCCTAATAGTTTTAATTTTAACATGCAGGGTGGCATCGTTGTTTAACATGCAAGTTTACAAGCAGGAAATGAGAGGTACAAATAAATAAAAGTAAATCGCGATGCAATAACATAAAATCATACATGTCGATTCTTCTTGCTTCTTCCACCTGAATAGTTAATTTTGGCAACGTGTATAAAAATTTCCAAGGAATTCAAATTACAGGGGAAGATAAAGGTGTAGCTACCAAATCCCAAGTTATGAATTTATTGAGTCTCGAAACATCTTATTGGATGATTTTAGATCAAAATATAACAAGTTCAATTTGCCCTTCAAAATATTTAAGAGATTCTAAAGTGCTCGGAGCAAGATCCTGGACTACTTTGAAGATTTCTTAAAATATTTTTAGTTCATTTAGAACTTATCATATCTTTCAAAGTTTCGATGATGCATCTATCCCAAAAGATAAGCACAAAACATGAGGATGGGATTCAATCAAATAAGCTGAGAAATATATGACATATATTTGGTCTATGAAACCATTTTTATTTGTAAGCAAAAAAATTCAGTATTTAATATAAAAAATTAAATAGGGGTTATATTAAGCTGAGTTCAAAAAAGTTTCCCACAAAGGAAAGCCCTTTTAGTTAATTGCATCTTAGATAACCAAAGTCACCTAAGAAAACTCTCGATAAAAATCAAGGGATATTGTTATTAGAAATTTCAAAGGATAGGCCTTTTCAAAGAGATTAGACAAAGAGGTGTGAAATGGGAATAGCTCGAATTTGGAACATTTATTATGGAATCCAAAGGAAGAAGAACTAGGGGATGTCACAGATCCTGAGGAGAACCTTAGTGATTTCCCAAGTTATCTTATGGTTTGGCTTTAATTTAGAGAAGAATTATTAAAATGTTTCATCTTGATAATTTTATTTAATTATGGCTTACATCCATGTAAATGATCACATGAATAGCCGGGAAGTTGTGAGGATTTAGTTCGTGAAGAACGACAACCTCAGAATCCTAACGCGAGTTAGAGCTTATATATTATCGTAGAGCCATACAAAGGCTCAAAAAAAAGTTGAGGTTTTATGTCACACTAGGCGGACAACCTCAAAATCTTATGTCTTTTTGTTTAATTCTAAGGAATAGTTTAGTTATATAGACATGTTTTGCTATTGAAGTTGGTCATGTTGCCTACAATGCTAGCTCCAAGTTCCTCATCCTGGTGAGTTTATGTTTTCTAATGTGTCTATTCATGATGTCAAATCAAATGTCTCCTAAATTTATCATTATTTAAATGTTATGGAAAATGTTAAAGTTGATTAGAGCGACATCGGTTAGGATCCTACAGTTTCCTTGTGCCGACACCACTTTTTTCTTTCAGATTCACTTAGTCCAAATGAATTTACTAGACCCAACTTAATGAGTTTCGTACTTTCATTTAAAACATGGGAAATTTCATTAGCAACCGTAGGTTACCTCCTCTTAGGGAACTCTTATCATCAAATAGAAATGTCTTAATTTAGTTGTAATTTTTGTTTTGTGTTGATTGTTATTAAACTTTGATTTGTCTTATATTTTGACTGTTGTGGCAGTGAGTTTAATCTTGTTTAATTTTTCAATGTAGTTTAGGTTTTTGGCTATCCTAACTGTTTTGGTTTTGACATGCAAGGTGGCATCGTTGCTTAACATGCAAGCTTACATCCAGGAAGTAAGAGGTGCAGATAAATAAAAGTAAATCTTGATGCAATAACGTAAAAGAGACCTATTGATTCTTCCCACTCCTTCCACCTGAAAGCTTAGCTTTGGCAACGTTTATATAATTTAGTAAGGAATTCAAATTGCAGGAGTCGATGTAGCTATAGCTACCAAACTCCAAGTTATGACTTTATTGAGTCTCGGAAGATTTGAGTTAATGATTTTAAATTAAATTATAGCAAGTTCAATTTGCCCTTCAAAATATTCAAGAGATTCCAAAGTGCTCGGAGCATGATCCTGAACCACTTTGAAGATTTCTTAAAACATTTTGAGTTCATTTAAAACTTATCATATCATTCTATTAATCATCCATGGTGAAACTAAGGTTATCCCATTGATCAAGGAAACTGATGTTCTGTTTTTTCCCAATGCTAGGACACTCCATTAATCAATTTATATTTCATTTAAAAGTTATGTGGGTGGGTGCCTTTAAGGCAGGTTTGAGTCATAAAAGATTGTGGTTCCCACTACTAAAGTCAGGCTTGTAGTATTTAATGATGTAAATCACCAATCATATTATCTTCTAAATCCAATCAATTGAGTTTAGACATTGAGGCCTAGGCCACTACCAAACCCTTAATAATCATAATGGGGGAAATTGATGCTGGTTAAATTTTGGTTTTGGTGACATATGTTCTTATTGAAAGATCATATCATCACCAATTTTAGGCCTAAGATAAGCAAATAATCCTCTTTTTATCTTAAGCCCATCACTTAAGAATGATTTGATCTTAATTGATTTCCAAGTCATGATGATTAGGGAAGTTAGGCTTTTTTTTCATATTATAGAAAAGGTGTCAAGTGAGTTTCTACCTTTTAATCCTATTATATTTCAATCATCCAAGAATATTCGTTAGGATCAAAGTTACTCATTTTCCCTTTGTTAACCCTAAGTTTTGATTAAGGCACTAAAATCTAAAGTTACCCCTTTGCCTTTAAGGCACTTCACCTCATAACTCATTAATCAAAATTCAAATGACTTTGATACTTTAGAGTGTCCTATCCATGGGTCTCTTAAAACATTAGAGGAGAAAATGTAGATTTTCAAAATCTAATTTAATTTTCTTTGAATCATTATTTAAATTTAGAAAGTAATATTTTCGAAGTTGATTTTACATAAATATCCAAAATAAAGTTTTGATTCATGAAAAAATTACTATAAATACCCTTAGGTCNGCAGCAAAGACAGGAGACAGGAAATGTAAGAGACAAGTACCATTTGAATTCCTGAAAACTCCTCCAATGTCAACAGTGGATCTATAGAAACTGCCATCAGTATTGGCTTTCAACCAACCAGCGGGAGGTTTGAGCCAAAAAAACTAGTGGATGCTCCAAAATAGGTTGATTAGTCAAAGAGTTGGTCTTAAAAAAATCAGGAAAAACTTTCCAATAAGTAATTTTTTTCAGAAAGGCTAAACAGTTAGCAACCACCTTAGAGGGATGTGGTAAGTGTTCCTCAAATTTGGCCTTATTTCTAGCCATCCAAGTGAACCAAGCTACCACACATGGTATCACCAAATGTTTTAATTGAAGCCATTCCTTCCAGCAAGATATGAATTTCTGGTAGGTGAGATTGATGGTTTGCACTTTCAAATTTCTGAGGACAATTAACCAAATCTGTTGGACAAACTGACATTGGAAAAAGAGGTGATCAGTTGTTTCCTCTTGCCCTTTACAAAGAAGACAACATGAAGGGCCTCTCAATCCCTTCAATTTCAGAATATCATCAGTTGGGAGGCATTTAGAGAAGATTCTCCAACAGCAGAAAGACATAGATGGGGAGAGGAAAGTGTTCCGAATAGATTTCCCCCAGAGAAAGCTCTCTCCTTGATGAATTTGGGAATAAATATAAGCAGTAGTAGATTGGGAGACCCCTTGCTTGGAAATAAGTTTATCTTTCTTAAAAGTATCAATAGGAATGTTGTTAATCCTGTGAATGGTAAAGTTATCCAGAATGTTGTTTAAAGCAGTAAGGTTCCACTGATTATCCTTCCAGCAATCTGAAATTTTGGTAGATGTTGGATAGGGAACATTAATCTTGTCAGCAAGCTTCCCATCCCCCATCCAGTTATCGAGCCAAAAATTAAGATTCCCCTCTCCAAGATCCCATATAAAGTAATCTTTAGCTTAGTTTTTATATTTGATCTATGAGACCAAATTCTGGAGTCTCCCAATTTAGAAGTAGCATGAGTGGGATGTGAACCTCTACAATACTTGCCTTTAAGAAAGATAGCCCAAAGGGACTCTTGAGCTCTAAAATGTATCCACAACTTGCAAAAATTAATCTGGTGTAGATGCTTGAAACTTCTGAAACCCAGACCCCCATTGTGAGTTGGTTTGCAAATGGAGTTCCAATTGGTCCAATGTTTCTAAGTTCTTTGTCCTGACCAAAGAAATCTGTTGAAAGTTTTTTCAAGCAGATGCTGAGTGCTCTTTTTCATAGTTGCCATTTGGAGAATGTAGGAGGGGAAGGCAGACATGACATGTTTTAGGAGGGTAATCCTTCCTCCATTAGATAAAAAAGAATTAGTCCAGTTAGTGAGCTTAGCTTGGATCTTAGCAACCACTTCATCAAATTGGATTTGTCTAGTCCTTCCTTTCAGTAAACGAACCCCCAAATATTTCAGATGAGAGAGGGGGGTTTGAAATCCAGTAAAATCAGAAACCCATTGTCTGAAAGGTTGTTTAACACCTTTGTTGTAGTAAATGCTGCATTTTTGTTTGTTCGGCTGCAGTCCATAGCATAACATAAAATCCTTGAGAAGGGTTTGGATTTGTTTGGCAACAGGTTTAGTGGCCTTAAAGAAAAGAATAACATCATCTGCATATGAAAGATGGCTTGTTTGATTCCCCTAGAAGCAGTAAAGAAACCATGGGTCTTTCCATTGATGAGAATAGAGTGGGCATTATTTTTCAGTCATCTTCTGATTAAAATTATGAAATCCATATTAAAACCTCTAGCATGAAGAACCTCCTCAATGAAATCCCAATGAATGGTGTCATAGGCTTTGCTAATATCCAATTTGTAAATCAGATTTCCTCCTATGCATCTTTTATCCAAATCTTGGAATAATTCCTGGGCTAAAAGAACATTGTCCACAATGCTTCTCCCTTTGATGAAGGCAGTTTGGTTGTTGCTGATGATCTTATTTAGATGAGGTTGAGTTCTGGCCACCAGAATCTTGCTAATAATTTTAGAAATCACACTGGTGAGACTTATGGGTCTGAACTGATCCCATCTGTTACAAGCAGTCTCTTTAGGGATGAGGACAATGGTGGAAGAAGTGAAATACTTTATGGGGTCAAGACCAATGAAAAGGGCCTGCACAACATCAATAACATCATATTTAATGACATTCCAAGCTGATTTGTAAAAGTCTGCAGAAAATCCACTGGACCTGCTGCTTTATTGCTATCAAAAGAGTTTAAGGCAATCTTGATCTCCTCTTCAGAAGGAATGTCAGCAAGCTTGATGGGAGATGTAAAATGTCTGCAATGGTCAAACAGATTGTCTTTAACTTCAGTCTTAGCCACCTCACTTCTAGTGAAGAGCTTTTGATAATGCTCAACAACATTATCAGCAATATCTTGGGAAGTATTCAGCCAGTTTCCCTTGGAATCTTTGATCTTGTGAATCTCATTACACTTCCTCTTGTGATTAATAATAACATGGTAATATTTAGAGTTTCTGTCTCCCAAATAGAAATAATTTTGAGTAGCTTTCTGATGGAGATGTTGTTCCTGCAAGTGAATAGCATTGAGAAGGCTTTCATTAGCAATATAAAGATCAGTTTCCAAATTAGGATTTAGACTGATTTTGGATTCCAAATCATTTACAATGGCTTCAGCTTCCACCACCCTAGTGTTTAAATTGCCAAAAGTTTGCCAATTCTAGGCTTTGAGTTTAGCAACAAGCCTTTTATGGAGAATCCATAATTTCACCCAAGGATTGTTATTGTGATAGCTGGCCCAAACAGAACTAACTTGATTCATATAGTCTGGGTGGGATGACCAGACATTTAAGTATCTAAAATTAGTTTTGGTGGGGTTTATGGAGCTGTTGATGGAGATCAAAAGGGGTCTGTGATCTGAATCAGCCATGGATAAATGGGAGACAGTTGTATGCAAAAAGTCATTAAGCCAGTGATCATTAGCAAGGGCTCTGTCAATTCTTTCCCAAACATTACCTCTTCTACAAGTGAATCTGTGGCCAGAGAAACCCAAATCATAGAGTCTAGCCATATGCATATTATCTAAGAAAAAGCTCATTTTGTTGATATCAGGAGGTTTGCCTCCAACCTTTTCATCAGAGGAAGTCATGCAATTGAATTCTCCACAAACCAACCATTTTGAGGAAGTATTTAGGCTCAGATTAAGAAGCTCCTTCCAAAGTTCTATTCTCCCAGCAGAAGAACAAGTGGCATAGACAAAAGTTGCATGAGCAAAATGGCCAGCCATGGAAAGAGATACATGTAAAAACTGAGGGTGATCTAAGAGGATTTGCCAAGTGACTTCTTTCCTGCAGAGTAACCAAATCTTATTGTTACAATTAGCAGCAAAATGAAACCCAGTAAATTTTTTAATGATTTTATCCTTGTGCTTAGAGACCATGGGTTCCTGAAGAGCAATACACTAAAGCTTGTACAACCTATTTAGATGGAATAATCTGCAAAGGGACCTAGGATGTGCCAATCCCCTAACATTCTAGCAAAGGTTAATCATTGATCATTTTTCCTCTCCTCCTTGTTCTAGGAAGAGATTCCAAACTTTTAGATATGAGTTCTCTAGCGGTAGCAGCATTTTGCTTCAGCTCATGCATCAACTTCTTTTTCTTTTTGGACTGATGGATCTGCCATTCTTCCGCTAGGTCTAAATTCAAATTTTGAACCACATTATCATCCACAGCATTAATAATATTGGACTGCATTGCAGGAAGGTCAGAATGTTCCTTATTTATTTGAGACAAAGATAAGCCTTTATGCAATACAACTGTTTCCAATTCAGAACACATTGCAGTGGTTTCATAAGGAGAAGAGGGAACTTCAATATGGGTAAGGAGAGGGGGCAGAGGGATCAGGTTAGTGGAAGGTTCAGAGGAGCCTTCAGCAGGAAGGGCAGCCCCAGCAATGGGGATAAATGACTCAGCTAGAGGATCCTTAGATTGGGAAGGGGCAAGAGTGGAGAGGGGGGGAGGGGGGCAAAATAGAGGTTCCATCTAGATGAGCTTCAGCAAGGCATTTCACCAAGGGTGGGCAGTCAAAAGTAGGGGTATTTGAAATAGGTATAAAATCATTTTCAAGGTTTTGCGCCAAGTTTCTGGTAGGAGAATATGGATCTATCTGTGGGGGAAATGAAAGGTTGTTTAAGGAAGGTTGAGTGTCCATAGGTTGAAGTCTTTTTCTTGGGATGTAGTCTGAAACATCTGTTGTTAGTGTGTCCAAACATCTTGCAATTATGACAATAATTTTGCCTTTGCTCCGTTACAATCTTCTGCCAATAGCCATTGTTAGCAGTGCCCAACCAATTTTCATCAATTTCAGGTTGAGTGATATCTCTTTCCACTAGGATTCTAGCCACAGAAGGTCTGGACAGGTTAAATGTGAGAGCATCCAGCTTCATGGGTCTTCCAAGGGCAGTGCCAATGGTAAAAAGAACTTGGTGGTTGAAAAAATGAAGCTTCAATCCAGGCAGCTTAAACCAAATGGGAACTATTGGGGGTTCCTTTGAAGGATCAAAATCAATAGTCCATTTCAGCAGTTTCATAGAGATGCCATCCAAAAAGAGAACTTGTTTGGCAAAAAGCCTTGCATAATCCTCTTCCTTTTCTAAATGAATCATTATATGCCTTCCATCCATCAGTCCAACTTTCCAAGCACCTACCAGCTTTAAATCATCAAAATACTTCCTTATTTCATCCATTTTTGGATGGCTGAACTGAAATTTACCCACCAGGGTGAATTTTCGAACCTAAGCCAAAGTGCAGATTTCCTGATCAGAGAAAACAACAGCTACCTTGCCTCCTTTTCTGCATAAAGATTTCACAAAGCGGCAATCTCCTTTACCCAATGCAGCATCATGATAAGCTTGAGGAAACCCAAGATTCTCAACATTCTGCAATGTTTCAAATCCCTTCCCAATCACATCAGCAAAAGTGGCTTTAGACCATTGAAAGTTAGTTTCTAAATCAATGGGAATAGGGGAGGCCATTAAGAACAGCAACAACAAACACAGGGGGACAACCGGAGAAATCTACCAGCAATAGAACAGTAATTGAGGAGCTCAAAAGAAGAAAGCAGTAGATAAGAGACCTTCAAACCCGTGAAACACCTCCAAGGAACAGCAATAAAACAGTAACTGAGGAACTCAAAAGAAGACAACAGCAGATAAGAGACCTTCAAGCCAGTGAAACACTTCCAAAGAACTGAAGAAAGATGGGGACAAACAAAAGCACAGTCAGGGAAGATCAGTGAGAAGCAAAACATCACCATTGAGACAGAACCCTAGCAGAGCTAGGGGAGCAGCCGCCACCATGAAGCTTTATGTATATATATATATATATAAAGATGGATCACAAGGTGTGTTTGCGATCCACCCGTGTGTTNTATATATATATATATATATATATATATATATATATATATATATATATATATGCAATTTTATGTCCAATTAAAATGCTCGAATAAAGTTGATGCTGGCAGGTTCATTATTAATTTTCATTTGATTTGATTGAAACTAATTGAATTTTGAGTTGTCTTTAAAGCACACCTCAAGAAATAGAACATAAGTCGGGAGAAAAAAAATAAAGAGAAAACAAAGAGAAGAGTTAATTGTAATAGGTCGTATCAATCATATCTATCTTATTTGTCATTATTTATTCATAAAATGAGCACTTTATTTATAATGGAGAGATTGGACAATATGATATCATTTTTTTGTCTCTGCTTTAAAAGGAGTTGTAGTAAGTATTCTTGGGATTTTTATCAGTCTATTGCTCGGCTACTCTCTAACTCAATCGGTTGAGCTTATTTAGCTTCATAGCTAAAGGATAGAATTGGTTGGTTAGGCTTGGTCGACGTCACCTATCTGCCGAGCTTGATTTGCTTCAGATGGGAAGAATTAGCATTACTAGCTGATCCAGTCTAGTTGTCAACCCTTGATAATGAATAAGGAAGCTTCTAGACTTTTCTGATATGATTAGAGATGTTGGGAAATTAGGTATTCTATGGGTCTTCCTTTTAGTGGTTGTTGGCTCAGATGTCTTATTGTTTTAGTTCTGATCGAAGTTCTTGAATTTGCATCATTTGATTATCTTTTTGCCCTCGTAGCTCAGTCAAATTTGATCAAGCAGGCTTTGGCTTGGACAGCTAAACTTGACCGGATGAATGAGTCTTCCAAACACTGAAAAATGTTCTAAACCTGATTCAAATGGAGTTTTAAACACTTAAAAATCATCCATAAAAACTTCAATTCCTTTTTTATTTAAATCATAAAAAATGGTCATCATACATCTTTGAAGCATTATATAAATCAAATGACATTCTTCTAAAAGCAAATGTACCATAAGAACTGATGAAAGTTGTTTTCTCTTGATTCTCAATAGCTATTTGTATTTAGTGATAACCAATATATTCATCTAGAAAACAAAAGTATTTATGCCTCAACTAGTCTATCCAACATTTGATCTAGCAGACCGATTCATTTTATTAAGATTTACAGTTTTATCCAAAAATCTTTTAATCTCATGATTAGTTACTTCTGTTAGACCACTAGTCTGAGAATGATAAGCAGTTGCAATCCTACGTATAATATTATATTTTTCCACTAACTTTTCAATTCGTTTATTCCAAAAGTGAGATCATCCATCAGTAATAATTATTCTCGGCATTTCATATCTTGTAAAAATATTTTTGATTAAAAATTTTGAAACACTCTGAGCATCACATCGGGGTAAAGGTATTGTTTCAATCTACTTTGATACATAGTCCACTGCAATTAATATAAATATATTTCCAAATGAAGGTATAAACGGTCCCATAAAATCTAATCCCCAAACATCAAAGATTTCAACTTTCAAAGTAAAATTTAGGAGCATTNTAAAGTGATAGGTTAAAGCCCCCAACTTGGTTTATTATTTTAGGTTCTGATACGAGATGTTAGCCCCAAGGTAGAGGGAATCAAGGGAGCTCTAGAGTGAGAGCTAGTATCTTCCTTGCCTAGCCGGTATTCAGAACTATTCAAACTTTAAATTAGCCAATGTTCTTTATAGCAACTCCAGTAAGGGTAAGGAATATTATTGCTCCTATTTGACACAACACAATTTGCATACTTCCACAACAAAATTCTTATACTTATTACTGATTCAAGATAAGAAGAAAGATATTTTTCTTATTAAGTGNAGCCTTCAGCAGGAAGGGCAGCTCCAGCAATGGGGATAATTGACGCAGCTAGTGGATCCTTAGATTGGGAAGGGACAAGAGTAGAGAGGGGGGGGGGGCAAAATAGAGGTTCCATCTAGATGAGCTTCAGCAAGGCATTCCACCAAGGGTGGGCTGTCAAAAGTAGGGATATTTGAAATAGGTATAGAATCATTTTCAAGGTTTTGGGCTAAGTTTCTGGTGGAAGAAGATGGATCTATCTGTGGAGAAATGAGAGGTTATCTAGGGAAGGTTGAGTGTCCAGAGGTTGAAGTCTTTTCTTGGGGTGTAGTCTGAAACATCTGTTGTTAGTGTGTCCAAACATCTTGAAATTATGAAAATAATTTGTCCTTTACTCCATTGTAATCCTCTGCCAATAGCCATTATTAGCAGTGCCCAACAAAATTTCATCAATTTCAAGTTGAGTGATATCTCTTTCCATTAGGATTCTAGCACAGAAGGTCTGAACAGGTTAAATGTGGGAGCATCCAGCTTCATGGGTCTTCCAAGGGCAGTGTCAATGGTAAAAAGAACTTGGTGGTTGAAAAAATGAAGAACTTGGTAAACCATATGGGAACTATTGGGGGTTCTTTTGAAGGACCAAAATCAATAGTCCATTGCAACAGTTTCATAGAGATGCCATCCAAAAAGGGAACTTGTTTGGTAAAAAGCCTTACATAATCCTCTTCCTTAGCTAAATGAATCATTATATGCCTTCCATCCATCAGTCCAACTTTCCAATCACCAACCAGCTTCAAATCATCAAAATACTTCCTTATTTCATCCATTTTTGGATACCTGAACTGAAATTTACCCACCAAGGTGTGGTGGGTGAATTTTTGAACCTCAGCCAAAGTGCAGATTTCTTGATCAGAGAAAACAACAGCCACCTTGCCTCCTTTTCAACAAAAAGATTTCACAAAGGGGCAATCTCCTCTACCCAATGTAGCATCATGATAAGCTTGAGGAAACACAAGATTCTCAACATTCTGCAATGTTTCAAAACCCTTCCCCACCACATCAGCAAAAGTGGCTTTAGACTATTGGATGTTAGTTTCTAAATCAACGGGAATAGGGGAGGCCATTAAGAACATCAACATTAAACACAAGGGGAAAACCAGAGAAATCTACCAGCAATAGAACAGTAACTGAGGAGCTCAAAAGAAGACAGCAGCAGATAAGAGACCTTCAAACCAGTGAAACACCTCTAAGGAACAACAATAAAATAGTAACTGAGGAGCTCAAAAGAAGACAACAGCAGATAAGAGACCATCAAGCCAGTGAAACACTTCCAAAGAACTGAAGAAAGATGGGGACAAACAAAAGCACAGTCAGGGAAGATCAGTGAGAAGCAAAACATTATCATTGAGACAGAAACCTTAGCAAAGCTAGGGGAGCAGCCGCCACCATGAAGCCTTTTATATAATTTATATATATATATATATATATATATATATATATATATATATATATATATATATATATATATATATATATATGTATATATGCTC
>JXCR01146850.1:163262-192992 GCA_002079205.1 Phalaenopsis hybrid cultivar | reverse complement strand
TATATATATATATATATATATATATATATATATATATATATATATATATATATATATATATATATATATATATATACACATATACATATATTAACATCTCTAAACAGAGTAGGCCAATAAAATTTAGATTGTGAAATTTTGTGAACAACTCTATCAATTCCAAAATGACCCCCAAATTTTGAATAATGACATTTTTGGATAATTTCTTCAATTTTTTTATAAGGCACACATCTCTGCACAACAAAATTTTTGATTTGTTTGTACAAATATGGGTCATCCCAAAAGTAAAAATTTGCATCATGTATAAATTTTTTCTCTTGTTGCTTTGTCAACCCATATGATAAAATATCAGTAACAATGTAGTTCATAATTTCAGCAAACCACCGTATTTCCTATTCTTTAACATCATAAAGTTGTTCATCAGTAAAAGTTTCATTAATTTCTTTTTTAAGATAAAATGTTTCATCATATTCAAGCCTAGATAAATGATCAGTTATTTGATTATCAGATCGATTCCTATCTCTTACCACAAAATCAAATTTATGCATTAGAAGTACCCATCTAATTAATCTTGGTTTCACATCCTTCTTTTGTATAAAAAATTTTATGGCAGAGTGGTATGTATGCACAACACATTTTGCTCTATATAGATATGAACTAAACTTATCAAAAGCAAAATAATAGATAATAACTCTCTTTCAGTAGTGGTATAACTAATTTGAGCATCATTGAGAGCTTTACTAGCATTGTATATAACTTTAAAAATGTTGTCATATCTATGCCATAAAACAACTCTAATTGCATAGTCATTTGCATCACGCATTAGCTCGAACGGTTTCTCCCAATCAGGTGAAACAATTATAGGAGTAGTGTTTAATCTTTCCTTCAATGTTTCAAAGGCATCATGAAACTCTTGATTAAAATCAAATTTTTTGTCTTTTTCCAAAAGTTGGCATAAAGACTTTGTAATTTTTGAAAAATCTTTAATAAATCGTCTGTAAAAACCAGCATGTCCTTAAAAACTCCTAAATTCTCTTACAACAGTAGGCGGAGGTAGATTAGCTATAACTTAGTTTTTTGTCGGATCTACTTTCATGTCATGTTCTGAAATTTTTTGCCCCAATACAATTCCTCTTACAACCATAAATTCACATTTTTTTCAGTTTAATACTAAATTTGTCTTTTCACATCATTCTAGAACTTTATCTAAATGCTTTAGACATATTTTAAATGAAGTTCTAAACACTGAAAAATTATCCATAAAGACTTCTATCTCTTTTTCAATTAGATCACTGAAAACTGACATCATACATCTTTGAAATGTCACAGATGCATTACATAAACCAAAGGGCATTAGTCGAAAAGTGAAAGTACCATAAGAAATATTAAACATTATCTTCTCTTGATCCTCTAGAGTAATTAATATTTGATGATAGTCAGTATATCCATCTATAAAACAAAAATATCTATGCTCAGCTAGCCTATCGAACATCTACTCCAAAAAGGGTAAAGGAAAGTGATCTTTCATGGTGTGGTGATCGAATTTAATTTTCTATAATCAATGCAGATTCTCCAACCATTTACTTGTCTTCTTAGAATTAATTCATTATTCTCATTTGTCACAACAATCACACCCCTTTTCTTAGGAACGCAGTGAATTGGACTCATCCAAGCACTGTCTGAAATATGATATATTATTCCCGCATCTAATCATTTTAAAATCTCTTTCTTAACATCTTCTTTCATCATTGGGTTTAATCTTCTTTGAGGATCAACACTTGGTTCATGATGTTTTTCCCATAAAATTTTGTGCATATAAATCGAAGGAATGATTCCTTTAATAACGTCCATCCAACGGCTTTCTTATATCTTCTTAACATTTCCAACAACTTTCATTCTTATGCTTTAGTTAATTCTGAGGATACAATAAAATGTAATCTGGATAAATCTCCTAAAAAGTCATATTTTAAATGTATAGGAAGCGTTTTCATTTCTAGAATAGGAGGTTTTACAATCAAGGAAATTAAATTTTTATTATCATTCACATGATCTAACAATTCAAATTATTTTTTAACATAATCCAACTCTTCGTTACTCACTTCCATAGATTCATCCCAAACTATATCATCATTCTCATACTCCAAATATTCTTCTTCAATTTTTTTTTTCAAATGTATCTGAGATATATTTGAAGTATGAGAATGAGGATATAGTTCAGAATCCATTCTGAAGATTTCATCATCTCTTCCTTTTGTTGGATATCTCATTGACTTTGTAATATTAAATGTAACTTCTTGATTGCCAACTCTCATCATCAATTATCCTTTCTACACTACTATCAAAGCTCTTCTAATGACAAGAAATGGTCTTCCTAAAATGATATGAATTTCGTTATCTTCCTCCATGCCTAACACAATAAAATCCACAAGAAAGACAAATTTATCAACATTTACCAAAACATCTTATATAACTCCTTTAAGATAGGTAATTGAATGATCAACTAACTGAAGAGTTACAGTAGTAGGAGAAATTTCTTCTAAACTCAACCTTCTGAAAATTGATAGAGGCATAAGATTAGAACCGACTCCTAAATCACATAAAGCTTTTCTAAAAAATCTTTCGCCAACAGCACATAGAATAGTAACACTACCAGGATCTTTAAGCTTTTTCAGGAAGCTTTTTCTAAATTATTGTGCTACTTTTTTCACTAAGTACATTAGTCTCATTATCTGTAAACTTCTCTTTTTTATCAAGTATATCATTCATAAACTTCATATAGTTGATAAACTTCATATAGTTTGACATTTGTTTTAGGGCTTCAACAAATAAAAAATTTATTGTCAATTTCCTCAATATTTTCAAAAATTTTCTAAATTGATTATCTTTATTATACTACTTCAACATTTGAGGAAATAGAGGTATTCGTCTTTCTACAATAATTTTCATTAGTTTGATAGGGATATTCTGACTCAAAATAAAACTCTTCACTATATTTTTCCTTTTCCACTCTTTCGTTCTCAACTTCAACTTCAATTCCTTTTTGAACTTTTGTTTCCAACTCTTTTCCACTTCTCAGTTGAATAACCTTAATTTTCTCTTTGTTTTAATCATTAGGATTAACTTAAACATTACTAAGCAAAGTTCATAGAGGTCTATTGCTAAGCGTAGTAGCAATACACCACAATTGATTTTCCATGTTTCTAATTGCAGCTCCTTGACTTTGTAATTGTGCTCCTATTTGCAATATTAATTCTTCCATTGATAATTTCTTCTCCTTTGCAAATTATTATTGAAACCTGGAGAGTAATAAGGTTTATAGTTAGAATTCCCCTTATTGTTGGAGTTTTCCAATGGGTTCGCAACCATGTTCCCCCATTTTAAATTTACAACATTAGAGTTATTGTTACTCAAACTAAAATTTGGGTGATTTTTCCAACAATGATTATAATAATCGGAATAAGGTTTATTAGATTGATCGTTTATTGCAATTAAAGTCTCATACAAAGGTTGAGAATCTATCATTTATCCCAATGAATTTTCCTCAAACACAGCTGTCTGAGAATAATTCACTCCATATTGATCTATATTCTTTAATATTGCAGCAATTTGAGCAACCAACATAAATATTTCATCAGAATCATGAATACTAGCTACTCTTGTTTTAGTTACTTTTTCAGAGGGCCATTAAAAATTATTAGTAGTCATCTCTTCAATTAAATAATACGCTTCATCAAATAGTTTTGACATTAATGATCTACCAGCAGCAGCGTCAATTATAGATCTAAGAGATCCAGCCAATCCATTATAAAAAGTTTGAATTATTAATTAATCTGGTAACACATGGTGTGGACACTTCCTAAAGAGGTATTTAAATCTTTCTCAACCTTCATAAATTGATTCTCTTTCAAACTGACAAAAAGTTGTAATATAATTTTTAAGCTTAGCGGTTTTTTTATGATGGGAAATATTCAGATAAAAATTTTTATGATAAGTCTCCCCAAGTTTTGATAGATCCAGGTTCTAACGAGTTCAACCATATCTTAGCTTTATCCGTTAATGAAAAAGGAAAAAACCTAAGTCTGATAGCATCATTCGACACTCCATCATATTTAAATGTAGCACACAATTCTAGAAAACTAGCAATGTGTAAGTTAAGATCTTCAGTCGGTGTTCCGCCAAACTGATTATTTTGTACAATTTAGATAATAACAGGTTTAAGCTCAAATGAATTTGCAGTTACAGCAGGGTTTTGTATACTCAAATGAGTTTCATCTTTTGTAGGATTAACATAATCTCTTAAAGGTCTCTGATGATGTTCATTTTTAATTCTAGAATTATTTAAGCTCGTAGTCATTTTGTTCAAATTATCTAACTCTTTTTGTTGTTTACAAATTTTTCTAATAGTTCTTTTTGACTCCGAATTATGAGGTATTAAATCTACCAATCTTAAACTACACATACACAAACACAATAAACAATAAAAATAAGCAAATACACTAAGATATAAAAATATTTAATTAAACTACAAATAGTTTTTTTAGTACAAATATTTTTTTCTAAATTATAAAGTAATTTATCGTTACTCCCCAACAATAGTGCCAAAAACTTGATGCAACAATTTTATGCTGTGCGTTGTAAATATCTTTCAATAGTACAATACACACACGGCAACACGAGTATTAAATATTCAGTTAAATCCCAATAAAAATAATTTCAGTATAAATAAGTTTATCTTTTAAAGTATTTAAGTTGTCATACTCTAATAATAACGCAAGTATACGTATTGCTTAAGTAATAAAATGCTCTAATGGAATCCTAAGTATCGATCCCACAAGGAGCTATAAATTCTTATGGTTATAACGTCAAACACAATATTCGAACTATAAAACTTAAGTAAGCAAAATAAATCTAAAGTAAATTTATTATATGGTAAATGACATGCAGTTAAAAAAAACTAAGTTAACTGAATTAATTGCTAAACTTCAAAAGTAAACTTATAAAGATTAAAAAAAATTTTGTAACGAAGAGTTCAAATTGAAGAAAGCATCATTCCCCTTTACAATGAGTTTATGCATTGTGAAGTAATTAAAATCATATAAAATATATATAAAAAGGTATTGTGCCAAATAAGAACAATCCTATTCTTTACCCACTCAGTGCATAAAAAAAGTTAACTAATCCAGAGTTTGATCCTTAAATCAGTGGCTAGGTTGAGAGGAAACTGTTTGCCACTCCTGAGCTAGCAATTAGACCAAATTGGGGTTTTTAATCTGTCACCTTAAAATATCCAATTTTGTGTTCATCAAAGTATATTTTTCTATTTATTCGCATGCAACTCCATTGACAACATTCTCACCCATGATATTGAATGACTCTTACCTTGTTGCAGAAAGCATAGCTTTTTCGGATCTTATGTTTCTCAACAAATTTAAAATTTTAATTGAAAAATAAATGAATATCAGAGTTTGAATCATCACAAATTATTGAAATTTAAAACCTTACATAACAACATTAATTTTTTACAAAATCATATCTTATTGTAGGGAGAAAGATAAAGAAGGCTGCTCATAATTCATATGAAGAATTTGACAAAACATAGATTTTTTATATAAAAGCAAATTTACAAAACAATGAAAGGAAATAACATAACTTATCTAAAACTCCTTCTCAAGTAAATCCATTGAAGTTCCCTTTAAACACTTTCTCTCTTTACAATCACACTCAATTCTCTCTTAGAAATGTAATGAAAAATAAATCTCACTTTCCCTCTCATCTTACAACTCCAGAAAAAAATCCTCTCTTCTCCCAAGACTTCTCTCTCATGCCAACCTCTTCTCTTCAAACCTCTCGCCCCTCCTCTTCTCTACAAACCTCTTTTCTAATTAGGGTCAGCCTTCATTTCAAGAGAATTCAAAATTCTCTCCTTCTTCCCAAAAGACACATCTTCATACCAAGAGACAAGTCCCTTCATTTAAGAACCTTTCCATAGTGTCTAGATGCGTTGAATCACTCTATTGGGTGTTTGAAGTTATTAGAGCCTTAAAAAACCACTAAAAAATAGTCACTAACTGTCTTACTCCATCTTATTTCATCTCTGGCACCTATGGTGCCAGCCTATTGAAGTTCACACTGTTTTGGATTTTGGCGCCTCTAGTGTCAATTCTGGCACTTTTGACACCGCTTCTCTGTAAAATGACGCCTCTGGTGTCAGCTCTCTAGAAAATGACGCCAGAATGCTGAAATGCGTCATTTTGACTCCAAATTTCTTCTTTTTGCTCCAATTGCCTAAAATCAGTATACATGCAACAAAACATGAAAACACAATTTTTTAAAATGCAATATCATCAAAATTAAGCATAAAATGTATATATAAAATTGCACATTGTTTTGGTGTATCAGTATTCCAAATCTCAAACAACACAAATAACCCAAAATTTCATTTCCTTAATACAGAATCAGTTCAATACAAACATAAAATTTTTTTACTGAGATGGTAGTAGAGAAGATACTAACCAAAATCTCAATCAATTTCTTACCCAA
Source organism: Phalaenopsis hybrid cultivar (assembly GCA_002079205.1). Lineage (NCBI taxonomy): Eukaryota > Viridiplantae > Streptophyta > Magnoliopsida > Asparagales > Orchidaceae > Phalaenopsis > Phalaenopsis hybrid cultivar. The sequence goes on along the minus strand of JXCR01146850.1, from coordinate 186,452 downwards.
AAATGGCATCCTCCACCAATACTCATGTCCATAAATGTCCTAACAAAATGGAGTGGTGGAATGGAAACTTAGACATCTTACGGAGGCTGCTCGTGCCTGACCACATCAGGCTCATGTCCCATATAAATTTTAAACAGAAGCCCTTCTCACAGCAACACATCTAATCAATCGCATGCCCAACAAAACTACCTAATAAATCTACTCATATGAACATCTCCATAAATCTTCACCAACATACACTCGTCTATGAGTTTTTGGGTGTGATTGCTATCCCTGGAGGAAACCTCAAACTAAACACAAATTTGAACCTAAATTAGTTCAATGCACATTTATGGGCTACTCCCTCCAACATAAGGCTACAAATGCTACAATCCCATGACAAACCAAATTATTATCTCAAGGAACATGGTCATTAACGAAAACAATTTTCCATTTACTCAACACTCCTCTTCTTTGCCCACAAATCAGTCACCCAATTCCGCCCATATTTCTCTATATTTCCTATTACCAATAACATTCTTACAACCCACATCTTCGAAGTATAGACCCTCCATCCCCTCATCTCCTACAACAATCCATCCTACTGCACATACTCCCACTTCGCTAGAGCCAGCTCCACATTCTTCTAACTCCCTTCCACTCCCACTGCCAATGGGTATCACTTCACCAGCACATCCAATGACCACTAGATCCAAATAAGGCCACCTCAAACCGACTCAAAAACTCAATTTGTTACACCAACTTCAACCCCCTCCTGATCCTATGTCCTTCATCCAAGCCTCTAAATTACCTCATTATTGGAAAGCTATGACAGAAGAGTTCACAACACTTCGACGACATAGGAACTGGGTCTTTAATTTTTCCCCAGTTAATCAACTTATTCTTGGCTCACGTTGGAAATATAAAACCAAAACGAACTCCCACAGTAAAGTCACATGTTAGAAGGCATGCATCGTCACTCAGGGACACAAGAAAGAATTTGGTGTTAACTACCATGAAACATTTAGCCCGATCGCTAAAGTCCCTACCATTTGCATCCACCTTAAAGCGGCACTCACCGTGGCTGAAATATACTCCAGCATGACAACTCCAATGCATTCCTTCATGGAAACCTCAATAAAATTGTATACGTGAATAAACGCTTGGATTTAATGATCCTCAATTCTCAAATCATGCTTGCTTGCTCAATAAATCCATATACAACCTTAAATAGGCTTTGAAAAAGTGGTTTATCACGTTCTCTCAATATTTCATGACTAATGGTTTTCATTTCAGCAAAGCGAATCCATCCCTTGTCTTATATTTTCAAAACAACATTCAAATAATTGTGGTTGTCTACGTTGACGATATTCTCACTACTGGCAAAAAATTTATGGAGATTTCCTAGCCGACCGTTAAGATGGTCACCGAATTCCAGTTGAAGCTTCTAGGCCCGATAGGGTGCTTCCACAATATTGAAGGTTAAAAATCGGCTACCTCCTATTACCTCTATCAGGAAAGGTATCTTATTCAACTTCTTCATGGCGCAAGGATGCAGAATTGCACACCCCTCAAGAGTCCTATTTCGTTACGTCAACCGACCTCATCCATAGAAACCACACCATTCCACAACCCCACACTTTAGCGCCAATTATCTGCCTTACATCAATAACTCACCGCAGAAACCCAAACATAGCATATGTCGTAAACATGTTATGCCAACACATGCATTCTACAACCACAACTCACTACAAACTCCAAACATATCTGCTTAGATATCTAAAAAGCACAAGTCATTTTGGCATGGAACATTGCCTTGGAGATTTTTATCTTCGCTCATATGCTGACCTTGATTGGGTTGGGGATCACCTTGAACGATAATCAACTACTAGGGTATGCTTTTTTCTTGGTGACACTCTAATTTCTTCGATGGTGAAGAAACATTCCAAAGCAGCGAGATCAATAATGGAGGTACAGTACAGGGCCCTAGCTGTGGCAACCACCGATATTATAAGACTACTTTTTCTTCTTCAAGAAATTGGCATTCAATTTTAGCATCCAACTCCCCTTCAATGTGATTACATATCGGCCATCTCACTCGCCAACAATCCTATATTCCACGTAATGATGAAACACATAGAGATTGATTATCATTTTATACGTGACCCCATCAACTCCAAACATCTGCAAATTGCGTAGTCACACTCAGTATCAACTTGCCGATATACTTACAAAAACTCTACCAAAGCGCAAATTTCATGACCTTCGCACCAAGCTTACAACTTTTCAAAGAACCATTAGCTTGCAAGGGGGTATTAGCAGCACTACATCACTACTTAAGGAACTATTATTTGCAAGCGCTACCCCACTACCTATGGAATGAAAACACCTATATGGTCACTACCAGTGATAGACATATATTATAATAACTTGTGTTACTAATTCATTTCTAGAACCTTCCCATGATCTGTATATATAAAGGAATACTATGGAACGTATGGACTCAAGAAAACAGTAGTTGAATAATGACTTACTGATATAATCCCACTCATTCCGATCTCCTAAATGCTTTTCTGTATCTCTGTTTTTCACATAGCACCCAATCCTTATGTATTTACATATCTCACACCTAAACTTTCATATTTGCCTCCACATAGAATGAGAAAATAGGTCATTAGAATGAAAGCTTAATAGACCAACGTATTATATATCTCACACCAATGCTTTCATATTTACACACATCGAATGATAAAACAGGTCGGCAAGTTTTCTGTTTTACCTTTCCCTAATTCCCAATTTCAGCTTCCGTTCTGTTTTTCTTAATTCCATTCCGTTTTTTAGTTTTGCCAATTTTGGTATGGTCTTTTTTTTTTATAGGACTATAAACAAGCCCAAAAATTTCCATAATTTAAACAACCAAACTGGGGGTGTAAACGAACCGAACACGAACGAACAGAGCTTGTGTTCGTGTTCGGTTCGCTTAAAATTTNATATATATATATATATATATATATACATAGATATATATGTATATGTATATATGTATGTATGTATATATGTATGTATGTATATATATATATATAATTTTTTAGAAAAATATGAAATCAATATGATCCCATGTCATTCAATATTTAGATGAAAGAGCGCAACACCTCAAGCTATGTATCTATCCCGAAAGATAAGCAAAAAACTTGAGGGTGAGGCTCGATCAAACAAACTAAGAAATATATGACATCCGTTTGGTCTGCGAAACCACTTTTATTTGTAAGCCGACAAGTTCCCTTATTTAATATGAAAAATTAAATAGGATTTATAGTAAGCTAGGTTCAAAAAAGTTTCCTATAAAGGCAAGCCCTTTTAGTTAATTATATCTTAGATAACTGAAGTCCCTAAGAAAACTCTTGATAAAAATCAAGGAATATTGTCTTCAGAAATCTCAAAGGATATGACTTTTCAAATAGATCAAACGAAGAGGTGTTAAATGAGAATGGCTCAAATTTGGAACATTTATTATGGAATCAAAAGGAAGAATAACTAGGAGATGTCATAGATCCTGAGGAGAACGTCGGTGACTTCCAAAGCTATCATATAATTTGGCTTCAATTTATAAATGAAATATTTAAATGTTTCATCTTGCCAGTTTTATTTAATTAAGGCTTACATCCGTGTGAAACGATCACACAAATAGCCTCAAAGATTTGAGTATTTAAGTCATGACAAATGATAACCTTAGAATCCTAATGCGAGTTAGGGCTTTTATTGTATAATAGAGTCATACAAAGGCCTAAAGAAAAGTTGAGGATTTATGTCACACTAGGTGGGCAACCATGAAATCCTATGGTTTGTTATTTAATTATAAAGAATGGTTTAGCTGATGTAGACATGTTTTACTGTTGAAGATGGTCGTGCTGCCCATAATGCTAGCTTCAAGTTCCTCGTCGTGGCAAGTTTAAGTTTTCTAATGTGTCAAGTCATAATGTAAATCAAATGTCTCCTAAAGTTATGGTTACTTAAGTGTTATGGGAAATGTTAAATTTGATAGAGCGAAGCCGGTTAGGATCTTACGGTTCCCTTGTTGTGGCACCACTATTTTCTTTCAGATTCACTTAGTCCAAAAGAATTTACTAAACCCAACTTAATGACTTTTGTACTTTCATTTAGACCGTGGGAAATCTCGTTAGAAACCATAGATTACCTCCTCTAAGAGATTCCCGATCATCCGATATAATTGTCTTAATTTAGTTGCAATTTTTGTTTTGTTTTGTTTGTAATTAAATTTTGAGTTGTCTTATATTTTGACTGTTGTGGTGGTGAATTTAATCTTGTTTAATTTTTAATTATTAGTTTTGGTTTTGCAGTTATCCTAATAGTTTTAGTTTTGACATGCAGGGTGGCATCATTGTTTAACATGCAAGTTTACAAGCAGGAAATGAGAGGTACAAATAAATAAAAGTAAATCATGATGCAATAACTTAAAATCATACATGTCGATTCTTCTCACTTCTTCCATCGTAATGGTTAGCTTTGGAAACATGTATATAAATTTTCATGGAATTCAAATTGGAGGAGAAGATGAAGGTGTGGCTACCAAATCCCAAGTTATGAATTTATTTTGTCTCGGAAGATCTTATTGGATGATTTTAGATCAAAATATAACAAGTTCAATTTGCCCTTCAAAATATTTAAAAAATTCTAAAGTGCTCGGAGCAAGATCCTGGACCACTTTAAAGATTTCTTGAAATATTTTGAGTTCATTTAGAACTTATCACATCTTTCAAAGTTTTGATGATGCATCTATCCCGAAAGATAAGCACAAAACTTGAGGATGGGGTTCGATCAAACAAACTGAGAAATATATGACATCTCTTTGGTCTATGAAACCATTTTTATTTGTAAGCAACAAATTCCTGTATTTAATATTAAAAATTAAATAGGGTTTATATTAAGCTAAGTTCAAAAAAGTTTTCTATAAAGCAAAGCCCTTTTAGTTAATTACATCTTAGATAACCGAAGTCATCTAGGAAAACTCTCGATAAAAATCAAGGGATATTGTTATCAAAAATTTCAAAGGATAGGACTTTTCAAAGAGATCGGACAAAGAGGTGTGAAATGGGAATGACTCAAATTTGGAACAATTATTATGGAATCCAAAGGAAGAAGAACTAGGGGATGTCACGGATCCTAAGGAGAACCTCGGTGATTTCCTAAGTTATCCTATGGTTTGGCTTTAATTTAGAGAAGAAATATTAAAATGTTTCAGCTTGATAATTTTTTTTAATTATGACTTACATCCATGTAAAATAATCACACAAATAGCCTGAAAGTTGTGAGGATTTAGTTCGTGACGAACGACAACCTCAGAATCCTAAAGCGAGTTAGAGCTTATATATTATCGCAAAGCCATACAAAGGCTCTAAGAAAAGTTGAGGTTTTATGTCGTACTAGAAGGAAAACCTCAAAATCTTATGTCTTTTTGTTTAATTATAAGGAATAGTTTAGTGATGTAGACATGTTTTGCTGTTGATGCTAGCTCCAAGTTTCTCATCCTAGTGAGTTTATGTTTTCTAATGTGTCTATTCGTGATGTCAAATTAAATGTCTCCTAAAGTTATCATTATTTAAATGTTATGGGAAATGTTAAAGTTGATTAGAGCGACAACAGTTAGGATCCTACAGTTACCTCATTCTGACACCACTATTTTTTTTTCAGATTCACTTAGTCCAAATGAATTTTCTAGACCCAACTTAATGAGTTTCGTACTTTCATTTAGACCGTAGGAAATTTCATTAGCAACCATAGGTTGCCTCCTCCTAGGGAACTCTGATCATCCGATAGAAATGTCTTAATTTAGTTGTAATTTTTGTTTTGTTTTGTTTGTTATTAAACTTTGATTTGTCTTATATTTTGACTGTTGTGGCGGTGAGTTTAATCTTGTTTAACTTTTAAATATCGTTTAGGTTTTGTGGCTATCCTAACTATTTTGGTTTTGACATGCAGGGTGGCATCGTTGCTTAACATGCAAGTTTACAAGCACGAAACAAGAGATGCAAATAAATAAAAGTCAATCTTGATGCAATAACTTAAAAGAGACCTATCGGTTCCTCCCACTCCTTCCACCTGAAAGGTTAGCTTTGGAAATGTTTATATAATTTAGTAAGGAATTCAAATTGCAGGAGTAGATGTAGTTGTAGCTACCAAACTCCAAGTTATGACTTTATTGAGTCTCGAAAGATTTGAGTTAATGATTTTAGAGTAAAATATAACAAGTTCAATTTGTCCTTGAAAATTTTCAAGAGATTCCAAAGTGCTTGGAGCATGATCCTGAACCACTTTGAAGATTTCTTGAGACATTTTGAGTTCATTTAAAACTTATCATATCATTCTATTAATCATCCAAGGTTAAAATAAGGTTATCCCATTGCTCAAGGAAACAAATGTTCTATTTTTCCCAATGCTAGGACACTCCATTAATCAAGTTATATTTCATTTAAAAGTTATGTGGGTGGGTGCCTTTAAGGCAGGTTTGAGTCATAAAAGATTGTGGTTCCCACTACTAAAGTCAGGCTTGTAGTATTTAATGATGTAAATCACCAATCATATTATCTTCTAAATCCAATCAATTGAGTTTAGACATTGAGGCATCGGCCACTACCAAACCCTTATTAATCATAACGGGGGAAATTGATGGTGGTTAAATTTTGGTTTAAATGACATATGTTCTTATTGAAAGATCATATCATCATCAATTTTAGGCCTAAGATAAGCAAATAATCATCTTTTTATCTTAAGCCCATCAATTACGAATCATTTGATCTTAATTGACTTCCAAGTCATGTTGATTAGGGAAGTTAGGCTTTTTTTTACATATAATAGAAAAGGTGTCAATAAGTTTCTACCTTTTAATCTTATTGTATTTCAATCATCCAAGCATATTTGTTAGGATCAAAATTACTCATTTTCCCTTTATTAACCCTAAATTTTGATTAAGGCACCAAAATCTAAAGTTACCCATTTCCCTTTGAAGCTCTTCACCTCATAACTCATTAATCAAATATCAAATGACTTTGATAATTTAGAGTGTCCTATCCATGGGTCTCCTAAAACATCAGAGGAGAAACTGTGGATTTTCAAAATCTAATTTAATTTTATTTAAATAATTATTTAAATTTAGAAAGTAGTAATTTCAAAGTTGATTTTACATAAATATCCAAAATAAAGTTTTTATTCATGAAAAAATTATTATAGATCCCCTTAGGTCAGAGAAACACTCACACAAAATTTCATGATTTTTTTAATTAAAGTTTTATTAGTACTATTTAATTATTAACAAATTTCAATGATTTAATTAAATGGAAAATAATATTTTAATTATAAAAATTATTTTTATATTCTTATTAAAATTCTCTAAGTTCAAAAGACTCAGAAAATCAAATTTTGTATTTTTATGATTTTTAATTTGTTTAATATAATTATTTTTAATGAGAAAAATAAGAAAAATATATTTTTTTAAGGGTTTAAAATTTATTTTTAACTTGCATATGTTAGGAAAAGTATTTTAATGAGTCCCAAGTGATCAGGAGACCATTATGCACATTTTAAATTATTTTTGTATTCTTTCGGAGAGTATTCAAATTCATTAAGATCAGAGAGTAAGAAAATAATTTTTATTTTTAGTCCACATTGTTCTCCTCTGTTCACTAAGTAAGAGGATATTTTTCTTTTATTTTTATGATTTTTTTAGAGAAAGATATGAATTTTTGAAGTTCAAGCATTTAATGAGGTTTAAAAAATCCATGTTTTTCAATTTAAACGCGCGGCGCCAACACATCCTACGACGGCTCCAAACTCACACGTGGCGCTCCGCCATTTGACGACGCCATCCTCCTTAACAGCCATGTAGCCTGCCTTTTCTTTCAAAGGGTTTGTCTGGCTTGATCTACTTTGTCCATCCAATACACGCGCGATCCGACAGCTCTCCGTCATAGTCCCCAAATGACCTAACCTGAGAGCCGTTCACCCTAAAATCTTAAGATCTTCGTCTAAACTCAACCAAATCGCATGGGGTTTGTTTCTATACCTTCATCTACTAAATACGAGTATATCTTTATGACTTATATGGTATGAAATATAATAAATATGTATGGACAATAAAAAAAGGTTGAAATTAGTGTTGAAATTCAATACGTTTGTCTGAGAGGGAAGGCCTCAATCAGATGGTTGTGGTAGCTTTAATTGTGCCCAACAAACCTCCAGATGAAGTCCTAGGTCCTGGTTAATTGTCTAGATATGATTTCAACCAAGCTCAATTTCAGGTGTTGGTCTAGAGCTATGTTAAAGGCTGTTCAAGAAATGGCTTTCATTGGGGATCAACTCCTCTTGCTCTGGTGATGGTGTGGGCACAGTTAATTAGAGTTTGGTTAACTTTGGAGGTTTGTGGAAATATGTCCTAGTTTGCGCTGAATTTTTGAACTCAAAATTGAGCTCTTACAGTAGAAATTAGAGGGGGAAAGTGGTGGGATTGAGTTAAGCAGTTCTTGGAGAGTCTCTGGAAGCAAATGGATAGAGTTTCCCCAAGGATTTAGCTAACCTCCCCTTTGGCTATGGAGGAGTCAATTTAAAGCCATGGCTACCTGGTGGAGCTCAGGGCTTGGCAGTGGGTGCTAAGGCTTGCTGAGTTGGAGTGAAGAAAAACGCAAGCATCCAATTGGAGTGAGCCAGATCAGTGAGTTCAAATTTTAGGTTTTGACCATTTGAGCTCCTTTGGGGTGATTTTTTCTGGTGGTTGAGGCGGTGGTTAGCTAGGGTTCAGTCACCTCTTGGCTCAGGGAGGTCATGGAAGGGTTAATTATGATTTACTCCCAATAGAAAATGATGATGGCAAAGTATTTTCAAAATACGGCTAAATATGGCTAAGATCCCTTAAGTCAAGGTACCATTAGTAAATAGCTCACTTAGGTGGTTTAGGTGAGTTTAGGCTATTCAATAGAGTCCAAATGGGGGTTGTGGTGACATTAATTTGGTCACTTTTGTAGGCTAAGTCAATTTTGGTGAAGCGGTTCAATTTGAGTCAAATTATCTTCAAGTTAAGTTTGGGTTAGGATAACCATAGCATTGAGCCCAATTATTTGATCAATTTTGTGTGGGTGATTGTCATGAGAGGTTTAGAGAAGAATTGGAGTGGTTTTGAAATGATTTGGTGGGTCCACTTGAAGTAATTTGGGCATTTAGTCAATTTGGGGAATTTGGGTTAGACTTGGATTTAGGTTGGGCTAGAGTTGGGCTAAGTCCAAATTGAGAGTTAAAAATGGTCTTGAGGAATGTCATGAGGAGTTTTCAACATTAATTTGGTGCCAATTTTGGGGTTAGGACATTCAACTTGGTGGGATTTGGGCACATGGCGAAATAGGGGCAAATTTGGCGATTTTAGATTTGGGTTAAAATTGAGTGAAATTGAAGCTTGAGCAAGGCCAATTGTGGGCTCAATTTGATTATTTGGAATGTTAGGAAGAGTTTGATATCCAAATTGAGGCAATTGAGTTGGCTATGGGGTTCAATTGGGTGAGATTGGATCTTATGGTCAAAATTGGGGGTTCTGGTCTGGATCAAAATTCAGCTCAAAGCATGGGTCAATTAAGTTTGATTTTGGATTTAAATAATCATAAGCATGTTTAATTTGAGTTTAGATTTAAAATTATTGGAAATTGGGATGATATTGATGGACATTTTGGGTGAATTTGGAGAAATTGGGCTTTTAAGGGCAATTTGGGGCTTTTAATCATAGTCGGTAGAATTGATCAAATTGGGTTTAATTGAAGGGTTAAAATTGCTTTTCGAGACATTTGAAATGATTTTGTGGGTTTTGGGAAAGTTTGGGCCATCAAGGGTATTTTTGTAATTTTGGCCAATTTAGGTGTATTTTGGTTAATTGGGTAGATTTGGGGGAGTTTTTGTAATTTGGGTAGTTTCAATGATTTGAGATGATTTTTTAACAAATTTGAATGATTTGGATAATTTGTGAATTTTGGTCAAATTTGGGATTTGAAGTGTTTTGGTAAAGGTGAGGTGTCAACCATCCTATTTCAGCTAAGGACCAATGGAATCCTCTACTTGGTGTTCTTCATGTACTGGTCTAAGCTAAACTTTAGCCCAAGGCTAGTGGGTCTAAGGGACCATCTACATGAGTCTTCCAAAGGGTTAAGGGGTCAAAGACAATAAGTTTGGATTTAGTTTTGCGAGTGGGATGTGAGTGAAATTTAGTTTAAGTGAGTGTATTAGCTCTAGAGTAACACCAGGGTCAACCCTAAGGAAAGGCGGTTTTGTAGGGATGCCCCTTGAGCTCCCCCATATTGACCCCACCTACTAAGTGCTAGAGGTTAGGACCAACATGTGGAACTTCAAGTTTAGAAAAGGAAGGTTTAGAATTTCTAATGATGAGGGTTCCTTTTCTAGTCCTCTAAGTATAGTCAACAGGAAAGCCATATGGCTAGATCCTAGGATACTAATGAGGAAACTAGACCACAACCAAAAGTGAGGTCAACAAATGGACCCCAAATAGGTGTGGTGTGCTGGACAAGCACGCTGCACGTATTGGCATTGACTGACAAGATTAACAAAACCAACATAGACTTCTAAGTCAACAGACCTAGAATGAAGTGTAGAATCGAGTGACAGTTGTTCCCTGGGGAGTAACAGATACTCTCACAGGGAAAATAAAGGGCATTTTGGGAACAATAGTCGGGCAAATAGGTAGTCCCAATGAAGACTCTATTCGAATTGAATATATCAAAGAAAGTTTGGATTCCAATTTAGAATTTTAAGGAGATGAAACTATGCACGAGGAAAATATAATGAATGGAAAACACAAGTGCAGAAAGGTGATAGGGCCTCAAAGCCTATCCCGAATTTGAGTATGAGAATAAGACATCTAAGCCCACCACAGAAGTGTAGATGGGAAAAGGACATCTAAGCCTACTCTAAAGGTGGAAATGGGAATAGGACGTCTAAGCCTACCCCAAAAGTGAGGATAGGAATAGGACATCTAAGCTTATTTCAAAGGTGGAAATGGGAATAGGACGTCTAAGCCTACCTCGAAAAGAGAATCAGAATTTAGGTACGGACCTTGAAAGGAGTGAATCAAAATTTAGGTACTGACCCTGAAAGTGTAGATGGGAATAGGACGTCTAAGCTTACCCCAAAAGGAGAATCAGAATTTAGGTAGGGACCTTGAAAGGAGGGAATCATAATTTAGGTACTGACTCCAAAAGTGTAGATGGGAATAAGTCGTCTAAGCCTACCTCTAGAGGAGAATCAAAATTTACGTACTGAACTCGAAATGAGGGAATCTGAACTTAAGTACTGACCCCAAAAGTGTAGATGGGAATAGGACATCTAAACTTATCCCGAAAGGAGAATCAAAACTTAGGTACCTTCCTCAAAATTTAAGTACTGACCACAAAAGTGTAGATAAGAATAAGACATCTAAGCCTACCTCAAGAGAAGAACTGGAATTTAGTTACCAACCTCAAAAGGAGGGAATCAAAATTTAGGTACTGACCCCAAAAATATAGACAGGAATAGGACGTCAAAGCATACCCCGAAATAAGAATTAAAATTTAGGTACCGACCTTGAAAGGCGAGAATCAAAATTTAGGTACGGACCCAAAAAGTGTAGATGGGAATAGGAATTCGAATCCTACCTCGAGAGGAGAATCTAAATTTAGGTATCGACCTCGAAAAGAGGGAATCATAATTTAGGTACTGACCCCAAAAGTATAGATGGGAATAGGACGTCTAAGCCTACCCCGAAAAGAGAATTAGAATTTAGGTACCAACCTCAAAATGAGAGAATCAGAATTTAGGTACTGACCTTGAAAGTGTAGATGGGAATATGATGTTTAAGCCTACTTTGAAAGGAGAATCAGAATATAGGTATCAACATCAAAAGGAGGGAATAAGAATTTAGGCACTGACTCTGAAAGTGTAAATGGGAATAGGATGTCTAAGCCTACCCCGAGAGGAGAACCAAAATTTAGGTTCTGGCCTCAAAAGGAGGACAATAGAATTTAGATACTGACCCTGAAAGTGTAGAAGGGAATAAGATGTCCAAGCCTTCTCCAAAAGGAGAATCAGAATTTAAGTACCAACCTCAAAAGGAGGGAATCATAATTTAGGTCCTGACCTCAAAAGTGTAGATGGGAGTAAAACATCAATGCCTACCCTGAGAGGAGAATCAGAATTTAGGTACCGACCTCGAAAGTAGGGAATAAAAAATTAGGTACTGACTCTGAGAACAACATGACAGTAGTGTAGGGAGTTTTTAGTGTTAAGCTTAGAGAGTTATGATATGTGAAGATTGACATTGGTGAGGAAGATTTGTGAGACTTTGTCTATAGTGTTAAACTCCGAGGGATGTGAGGAAATTCGTGAAGACCAAGATAGTCATGTTGCGCAAGCAAAGAGTAAGAAACCTCGAACTCGAGAGAAACAAACTCAAAAAATTTATTATTTTTATTTCTTGTTGTCTTTATCACATTTAATAATCAAAGTAAGTTTTTTTTTAAATTTAATTTTCGGTTGTTAATTTTTAAAAAGGATGTTTTATTTATGTTTTGTTATCATCAATCAAAATATTGTTATTGTTTTGTTCTTTGTTCCTTATAATTCCTAACCAACGTATGGTTCTATGGCTTTTATCCATTGAACAAAAAGGCAATTTGATAAAGATGTTAAATTATGAGGGAAATTTCATTAATTTGCTTGAAATCAGGTGCTATAGGTAGAATACATGCTGAAAGCACCAAAAGAGTCAATCATGCTGAATACATCTGAAGTATCATGTGCTGAGTACATATCATATATGTTGCTCCGGCGCAGTACAAAAGGTGACAAAAAAACTGTCTGACTGTCCTTTATGGGATGAACTCCTGATGTAGCTCACCTACTAAGCCACACTCCAGGACAAGTGTTTCTTTTGCGTGTACTTAGAGGCACAACCATCTCATAGCTCGTAAGATTTTAGCTCCTCCAATTTTTTATCAGGTCGGAATCCATATGACATCTTGTTGTCAACCATCCTTCTCAATGTAATGGAAACTCTACAGTGTCATACCCCTGGAATACAATGCTTGGTAAGGTCGACTCTATTTCCCATCAAAATTAGTACCTAACCCACCAGCAGTGGAATTGCAGCAGATCCTTTGAGCTCATAGGGTCCAACGACATTAATTTCTTTTTCAATCAATATGTCACTTTTACTCTTGAATGAAAGCATATAGAAAGGTTTGACAAAATCATGGTGATCTATATGTGGGGGAATACAATCTCCCTCTTCATAAATGTGGATAATACAACTATTTGGAATGCAGTCCGCTAGTAGAATGCTCCATCTAACCATCCTTTTTATTATCCACTTTATTGTGGAAGGCAATGGATCAACTTCATAGTATCTTAAGATCCCAGATAGGGTTCCCTTGCCTGTCCTTGGTAAAATTGTAGCAGCAGCCACACTGAATGGTTATCTTACCTTTTCCACGCATCCACTTTCGTGGCTCTTAATAGGTTATGTCCATCAGAAGATAAGCTCAACCTCTGTCTCTCAGGTTGAATACGCAGTCAAGAATGCTTCTTCCTTCACTTTCAGAAAAGACTCTAGTGTACAGTTCTAGGCATTCTTATATATTGAAAAATATTCATTGTATTTACTAGTTGAATTCAAATTCTCATTTATTAACTTTATGCTTCTTTTCCAATTTTTGTTGTGCGGATCCTCTGAGATTGTTGAGGCTGCTCAGTCATCTCCACATCTATAGGATACCACGCTTAACTTGGCTCTGTAGATAATGGAATATATGGCTCAACATCTGAGTAAACTAGCTCCTGACGTCCCATGTCAGCGACTCTGAATTCCTCAAAAGAACTGTAGTGGTCTAAGTCAAGAACATTGCATGTTGGGCATTCCACGAATGCTCTTCCAGTTGATGCCTGAATAGGAACATCAACGTTGTACATCGAGTAACCCTTGTAAACTTCATCTGGTACTGTTGGTAGTATCTGCTCTATTAGAAATTTGGACTTGTCCTCTATAGCAGGCGGACTAGTAGAAGTCTCTCTCATACAAGAATCATAGATTTTTCCCTCAGGAATTGGGGTAAGTAAGTTCTCCACCTCTTTCAGGCATCTTTTTTCTTCACGTAGGAAAGCTCTGTGTTTTTGGCAATTGGCATTTCTGCGTTGAGTCCTTCTTAACGTTGCATCTGGCAGTCTCTCATCATCAGCACTGACTAGACGTCCTGCTGGCAAAGTTATCATAGCGATAGGCGACTAGTCCCTTCCATCAGGTCCTGTTGTGCTATCACTTTCTTCCTCTTCAGTGAGGAATTTTTTTATTACTGATCTTTAACAATGAAGGTAGTCCCTCCTTAAGTGCAAGATTCTAGCCATCCTTGAAAGAAAACATCGACTTCTATCCTGACATTTTTTCTGCAGACAATAGAAAAAACATCAGTGCGCTGAAAATTAGCAATAACATGAAAAAAACAAAACATTTATTAGACAAAAGTTTCATTTATACGATGCAAAGATTATTTATTTATTTATATGTATACATTATTTTTATTTTAATTTAGTAGAATATTAAACTTAAAAGTAGAAAGGAGAACATCAAAGCATGCAACTTTAAAAGTTTTCATTTTTTTTAGATCAATTTTATTACAATTTATTTTTCTAACCCGGTCACATATAATTGGCTAAATAAATAACCTCAGAATGATCAAAGTCACAAAAAGGCATATCAAAGCAACGTCAAGTTGTATAGTATGTCTTCAAATATCATCAATTGATCGACAACATAAGTCTTTCGCCCCGAAAATCCAACAGCTGGTAGACTCCTCCTGAATAGAACTTTTCTATGACAAATGGTCCCTCCTAAGTTGGTTCAAAATTTTCACCTATCTTGCGGCATGAAAGAATAGGCCTTTTGAGAACAAGAATGAGGTCACCCACTTTAAATGCCCTCGGACAGACCAATTTGACATGAGCTTGTACCATTCTCTCTTGGTAAAGTTCTAAATGTTATTGTGTTTCTAGTGGCATTCCCTCATGACTTTTCAATTGTTCAAGTATGTGTTTTGCACTTTATTTGATTGTAATTTGATTGGCGATGGCGACTCTGAAGAACGGTGTCTGAACCTCTAGTGGCTGTACGGCCTCGGACCCATATACAAGTGCGTAGGGTTTACATTGATTGGGAGTCCTGAATGTTGTCTGATAAACCCATAAAGCTACTAACAGTTTATTATGCCAATCTCTTTTATTTTTGTTCATTGTCTTCTTTAAAATTTTTACCAATGTCTTGTTGAAGGCTCTGTCTAGTCTGTTTGCCATAGGATGGTAGATTGTCATGGTAAAGCTCTGAGAGAATCCTTTAAAGTCGCGATATAAAGTATCAATTATTTTTCCGGGATATTGGCTGCTAAAGCAGAAGGTTTCATTAAGTATTGTTTAACATTCTCAAAGGTCAGCTGGCATTTCTCTTCCTAAAAAATTGGCATCCTTTTTAATTAATGCCGAGAAGGGTTGACACCTTCCTGAGAGATTAGAAATAAAGCGTCTCAGATATGCCAACTTTCCCTGGAAGGAGTGTAGTTGTTTCAAAGTCTTATCAGGGTCGATCTCAATTACCCGATGACAGATAGTGAATCCTAGAAATTTCTCAGAGATGGCATTGAAGGTGCACTTTAAGGGGTTTATCTTGAGATTACATTATCGTAATCATTCAAACACGATCGTAAAATCAAACAAATGGTCTATTTTTTGTTTACTCTTAATGACTAAATCATCCACTTAGCATTCCACTTGGTTGAGAATGAGGTCGTCAAAGATCTTCTTCATTGCTCGTCGATATGTTGTTTCCGCGTTCTTTAACCCGAATGGAATCACTGTGTAGCGACAGATCTCAATTGGTGTTTTGAAGGTTGTAAGTGTTGCATCCTTTGGAGAAATTTTGATTTTGTCGTACCTTGACGATCCATCCATAAAGAAGAAAATCTCATGCATCGAAGCAATTTTCGACATCATTTCATGTATCGGCAACGTAAATTCATCCATTAGACAGGCTTTGTTTAAAAACCTAAAGTCGACACATACACGGATTTGTCCATTTTTCTTCTTAACTTGTACAATATTCACTTGCCACGTGGGGTACTGCTCTTCTCTTAAAAATTTATCCTGTATCAATTTTTTCACCTCGGCAAGGACTTGTTGCTCTATTTCAAGGCGCATTCTTCTGGGAGCTTGTTTTATTGGGGTTATATCTTTGTCCACCCTGAGTTTATGAACCATAACTTCCCCTGATAGTCCTGGTATTTCATCATAACTCCATGCAAAGCAATCTTTGAATTTTGATTATAACTTGATTAGTTCTGAAGATTATTTATTGCTGAGTAAAGAACTTATAAATGTATGTCGGGGTTGCCCTCAGTCTAGAGGTTAATTTCCTTTAGTTCATCAACACTTGATTTAATTTCTTCCTCAAATTTTGGCAGGGCATCTTCTATTAACTGATCTTGATAGACATCCTCTACATTGAGGTAATCCTCGTCCATTCTACTAGTAATAACCATGCAAAATTCAGAATCATCGACTGGTCTTACAGTACCAAATCCAAGACCTTCTTTCGAGTTAGGAGTTTGACCTTTTACATTCCACAATTTTTCAAAAGTTGTAACTTATCTTTTGGCATTTTTTTTGGCAAATTTCCCTGTTAAATTTAAATTTATACACAAGGAGAAATAAAACCAAAAGGTAATTTCATTAATTCATTAGGACCCTCGTCCAAATTTACATGATTTTCAAGATTAGTAGAAGTAGAAGCACGGTAAAATTTGATTGGTTTTAAACCAATGCTACGGACTTCATTAACCTCTAAACTATCGACCTCTGAGGGAGAATCGGAGTAAAGGTCATGGAATTCACATAGTGGTTTATCCAATCATACATTGACTCGTATTCACTTTTCTTCACATCCTCTAAGGATATCTCGTATTGCGGTTTCTTCTATTTTATCTTCATCATTTTCTCCTCAGAGCTTTCGTCATCATCAATGCTAATAGTCAATTTAGTTCATCTAACAATCGTATTGGTTCTTCCTCATCAACATCCCTGACCTCGACCTCGGGTGCACAAACTAAAAGAACCCCACCCAACTTATTGCAAAAGATTGGTGAAAGATTGATGAAGCAGAGCTGAATGGCTTCTTCTTTGTGATTCTTCTAAATCATTCACTTTGTTCGTCACAATTTCATGAGAGAAGACAGTTTTCTTTGGACGTGCATAGTAGGTGGCATCTTCATGAATGCCAACTTCCTGAACTGAGAATGGATTTAAATCTCCTTTAATGCAATGCTCTTGTCCTTCTTTATAATACTTAATGCATTGGAGTAGGAAATATGGAACCATGTTGTGCTCAGGAATCCATGGTGACCAAGTAGACCATTAAAAGAGGTCTCAGTGTCAATTATATAGAATTTTTCAGTTGTTACTAGTTCTCTAACTTTAATAAGAAGTCTAATTGATCCAAGGGCTCTTTCTCCTTTCTGATTAAATCCTCTTAACATCATTTTATTGATTGTAAGCTCTTGAGCTTCAATGTCCAAATATTCCAAAATCCATAGACTCATTAAGTTTAGTGATGCTCCAGGATCCATCAAAACTACGGACAACACGAATATGCTAATGTTAATAGAGTTATAGAGCGGTCGGTTGTGGTCAGCGATGCCTAGCAACAAGTCTTCATCTGTGAAGGTTACGCCAAGCTGTTCTTTTAACAAACAAACTTCATTCAAGGATGTGCTAACTAACTAAGCTAAGAAAATCTCTAGGTCAAGCAAGGTTGTAACCAAAGACTCTCTCATCTCCTTTGAAAGAATTAGAGCATCCTAAATGTTTAGTTTGGACGAAAACTTTCTAAGATGATCTAGCACATTATAATCCACTTTATATAATCCTCAAATCCTTACTTGATTATCTGGTTCTTCCCCTGACGAAGGTGGAGGTAGCTTTTTTTTAGTTATTATTTGTTTTCCTTTATCCACTGAAGCTAACCTTGGGGGCAACACTTTCCCACTCCTCAGGTTTATATCTGCGATTTCTTCTCCTTCTTAAAATATTGTAAGTAAAGTCTCTATTGCTTCTTCATTGAATAGAACCAAGTTGATAACTAGTGGTGTACCGTGGCACTCGAGGACAGGCTCCTCACTCCCGGTGCTATCATAATCGACCTCATCGACATTATCTTCGTCCTTGTTAATGGGTTCATCAGACTTAAGTACGATTTGAGAATCGATTTGGGAATCGAGATCGGAGTTAGAATGAATGAAATCTGTTACATCATCATTAGAAACAGTTAAAATGTATCCAAAAACATAATCACTATATTCATAATACTCCGGTGGGGAAAAAGATAATCATACATGATCAGGGGTTTGAGGAATTTCTTCTCTGAATCCGAGACAACCAATCTAACAGAGGCAGCCCCTAACCTACCCCCCGCGCTATCGATCTTCACAATGTCATTCTTCTCTTTCTCTTCTGGTTGTGATGGTCTCTCTAGCAAAATTTTTGTCTTTGGTTGAGCATGCTGGAGAATCTAAATTGCTGCTTAGGCTGAAGCAATCTGAATCTAATACAGTATCTTCTTGGATGACTTGCTCCAAGCTATACTCCATCCATCTTCTTATGAATAGGGGTCTATTGGAGTAATTGGCTTGGTTGATTTTATATTTATAGAACCGTTTTTAGGTTCTTTTAAATATTCTTTCTGGGTTGTTATATTGCCTTCATTAAAATTTTTCTTGAGCCAATCCTTGAAGACAAAATATTCTTCTATAGTATGTCCAAGCATCCTCTGGTATAAGCATTAATTAGGCTGATCTTTCCTATCAACTTCCTCAGGTTTCCTTGGATCTAACAATCTGAACTCAGGCTTCTTCATTAGGCTTCTGAACATTCTGTGTACAGCTTCATCTTTGAAGGAGTATACCACACTTTTTCATTTTGAAAGGTTCAGACCCTTCTTATTCTCGGTTCTATAGATCCTCCTTGATGTGACTACTAACTAGACTGACCATATTGTTGTGTTCCTTTCTGACCATGCTGTGATGATGACTGGGAACTTTGACGAGAATGTTCTGCTTGTATCTTCTTTGGTTGCTTTTCCTTATCAACTGTTGCTACTTTCCCAGACTTCTTATCTGATATTCGGGATGCTCTGGCCTTTTTTTATTTCTCCTGAGAATCTACGTGTTTAGCTTCTTCTTGGAGATTTCTAGCTTTACTGAGTAGCTTCACAAAAGAGTTGATGGTGAGTCCCTTAAGCATGAAAGCTATTGGCTCATGGATGCTTTTGAGTACAATCTCAATTGCATGATGTTTCCATAGCTGGGGTTTGCACTTCATGCTAAGCTTTCTCCACCTCAAGATATAATCTACTAGAGTCTCATTAGGCTTTTGCCTCTCTACTATGAGATGTCCAATAGAAACTTGATGCTGGGCTCCAACAAATCTCTTTATAAAAGACTGTTCTAATTCCGTGAATGTCTTCACTGACCTGTTAGGCAACTCGGCATACCAACTAAATTCTATCCCTGTCAGGCTATTGACAAAATGACAGAAAATCAAGGCTTTGTTACCCCTAGTAATGCAACAACTGGCTCGAAAATGCACTATGTGCTGTCTGTGATTTCTAGTCCCATCAAATAACTTAAAAGTTTGGTGACACAAAACCTTTTGATAGAAATTAAACTCCTCCTTGTAGGGTCTACCCTTTAAAATCAATGCACCACCCTTAGATCGGGCTAAGGCCTCCCAAACTTAGTCGACCATCTGTTTAAATTCTTTTTCTAGTAAAGAACTTGATGGAGAGTCCTTCTTCAATTGATCATCCCTGTTAGCAGAGGTAACTTCCCTCATTTTATCTATAATACATATAATCTCTGGCTGACTGACTTTTGGAGAAGCTAACTGTTGTGCTTGAGACTGTCCGTGAATTGTAGCCATGTCCGCCATGGAAGTAGCCATCTCTTCCAACCTTTTTTCCATTTGGATGATTTGCTCATCCCTTAGTAGAACAACTCTACGTAGTTCATCTATGACGTTCCCCTCAATGAGAGGTTGGGCGTAGAGTGCAGATGTAGTGGTTCTGGTCTTGATGACATGAATATTCATAAAGATTTCATCGAGATAGTCATTGAAGTCAAAATCTTCATCATCATCATCAATGGAAACTCCATGTTTTGGGTAAACTCAAAAATCTCGACCTTGAGCTTCTCAACCGTTTCTTAAATTATTAATTCTTGTATTATCTTAAGCTTTGGGGGACTCTGCTGAACATCCTCCATTTGTTCATCCAACTTGGTAGCAGTAGCTGTGATGATGTTGGACACTCAATATCTTTGCTTCATTCCATGATCTTGCCCTACAGGCTCACTGAACCATAATGGTACGACAACCTTAGGACCCACACCTTTTTTCTTGAACGGTGATGTCTTAAGATGGGGTATCTCAACAGAGGCATCGACATGCCCAAGAGAGGTGTGCTCCCTATGGTGTAGACCAGATACAGTACCGCGTAACATTTTTATCTTTTCCTTCAAAACTTTAGAGACGTCCTTATGACTGTTAACTGGTAGAATTCTCAGACCCAGATGTGACTTAGCCGGTTGACGGCCTGCAAGTCTTGGAGTAGCAACAGTAGAATCGGTGGTGGTGATGGTGGTATCAACTCTGCTTCTCAGGCAGAACCTGACAGGAATGCGAGCAGGCAAATTTTTAGTTGATTTTTTAGGTTGTCTGGCAGGTCTGATATCTTTTATAATTTCTTTCTTCATGCGATGGGACACTGCACATCCCACTCATTTAAGTAATTCACCAACTAAACAGCCCTCCTTAGTAGCTAGTCTCTGGAATACTATACTGACTCGGGTGATAGGAGCGGGTTTCTTCTTCTCCCCACCATGTCCAAGAGGTGATAGTAAAGTAGCAGCAATCTTTTGGATACTTACGTACCCATTGGTGTTCATTAGAGGATGGAACCTACTCCCTTGTAGAAGCGCATAGGTCTCTAACAATCCTAGTTCCTCATGGTGAGGACTTTGATCAACAAACATTTCCTCACAAATCTGGGCTTTAGTAGCCCTCTGAATCTTTTGGCTGTAGTTTCTTCATTTAGACAGAGTTAATGGCACAGACTTCGAATTTGATCCAATTTCAAACACTAAAGAAGGAACATTGTATCCTTCAGTTGTATCTATAATGACCATCACCTCTTTCCCTTAGCAAAAGCGAGAACAACATGCTTAGTAGGTGTTGCGGTAGTAGTCCTTACCTTCTTGTAAGAAGGAAAATTTTGAGGACAGTTCAGCCTGAACTCAACAAAGGATGATACACCAAAAATATATGCATTTTTATACACATATATCATACTCAGTTTTTCTGATATTGCACTTTAATAGAAGGTATTTGTTATATTTTATAGCATGTTGTTAATTTTTAGGACTTGGAGCAAAAAGAAAGCAAAAAAGATGGAATTAGGAGTTAAAATGTAATTAATGAAAAATTGTTCAGCCCCGACAGTGCCGTTTGACAGAGAAGACAGATTTAATTAAATGGCCTCTGGTGCAGACGGTGCCTGAATGGGCTCTGAAGGCGCCAATGTCAGAACAGGCACTGTTTCTAGAAGATTCGATAAATTTGGATGCTTTTTGAAGAGTTTTTGGATGCACCTACAAGACAACTGACCCTAGGCTCTATTTAGAGTTGAAATTGATCAGAAAAGCCTCTCCTTCCCCCCTTTTGCATCTCTTCATGCTCCTCCTTCCTACTTTACATCCCTCCACAAAATTCCACATCATTAGTCATTTACTTTCTTTATAGTTTAGAGTTTTTGTGGTGAGTATAAGTTTGAATTACTCTCTAAGAAGTGTTTGAAAGGGAGACAAGTGAGCGATTTCTTCTTTCTACATTTTTTAAGAGAGGCTATAAAGAATTTGCTTTGAGAAAGAGTTTCAGATAAGTGTTAATTATTTATTGATGTTATTTGAAATTTATTTTACATATGAAATTTGTATTTTGTTGTATCTTTCTCATGAATTTTGAGTAGTTCCTTTTATCTTTCTCCCAACTTTGATATATGGTGAAATGAAGAGATAATTTGGATGTGCCAATGTTAAAATATAAAATAAATTGTAATGGATTTTTTAAATCCACTCTTAATTTACTTTTCGATCCTGCAAATTGAATTGTTAAAATATATTGTGAAACATATGATCTGAGAAATGGAGTATGAGTTCTACAATAGAGTGAGAGTCACATCTAAGTCCATGAAGGGTTATTTTGTTTATGAAATTAAGTGCAAAAAAGAGGGAAATATACATTGTTGGGTGTAGAATTGGAGATTTTTAGGGTGACGGACTAAATTCTCCAATTTTATCTTAGTGTTTAAAGAAATAATGCGAGAGTTATCCTTCAGGGGAAGGGAAGTGGGAGCTCTGGAGTGGGAGCCAGTATCCTCCTAGCCTAGCCACTGATTTATGGACTAAACCAAAGGTTAGCCAATGATTTTCTATAACACTAAATCAGGGTAGAGAATTAAAATTGCTCCTATTTGGCGTAATACAAATTTAAACCATTTATCTCATCTCATTTCATAAAAAACTCATTATGGTGTGAAAGTTGTTTTTTCATATAAGAAAACTTCATCACATAAACATATTTTAGTAGTTACTAATTTAAACTCTGCATTTAAATTTTGCTAGTAGTTAATAATTTAATTTTGATAAGATCTCAAACATTCAAAATTAGTGATAGTAATTTAATTTTATTTCTATGAATTTTCTAGTTAATTTATCATTTCAAATTTAAATCTTCCTCATGGGACTGATAATTGGGACATAAATAGAAAGTCTTATATTACTTGATAACGATACATATACAAGCATAGAATCCCAACATTAAGTGCTTAACGTTATATTTAATTAAATACAACATTAAATTTTTGGCACCGTTGAAAAGCGTAGTCCACTTTATAAATTTTACACAACTTAATTTTCCAGGATCATGTTTTGGCGCCGTTGTTGGGGAAGGTAATGGTAAATTAAATAGATTTGGAAAATTGTGAAATTTAGAGACAAAATATAAAATATCAATATATATATATAT